>LPNX010203177.1:45783-127899 GCA_001517045.1 Pseudotsuga menziesii | reverse complement strand
GGTCAAAATACTAGGACCCAACTGTTGATAGACTCAAAACTGGTGCTTTGTTCAAGGAAACAAGACTTGCTGCCATGATATATAAAAAACATGGAAATAAACCTTCCCCTTCCCTTCTTTCTTGTAAAGGTTTAACGAGTCCAAGAAAGCAAACTCGGGACCATCTTCATTTTTTGACAAGCTCGAAGAAAAGAAAGAAGAATGCTTGATAAGGCACTAATTCATGGATTTTACAAGCCCGAACTAGTACATGCTCGACGGTGTTTTCATAGTTTAGAGAGTTTGAAAACTCCAAAGAAGACTCCAGGGGGTCCTTTTTCGTACAATTTAGTCTCCTGAGGCCGAAAAAGTATAAAACAAACAACAGAAGAACTCTCTTAACTTTCGAAGAAGAAAAGGCGCACCTTTTTCGTAATTAGTTAGGAAGGTCCGAAAAAGGTTAAATTACCACCTACCCAACGCTCCTTCAAAAGCAGCATATAGCCTGAGTTTTACGAGTGTGAAGAAATGCAAGATCACTCGGAAAGATCCATTTGATTACAAGAAATGGGGCTTACTACAATAAAATCGATGCTTTGTTCTTTAGGGTTTAGCGAGCATGACAAAGACACAAAGTACACTCGGAATCTTTTTCATGTTTAGGTGCAGAGCACGAAAAAGAGAAAACTAAGCTCATACCGAGGGTTACTTTTCCGTAAGTTTAGTCCCTCAGGTCCGAAAAAGTGATAAACCTATGCCTGAGAATACTATTCTCAATTCTGAAGAAAAGAGAATGTTCCTTTCTCGTATTATTCCACATGGTCCGAGAAAGTGATAACCTACCACCAATGTGGATGCCCATTCACATATTCTTAACAAGCCTGAACGGACAAGTTTACTCAGCAGTCAAGTCCATTTTGAGGAGTCAGACCTGGGCCTAAAGAAACTCAATATCTTTCCCGTGAAGTTTTAACGAGTCCAGAAAAGTCAACTCGCGGCCTCCTTACTGTTTTTAACGAGCTCGAAGGAGAGCAGAAAGAATGCTCTAAATGCGAGGAGACGAGTGTCATAGATAGGCGAAACTAGTTCCAAGCGCAAGGAACAGACCTATGCATAGTGCAAGGAAAGTGAGCAAGATAAGGACACTTGGGGAATGTCTCCTCAAGGTAAAGGGTGTCAAGTTGCAAAGGCAAAATGAGACAAGGCTTAGCGACGATGAGAACAAAGATGAGGGCTTATACAACGAGCTAAAAGCGTGGAAGCCGGCATCAGGCTCATAAGCGCAAGCAGGGCACATGCAAATGCAATTACGACTTGAACAATAAGGTGAGGCTAGTAAACAGTTGTGAATCCAACTAAGAATCCTATCTCCAAGAAACAACAACATCAGAATCATATTCAGAAGAAATGATCCGATGCGGGTCACTTTGGCAGAAACACATGTGACTTTGCTATCTTCTATAAAAGGTAAAGTCAAGGTAGAATCAACCGAAGAAGATTCTATAGAACCAAGGCTCGAGGGTTTATAATCAATAAGATCAACCTCGGAAGAAGAGCAAAAATCAACAAGGGAGATAGGGTCTGTAGGAACAAACTCAATACCATAGGAGTTGAAAAATTCATAAGAAACATCAAACTCATCAGGATCACTGACTTGCTGTTCGAAGGAAGAGTCAAAAGACTCAACAAGACCAGTATAAGAAAAAAGGTCAGGCTTACTAGGCAAATCAGGGTTAGACTTAGTCACAACTGAACCAACATCCAAAAGAAGATCAGACTGTATAAAACACTCTAGGAATACTTCATGCAAAAGAAGGAGATCATCCGAGATAGGACACATGTCTAAACTTTCAAATGGATCAACAGAGTGGAGAGTAGGCTCTACAGTCTGTATAGGATGACTCACCCGATCAACTGCTGGGACCAAGTCCCAAGAAGGTAAGCATGAAAACAGAGGCTGCTTCTCAGTAGCAATTGAACACAAAGGACAAGAGGCCACATAGTTAACCTGTGGCGGGGTAGTGTCTACAGAAACACTGGGAACCAATAAAGGTAAGACTTGGTCTCTAGTTGGGTCAGGAGACGGATCAAGAAAATCCAACTGATCGATAGTGACAATTTCTTTGCCATGATTAAAGTACATCACACGAAAAAATGTTGACACCACAGCTTGCATGGCATAGACATAAGCACGTCCAAGGAGCATATTGAAGTCCAAGGGGTCTTCTATCACCATGAAGTCAACTAAGACAGTCTTCCCACCCAAAGTAACAGGTGTTTGAGCAAGAATTCCCAAGGCTATACAAGTTATTCTATCAAACGCCAGTAGCTGACTAGCAGTCGACACAAGGCTGGGAGATCCCATGCCTCGCCAAGCACGAGCAGACAAAGTACTAACTGAGGCTCCTTCATCAACAATACAACGAGCAATCGTATATGGTTCAACTTTGACCTTTATTTGGAAAGGTGCAGCAGAAGGAAGGCGCGGCTCAATTAGGCTATCCCAATCAAAGGAAGCAATCCGAGAGCTTGGTGGGGGTTGTTCCGAAACAAGTTCAGTGCCCCCTTGTTCAGTAAGATCTGAACTAGCAGTGAAGAAAATGTGACTAGTAGACACTTCACTCTCCAAAGGAAGAGTGGGATTGATCGACAATGGAATCGATTCAACCGCTTCATGAAAGTCACTCTCTGAAGGGAGAGTGGGATTGACCAAATATGACATTGGTGCAATCACATTAGCATCACTCTCCGAAAGAAGAGTGGGATCAACCAAATCTGAGATTTGTTCGACCACTTGATCAACCAAAGGTTGAGTAGGATGTTGAGAAACTATAGGGTGTTCAGAAGAATGAAATCCATGAGTCTCGGACCACACTCTTCGCACCTCTAGGATAGCAGGGCACAGATGAGTAAGGTGATCTCCCTTCCATAACACACAAGGGAACTTAAGATGATGCTTCGAACGACCAGTTTTCTCAACTGTAGCAGCATGACTAGCAGTGGCTGACTCTTTGCTCTTAGCATGACCTGCAGAGGCTAAGAGTTTTCCCCCAGCATGAACAACAGAGGCCAAATGACTGGGTCCAACCTCACTAAGAGAGGCTGGTTGTTGAGAGACTCCAGAATGTTCAAAAACGGGATGACCATGAATCCAAACTCTTCGCACCTCTACAATAGAAGGGCATTTATAAGTAAGGTGGTCTCCCTCACAAAGCTTACAAGGAAACTTGGGCTTATGTTTTGAACGGATAGTCTTGTCAACAGTGTCAACATGACTCGCAGTGGTTGACGGGTTGTCTTCAGCTTGAACCACAGAGGCTGAAAGACTTCCCCCAGCGTGCCTGGCAGAGGCTGAGAGACTAGGTCTGACGTGACTTGCAGAGGTAGGACGGGAACCATCAACATGAAGAACAAAGGCTGAATGATTAGGATCAACATGCTTTGCAGCAGTTGAGTGTGTGCCCCCAGTGTGAGCAACAGAGGCTGGGTGAACGGATCCAACGTGAACAACAGAGGTTGGATGAGGAGGTTCAGCTTGAACACCAGAGGTTGAACGAGTGCACTCAACGTGAACACCAGAGGCTGATTGACCGGATCCGACATGACCTGAAAAGTTTGGAAGGATCCCACTAGCTTGATCACCAGAGGCTGGATGGATAGCTCCAACATGAACAACAGAGGTTGGATAGGAAGGTTCAACTTGAAAACCAGAGGTTGAACGGGTGCACTCAACGTGAACACCAGAGGTTGAGTGAGAGGATCTGACTTGGCCTGGAAAGGTTGGAAGGATCCCACCAGCTTGATCACCAGAGGCTGGATTGTGAATATCAACTTGACTTGCAGAGGTTGAGTGCTTAGATCCAACATGACCTGCAGAGGTTGGATGGGTGCCCCCAGCTTGAACAACAGAGGCTGGGTGGTGAGGTTCAACTTGACTGGTAGAGGTTGAACGGGTGCCCCCTTGCTTATGTGCTTTCTTCCTATTCCTCCTTCTTTTACTCTTTTTAGACTGTCGGTTACTAGTATCGGTACTTTCACCGCATGAGGTAGAAGGAGGAGGAGAACTAACTACAGGTGAAGGGGTAGCAATGTTTTGATGCCCTTGATATAAGGAGCTTACTTGAGAAGCATCAGGAGCATTCAGGACAGTTGGAGTGGAAAACAACCACACCGGTAGCCCTAGGGTGAATCCTGGAAGATTCAAGGTGGCCATCAAGGGAACACCAACATTCCCTGTGAGAGGAATAGGACAAGGAGTTCCCATCAAGGGGATCTGTTGGTTGGTGTTCAAAGGGGTGTTAGCCATAGTTTCAAAACAAGAGACAAAGTCTGAGGTTGATGGTCAACCAAAATTACAAAGCAGACACGTAAAGGCCCACTAAGTACAGACAAACCACACAGCACTCACTAAAAATTCCTAAAGCCCAAACAGACAAACGGGTATAAGATGCACTTTGCAGAAGAAAGCTGATGAACGATTACTTGGCGTCCTTGAGGTGGTTCTCAGGCACAAGCGGAGGAATCACCCACCACCCTCCTGCACTTTACACAAGGGTTACCTTCCAAGCCCGTCTAAGGTCAACCAGAAATAACCTTCCAGTGTACCTGTGTATGAACTCTAGATGTCAAAGAGACTAGAGGCTACCTTAACTAAATTGACAGTCTGGGGGGACAGTCGTCAGCCGAACTCGTACGCATGGGCAAGGTAGCTGAGCCCGAAACTCTGTCTAGGACAGAATCCCCAGATGCGTGAAAGTCCTCGGTTACGTTTTGACAAGGATTCGGAGGGATATCTCCTCTGTCCAAGCCTCCACGCGGCCTAGTGCTTAACTCCCGTTTGAGAGGAGCTTCCCAGATACAATCAATGTAGAAAAGGATTTACCTAGTGATAGGCCAACTACGTCTGAAATTTAACACTTGTGGGGAGTTGAAAACACCCTAACCCACAAGTCTAGCCTAAGCTAGTTGGTGTATGACCCTATAAAATAAAACTTGCTAATAATTTTTAGATTATATCGTTTATTTTAAGGGCTGTTTTTAGTCAGAGGGTAAATGGCATGAAACTTGTGTGGTGTTTTGACTCAAAATTTGAAACAAAGGACTAAGCAAAGAGAAATGAAATGCAAAAAGCAAAAACTATTCTCTTTATATTTCTTTTTCAAATAGAAACTTGAAAGCCAAAAAAGAACAAAATTCTTTTTATATTTTTCCAAGAACAAAGATATGCTATGCAATCTAGACTAAGACCCTAATCTACATGCATATAAAGCAAACATATGTTTTTGTATTTTTCTTTTATAAATGCAAAAGAAAAAATCAGCCTATGAACTAATGCAAACAAGTACTGTAAGCAAAGCAAATAGACAACTACTCTACTCCCCAAGAACAAACCCTAGGTCTCCCTAAAGTTGAATATAAACCTCTCTTGAAAGGAAGGCTCACAAAGATAGACAAGCCAACAACTTTGGAATGAAGAGACTGAGCAATAAGACTGACATAAACAAAGGTCAAGAAGTCCCAAGCATCAATCTAGACCTACAAACAAAGGCTGCTCAGTACCTTGTCCAACAAGGTCAAGCCAAAGAAGGAGGTAAGGGGGCAAGTAGTAAAAACAAGTATAGGTTCTTTTTAATTTTCTTTTATAAATGCAAAAGAAAAACTACCTACAAACAAAAGTATGCAGATAACAAGAACAAAGCAAAAGGATCTCTGCTATACAACCACCAACAAACTCTAGAATGCCCTAAAGTCAGTATAAAACCTACTTGGAAGGAAGGCTTGCAAAAGAGACAAGTCAACTACTTTGGCATGGTGAAGTTAACCAACAAAACAAGAAGGAAACCGACACCACCAAGCTTTTGAAATCAAACAAAGACCACTGACAGAGGCTGATCAGAAACATAGGCCAAAAATCAAACCAAGCAAAGGAGATGGGAGAAAGAGAAAAGAACAAACCCTAAAGCTATAAAAGGCTTACCACATAGATAGAAAACAACCAAAAGGGATGACACTAACTCCCTAGAGTCATGCACCTGCAGAGGACCCTAAAAGACCTACCCAACAGCCCACAAACAGAAGAAAAATCACAAAAAGAGGAAAAAACACTGTTTACAGGGGAATTCGCGACTGTATATAAGGGCAACTCGCGAATGATTCGCGACTGTTCAGTACAGCAACCCGCGAATGGAAGCAAGTATTCGTGACTGTTCAGAAGAGCAACTCGCGAATGGGTGGAAAAATTCCCAAAAAGGTCAAAAACCACCTTAAGAAGGCAGGGGAAGTGTGTAGTCAGACTGATAAGGTGTTCCTAAGTGGCAAGAAGGACCTGAAACAATGCAACAGACTGAAATAAAACAAGAGAAAAACCCCAAACAGACAAGGCTATCCCCAGCGGAGTCCCCAGTTCTGTTGTAAAGGAAAGTATCCTATGGCTAGGGTTTAAGAGGCCATCAACGTACTGGGGTTGAAAGAGAGATGCACAATGTTCAGCAAGCATATAACAACAAGTTTCAGAGATAAGAAAGCTCCACACCTGATTAACTAAAGGCTGGTCCAAGCTTTCTCTTCAATCCTCTTCTTGCTCCTCTCGCTCCAAGAGACCTGCAAAACGAATTATACCTTCCTCAAACCATTATGACCACATATAAGACAACGATAATCAAATAAACATAAACTAATGATCTGAATAACATCATGATATGATCAGAAACAAAGATTCAATCACACATTGAACAATGATTTGGGAAGAAGAAGGACATCACATCTTTATTAATCCTGAAAACAAGTACAAGTATACCTTCTCTTCAGGTTTGGCACCTCACGAAACCTTGATCTGGATCTGCTGCTTCTCTTGTCCAAAGAACTCAGCCTCCAAGCTCTGCAACACAAGGGGAAGACCTCTAGGGCAAAGGTGTGGGCAAAGAGAGTTCCAATTCCTTCAGCATAACAGTGCAAAATTCCAAGTCCTCTTTCATGGACCTCCCTACCTCTATTTATATGATAAAGAAGAGTTAGGGGCAAAGACAAAGTAGTTACAACTGAAGGAGTCAGTTGCATAACTACCCAAACTAACTCAAAAGGCGTGTTTTTATGTTTTAACGTTAAGAGACATATTCGCGACTATGAAGGAGGACAACCCGCGAATGATCCGCGAGATTCCACAAGAGCAACCCGCGAATATATCCATTCGTGACATGTAAAACACAAGAGTCGCGAGTGATTCGCGAGTTGCATATAAGGAGAGTCGCGAATACACAAAAAAAACGCATTTTTACGGTATTTCTGGGCATTTTCAAACTTTGGTGTCTTCTCAAAAGTTTTTAGCTAACTGAAATACCTTTCCAACGGTGTAGAAATGAGGTCAAACGGAGTTACAGAACTCAAGATATGGGTCCTCCAAGATAGGTGTTTTTTCAGTGACTTTCATGAAGTGCCGACATGCGACGAAATCATGGGAAAGTGGTCACAGGCAGAGATGTGTCATTTTGGGCTATAACAGATGCCCCCTAATGTGTGAGGTTAGAGGGAAAGATGATAGCCGAAATACATTATAAAGGAAACAGCTGAGGCTGGAGAGAGCAGAGAATCCAAGATCAAAAGGCTCGAGTGAAGATATCTGTAAGAGAGATAAATGTCAGAAAACTGATCTCTGGGACATACACGTCCATATACAAATCATTGCCATAAAGATACAGGCAGATCCAACATATGTATAACTGATGAAACTATCATGGTCGCTCGATATGCAAAAAGGCGCCATATCAAATCTAAAGGAGTCATGGCCACAAATGAACAAGGTGGATCCATACTCGACAATCGATCATAGCCACAAAAATACAAGGTGGATCTATGTCTCAGCAAAATGTCGTATAAAGTATAACAAGGTCTTGCGCAACTCGGGCAATAGCAAAAAATGAGGATGCTACTGTCGGCCCAAGGTCTTCAATCCAAACCACCCAAAAAAAGTACAAATCCTAACCATCCGAATAAAGGAGCTGAAGTCGAACATGGAGGAAGCCGTTTGATTACCGATCAATAATGAAAACCGTTAACAAACGCGAGGGAAACCACCATTAATGAAAATGGTCCCCAAGGTACCTAGTACATTCTAACAAGTGTGATTACAAGGACTTGAAGTCGAACACTTGAAGAATCCATTGAGTAGGAGACATTAAGGTATTCCCACTACCCAATAGCGAGGGAAATTGCCATTGATGACAACAATCCCCAAGGTACTGTCATAAAACTCTAAATCTCATCCCCAGAGCAAGATGTGTTGCAGTTGATAGGAAGAGATCCATTGGAAGGAAGGCATTAAGGCATCCTTCATCATCCAACACGAGGTAAACCAAAGACTAATTGGATCTGGAATTGGTACTGAATTTCACAAAAAGGACCGCTGAAGACATGGTGTAATGAACTGATACCAGGGAATGGCTGACACAAAAGGTCAAGGCAACTGCAGAATGGCCGACAAAGGTTTAATCCTTGAACAGTGAGCACGACACAAAAGTGACTTACGCAGCTTTTGACACAAAATAGGACCAATGAAACAAATCTACAATGTAGGAGACATTGACAGATTCCCCATATAATTGGAAAAGAGAGCAACTGGAGGAGTAAGAAACTCTAAATCAGGATAAGGTCAAAATACTAGGACCCAACTGTTGATAGACTCAAAACTGGTGCTTTGTTCAAGGAAACAAGACTTGCTGCCATGATATATAAAAAACATGGAAATAAGCCTTCCCCTTCCCTTCTTTCTCGTAAAGGTTTAACGAGTCCAAGAAAGCAAACTCGAGACCATCTTCATTTTTTGACAAGCTCAAAGAAAAGAAAGAAGAATGCTTGATAAGGCACTAATTCGTGGATTTTACGAGCCCGAACTAGTACATGCTCGACGGTGTTTTCATAGTTTAGAGAGTTTGAAAACTCCAAAGAAGACTCCAGGGGGTCCTTTTTCGTACAATTTAGTCTCCTAAGGCCGAAAAAGTATAAAACAAACAACAGAAGAACTCTCTTAACTTCCAAAGAAGAAAAGGCGCACCTTTTTCGTAATTAGTCAGGAAGGTCCAAAAAAGGTTAAATTACCACCTACCCAATGCTCCTTCAAAAGCAGCATATAGCCTGAGTTTTACGAGTGTGAAGGAAGGCAAGATCACTCGGAAAGATCCATTTGATTACGAGAAATGGAGCTTACAACAATAAACTCGATGCTTTGTTCTTTAGGGTTTAACGAGCATGACAAAGACATAAAGTACACTCAAAATCTTTTTCATGTTTTGGTCCAGAGCACGAAAAAGAGAAAACTAAGCTCATACCAGGGGTTCCTTTTCCGTAAGTTTAGTCCCTCAGGTCCAGAAAAGAGATAGACCTATGCCTGAGAATACTCTTCTCAATTTAGTAGAAAAGAGAGGGATCCTTTCTCGTATTATTCCACATGGTCCGAGAAAGAGATAACCTACCACCAATGTGGATGCCCATTCACATATTCTTAACGAGCCTAAACGGACAAGTTTACTCGGCAGTCAATTCTATTTTGAGGAGTCAGACCTGGGCCTAAAGAAACTCAATATCTTTCCCGTGAAGTTTTAACGAGTTCGGAAAAGTCAACTCGCGGCCTCCTTACTTTTTTTAACGAGCTCGAAGGAGAGTAGAAAGAATGCTCTAAATGCGAGGAGACGAGTGTCATAGACAGGTGAAACTAGTTCCAAGCGCAAGGAATAGACCTATGCATAATGCAAGGAAAGTGAGCAAGATAAGGACACTCGGCGAACGTCTCCTCAAGGTAAAGGGTGTCAAGTTGCAAAGGCAAAATGAGACAAGGCTTAGCGACGATGAGAACAAAGATGAGGGCTTATACAACGAGCTAAAAGCATGGAAGCCGGCATCAGGCTCATAAGCACGAGCAAGGCACATGCAAATGCAATTACGACTTGAACAATAAGGTGAGGCTAGTAAACAGTTGTGAATCCAACTAAGAATCCTGTCTCCAAGAAACAACAAGATCAGAATCATATTCAGAAGAAATGATCCGATGCGGGTCACTTTGGCAGAAACACATGTGACTTTGCTATCTTCTATAAAAGGTAAAGTCAAGGTAGAATCAACCGAAGAAGATTCTATAGAACCAAGGCTCGAGGGTTTATAATCAATAAGATCAACCTCGGAAGAAGAGCAAAAATCAACAAGGGAGATAGGGTCTATAGGAACAAACTCAATACCATAGGAGTTGAAAAATTCATAAGAAACATCAAACTCATCAGGATCACTGACTTGCTGTTCGAAGGAAGAGTCAAAAGACTCAACAAGACAAGTATAAGAAAAAAGGTCAGGCTTACTAGGCAAATCAAGGTTAGACTTAGTCACAACTGAACCAACATCCAACAGAAGATCAGACTATATCAAGGACTCTAGGAATACTTCATCCAAAAGAAGGAGATCATCTGAGATAGGACACATGTCTAAACTTTCAAATGGATCAATAGAGTGGAGAATAGGCTCTACAGTCTATATAGGATGACTCACCCGATCAATTGCTGGGACCAAGTCCCGAGAAGGTAAGCATGAAAACAGAGGCTGCTTCTCAGTAGCAATTGAACACAAAGGACAAGAGGCCACATAGTTCACCTATGGCGGGGTAGTGTCTACAGAAACACTGGGAACCAATAAAGGAAAGACTTGGTCTCTAGTTGGGTCAGGAGACGGATCAAGAAAATCCAACTGATCAATAGTGACAATTTCTTCGCCATGATTAAAGTACATCACACGAAAAAATGTTGACACCACAGCTTGCATGGCATAGACATAATCACGTCCAAGGAGCATATTGAAGTCCAAGGGGTCTTCTATCACCATGAAGTCAACTAAGACGGTCTTCCCACCCAAAGTAACAGGTGTTTGAGCAAGAATTCCCAAGGCTGTACAAGTTCTTCTATCAAACGCCAGTAGCTGACTAGCAGTCGACACAAGGCTGGGAGATCCCATGCCTTGCCAAGCACGAGGAGACAAAATACTAACTGAGGCTCCTTCATCAACAATACAACGAGCAATCGTATATGGTTCAACTTTGACCTTTATCTGGAAAGGTGCAGTGGAAGGAAGGCGCGGCTCAATTAGGCTATCCCAATCAAAGGAAGCAATCCGAGAGCTTGGTGGGGGTTGTTCCGAAACAAGTTCAGTGCCCCCTTGTTCAGTAAGATCTGAACTGGCAGTGAAGAAAATGTGACTAGTTGACACTTCACTCTCCAAAGGAAGAGTGGGATTGATCGACAATGGAATCGATTCAACCGCTTCATGAAAGTCACTTTTCGAAGGGAGAGTGGGATTGACCAAAGATGACATTGGTGCAATCACATTAGGATCACTCTCCGAAAGAAGAGTGGGATCAACCAAATCTGAGATTTGTTCGACCACTTGATCAACCAAAGGTTGAGTAGGATGTTGAGAAACTATAGGGTGTTCAGAAGAATGAAATCCATGAGTCTCGGACCACACTCTTCACACCTCTGGGATAGCAGGGCACAGATGAGTAAGGTGATGTCCCTTGCATAGCACACAAGGGAACTTAAGATGATGCTTCGAACGACTAGTTTTCTCAATTGTAGCAGCATGACTAGCAGTGGCTGACTCTTTTCTCTTAGCATGACCTGCAGAGGCTAAGAGTTTGCCCCCAACATGAACAACAGAGGCCGGATGACTGGGTCCAACCTCACTAAGAGAGGCTGGTTGTTGAGAGACTCCAGAATGTTCAAAAACGGGATGACCATGAATCCAAACTCTTCGCACCTCTGCAATAGAAGGGCATTTATAAGTAAGGTGGTCTCCCTCACAAAGCTTACAAGGAAACTTGGGCTTATGATTTGAAAGGATAGTCTTGTCAACAGTGTCAACATGACTCGCAGTGGTTGACGGGTTGTCTTCAGCTTGAACCACAGAGGCTGAAAGACTGCCCCCAGCGTGCCTGGCAGAGGCTGAGAGACTAGGTTCGACGTGACTTGCAGAGGTAGGACGAGAACCATCAACATGAAGAACAGAGGCTGAATGGTTAGGGTCAACATGCTTTGCAGCAGTTGAGTGTGTGCCCCCAGCGTGAGCAACAGAGGCTGGGTGAACGGATCCAACGTGAACAACAGAGGTTGGATGGGGAGGTTCAACTTGAACACCAGAGGTTGAACGAGTGCACTCAATGTGAACACTAGAGGCTGAGTGACTGGATCCGACATGACCTGAAAAGGTTGGAAGGATCCCACCAGCTTGATCACCAGATGCTGGATGGGTAGCTCCAACATGAACAACAGAGGTTGGATAGGAAGGTTCAACTTGAAAACCAAAGGTTGAACTGGTGCACTCAACATGAACACCAGAGGTTGAGTGAGAGGATCCGACTTGGCCTGGAAAGGTTGGAAGGATCCCACCAGCTTGATCACCAGAGGCTGGATTGTGAATATCAACTTGACTTGCAGAGGTTGAGTGCTTAGATCCAACATGACCTGCAGAGGTTGGATGGGTGCCCCCAGCTTGAACAACAGAGGCTGGGTGGTGAGGTTCAACTTGACTGGCAGAGGTTGAACGGGTGCCCCCTTGCTTATGTGCTTTCTTCCTATTCCTCCTTCTTTTACTCCTTTTAGACTGCCGGTTACTAGTATCAGTACTTTCACCGCATGAGGTAGAAGGAGGAGGAGAACTAACTGCAGGTGAAGGGGTAGCAGTGTTTTGATGCCCTTGATATAAGGAGCTTTCTTGAGAAGCATCAGGAGCATTCAGGACAGTTGGAGTGGAAAACAACCACACCGGTATCCCTAGGGTGAATCCCGGAAGATTCAAGGTGGCCATCAAGGGAACACCAACATTCCCTGTGAGAGGAATAAGACAAGGAGTTCCCATCAAGGGGATCTCTTGGTTGGTGTTCAAAGGGGTGCTAGCCATAGTTTCAAAACAAGAGACAAAGTCTGAGGTTGATGGTCAACCAAAATTACAAAGCAGACACCTAAAGGCCCACTAAATACAGACAAACCACACAGTACTCACTAAAAATTCCTAAAGCCCAAACAGACAAACGGGTATAAGATGCACTTTCCAGAAGAAAGCTGATGAACGATTACTTGGCATCCTTGAGGTGGTTCTCAGGCACAAGCAGAGGAATCACCCACCACCCTCCTGCACTTTCCACAAGGGTTACCTTCCAAGACCGTCCAAGGTTAACCAGAAATAACCTTCCGGTGTACCTGTGTATGAACCCTAGATGTCAAAGAGACTAGAGGCTACCTTAACTAAATTGACAGTCTGGGGGGATAGTCGTTAGCCAAACTTGTACGCATGGGCAGGGTAGCTGATCCCGAAACTCTGTCTAGGACAAAATCCCCAGATGCGTAAAAGTCCTGGGTTACGTTTTGACAAGGATTCGGAGGGTTATCTCCTCTGTCCAAGCCTCCACGCGGCCTAGTGCTTAACTCCCGTTTGAGAGGAGCTTCCCAGATACAATCAACGTAGAAAAGGATTTACCTAGTGATAGGCCAACTACGTCTGAAATTTAACACTTGTGGGGAGTTGAAAACACCCTAACCCACAAGTCTAGCCTAAGCTAGTTGGTGTATGACCCTATAAAATAAAACTTGCTAATAATTTTTAAATTATATCGTTTATTTTAAGGGCTGTTTTTAGTCAGAGGGTAAATGGCATGAAACTTGTGTGTTGTTTNCACCAACAAACTCTAGAATGCCCTAAAGTTAGTATAAAACCTACTTGGAAGGAAGGCTTGCAAAAGAGACAAGTCAACTACTTTGGCATGGTGAAGTTAACCAACAAAACAAGAAGGAAACCAACACCAACAAGCTTCTGAAATCAAACAAATACCACTGACAGAGGCTGATCAGAAACATAGGCCAAAAATCAAACCAAGCAAAGGAGATGGGAGAAATAGCAAAGAACAAACCTTAAATCTNTGCAAAAAGCAAAAACTATTCTCTTTATATTTCTTTTTCAAATAGAAACTTGAAAGCCAAAAAAGAACAAAATTCTTTTTATATTTTTCCAAGAACAAAGGTATGCTATGCAATTTANCTTACCACATAGATAGAAAACAACCAAAAGGGATGACACTAACTCCCTAGAGTCATGCACCTGCAGAGGACCCTAAAAGACCTACCCAACAACCCACAAATAGAAGAAAAATCACAAAAAGAGGAAAAAACACTGTTTATAAGGGAATTCGCGACTGTCTATAAGGGCAACTCGCGAATGATTCGCGACTGTTCAGTATAGCAACCCGCGAATGCAAGCAAGTATTCGCGACTGTTCAGAAGAGTAACTCGCGAATGGGTGGAAAAATTCCCAAAAAGGTCAAAAACCACCTTAAGAATGCAGGGGAAGTGTGTAGTCAGACTGATAAGGTGTTCCTAAGTGGCAAGAAGGACCTGAAACAATGCAACAGACTGAAAGAAAACAAGAGAAAAACCCCAAACAGACAAGGCTATCCCTAGCGGAGTCGCCAGTTCTGTTGTAAAGGAAAGTATCCTATGGCTAGGGTTTAAGAGGCCATCAACGTACTGGGGTTGAAAGAGAGATGCACAATGTTCAGCAAGCATATAACAACAAGTTTCAGAGATAAGAAATCTCCACACCTGATTAACTGAAGGCTGGTCCAAGCTTTCTCTTCAATCCTCTTCTTGCTCCTCTCGCTCCAAGAGACCTGCAAAACGATTTATACCTTCCTCAAACCATTATGACCACATATAAGACAATGATAATCAAATAAACATAAACTAATGATCTGAATAACATCATCATATGATCAGAAACAAAGATTCAATCACACATTGAACAATGATTTGGGAAGACGAAGGACATCACATCTTTATTAATCTTGAAAACAAGTACAAATATACCTTCTCTTAAAGTTGGCACCTCACGAAACCTTGATCTGGTTCTGCTGCTTCTCTTCTCCAAAGAACTCAGCCTCCAAGCTCTGCAACACAAGGGGAAGACCTCCAGGGCAAAGGTGTGGGCAAAGAGAGTTCCAATTCCTCCAGCATAACAGTGCAAAAATCCAAGTCCTCTTTCATGGACCTCCCTACCTCTATTTATATGATAAAGAAGAGTTAGGGGTGAAGACAAAGTAGTTACAACTGAAGGAGTCAGTTGGATAACTACCCAAACTAACTCAAAAGGCGTGTTTTTATGTTTTAACGTTAAGATCCATATTCGCGACTATGAAGGAGGACAACCCACGAATTATCCGCGAGTTTCCACAAGAGAAACCCGCGAATATATCCATTCGCGACATGTAAAACACAAGAGTCGTGAGTGATTCGCGAGTTGCATATAAGGAGAGTCGCGAATACACAAAAAACACATTTTTAAGGTATTTCTGGGCATTTTCAGACTTTGGTGTCTTCTCAAAAGTTTTAGCTAACTGAAATACCTTTCCAACAGTGTAGAAATGAGGTCAAACGGAGTTATAGAACTCAAGATATGGGTCCTCCAAGATAGGTGGTTTTTCAGTGACTTTCATGAAGTGCCGACATGCGACGAAATCATGGGAAAGTGGTCACAGGCAGAGATGTGTCATTTTGGGCTATAACAGATGCCCCCTAATGTGTGAGGTTAGAGGGAAAGATGATAGCCGAAATACATTATAAAGGAAACAGCTGAGGCTGGAGAGAGCAGAGAATCCAAGATCAAAAGGCTCGAGTGAAGATACTTGTAAGAGAGATAAATATCAGAAAACTGATCTCTGGGACATACACGTCCATATACAAATCATCGCCATAAAGATACAGGCGGATCCAACATATGTATAACTGATGAAACTATCATGGTCGCTCGATATACAAAAAGGCGCCATATCAAATCTAAAGGAGTCATGGCCACAAATGAACAAGGTGGATCAATACTCAACAATCGATCATAGCCACTAAAATACAAGGTGGATCTATGTCTCAGCAAAATGTCGTATAAAGTATAACAAGGTCTTGCGCAACTCGGGCAATAGCAAAAAATGAGGATGTTACTGTCGGCCCAAGGTCTTCAATCCAAACCGCCCAAAAAAGGTACAAATCCTAACCATGTGAATAAAGGAGCTGAAGTCGAACATGGAGGAAGCCGTTTGATTACCGGTCAATAATGAAAACTATTAACAAACGTGAGGGAAACCACCATTAATGAAAATGGTCCCCAAGGTACCTAGTACATTCTAACAAGTGTGATTACAAGGACTTGAAGTCGAACACTTGAAGAATCCATTGAGTAGGAGACATTAAGGTATTCCCACTACCCAATAGCGAGGGAAATTTCCATTGATGACAACAATCCCCAAGGTACTGTCATAAAACTCTAAATCTCATCCCCAGAGCAAGATGTGTTGCAGTCGATAGGAAGAGATCCATTGGAAGGAAGGCATTAAGGCATCCTTCATCATCCAACACGAGGTAAATCAAAGACTAATTGGATCTGGAATTGGTACTGAATTTCACAAAAAGGACCGTTGAAGACATGATGTAATGAAGGAAGTAAGGAAACACATATAACATTAGGGGTGGTTACTAGAAAGCGAGGAAAGAAGGATTTAATAGAAGAAGATAGAGAAGGAGATGGAGGAGAAGAAAAAAACACGAGAAAAGGAAGAGATCCTAGAAAAGAAGTGTGTGCGTAGGTCACAAACCGAGAAAAAAATGCTTAGGTTCCAAACAACATTGGACCTCTTGGTTATTTTGATAAGTAAGAATAAAAGTGTAGGGAATTTGGTAACTCCAAGCTCGTAAAAAGGAGGATACACCAAGCCACTTGTTAAATGATGAAGACAGTCTCCTAAAACTATAGAGGGATGAGAAGTAAAGAAAAAAATAGGCTATCAGACATTTAATAAATATAGAAAGGCCTACAATATTGCTACTTCAGGAGAATAAATTGTCGGACCATGTCATGCAAGCGATAGTGCAATAGTAGTGGAAAGATAGTAGAACTGTTATGGTATATTTTAGAGGTGCATCTGGAAGGAGTTGCGCAATGTGGGATAATAATAAACTTGAGTTAATAACAACACTGCAAAATCAACATTAGATCTTTACGGAATTGGCAAGCATAGACACTAGAATGCATTTCAAGGTTTCTAATATATATGTTCCAACTCATTATAGGGAAAAGGATGATTGTTGGCAGTCCTTAAATTATGAAAGAAACAGATTAGGAACGGGAAATATAATAGTAGCGGGGGACTTAAACATTGTGTTATCTTCGGAATAGAAGAGAGGAGGGTCCAATATTCGGGAAACTTCTAGAGACAGTTTGAAGGATTTAATTACATATTTGGACATGATCAATATCAAGACAAAAAGAGGAAAATATACTTGGACAAATAGAAGAGCAGGATCTGCAAATATCTCATCCAAGTTAGATAGGTTCCTAATAAGAAACAAATTTCTTGAGGGATACCTTGAAATATCCTCCTCTATTATTCCCTCAACGTCCTAGGATCATAGTCCAATAATGTTATTCTTATAAAAAAAATAAAACTATGGTTCTCTTCCATTTAAATTCAACCCCCTCTAGCTTGCGTAGATTGAGGTTATTGAAGTTATTAAATCCACCTAAAAAAGAGAATAGAAGGATCCCCAAGCTTTATTTGGGAGTCAAAGCTTAAATTTGTAAAACAAGTGCTAAAGGAATGGTATACAAAGTTCTATATTGAGGCTTTTGTAGAAAAAAATTAGATATATGAACAATTGGCCTCAATTTAAAATTATATAATACAAGAAAATCTTACCCTTCAGCTAAGAGATGAGAAAAATAATTGAATATCAAGTTACATGGCATATATAGAAAAGGGGAAGAACACTGACATTTAAAATAGAGAGGTTTATGCCTGAAATCAGGAGATAGGAACACAACCTTCTTTCATAGGCAAGCAAGATCAAAGAAAAGTAGGAATAATGTTAAGGAAATTACAAATTCGCTAGAAAGTAGAATTGCTTAGTATGAAGTCATAAACGCAAAAGCTTATCAACATTTCAAAAATATTTTAACTAGGAAACCTAAGATAAATGATTAGATTACTAACAAAATGCTTTATAACATTCCTAATCTCATAACTCATATTGAGAATGCTGAATTAGACAAAGAATTTGAGGAAAATGAGTTTTTAGAAGCTCTTTGGCATTTGAAACCTGATAAAGCTCCGGGTCTAGATGGGTTCTCCATTTCTTTTTACAGAAAATTATGGAATTTAATAAAAATATTTGTGTAAGATGATTAAATGGTCTCTAAAAAAATCTAATTAAGTTGGGAGGAATCACAAATTGTTCTTTTTTGTCCCTTCTTCCAAAAGAAAATAACTCAGTAACAGTTTCTCGTTTTAGAGCAATTTCTTTGTGTAACTCCTCCTACAAAATCATAACAAAGATTATAGAAAACTAGATCAAGCTTATTTTGAACCAACTTATATCAAATAATCAAGGAGGATTCATCTCCAAAGGAAAATTCTTGATAATATCATTCTTTTGCAAGAAGCAATTAATTATAGTAACACTTCGAAAAAAAGGAATTGTGATAAAAATGAACATGTCCAACTCATTTTTTTTAACACAAATGGATAATTTTTATTTTTATGGAAGGATGTTGGTCTTTTTTTGGCAAATAACAATCATCCTAATTACATATTTCAAAAGAACCAAAGACCGCACTAAGCCTAGCAGAGAGGGAGGAACAACCATAAAAGAAACAAATTATAGCTATATGTAGCACAATTACGGAATAGGACGGAAATAACTGGATTCCCCGTTGATGCTAAGAAAACCTTGAGGAAGAAGACATGCTTTGTTAGTCACGAAGTCTGCAAGATTGTTTAAGTCCTAGAGAATATGGAAAGATTTAGCCATAACGAATTCTTTCATTATTATCCTAATTCTCTGCAGAATACTGTCCAAGGAAAAATTATTGAAGCTGTCAGCTGGATTTAAAGATTTTATCAACATCTCGAAATCACCAAATATTTGGACGGACTTGAAACCTTTCTCCTTAGCAAATTGGGTTGCCATAAGGAGGTTGTAGCTTTCAACTTGATTATTTGGCATGGATCCAAGACCCCAGCTAAAACTGAAACTGGTCTTTCTGTCAGGAGAGAAAACCATGCCCATGGCTCCAGAGGCCCTAGGATTTCCCTTGGAAGCATCATCAAAGAAAATTGCCATTGTATTGGAATTCAACCAAATTTTTTTAAATGATTTTTGATTCCCACGAAACTGCCATGAAGGGGGATCTAAATGATTGAGACTAAGCAATTTATTACCAGGAGTTTGAGGATAAGAGACCATCCAAAATAAAGCTGGAAGAGAGGACAATGATTTCCCAATAGACTCAACAAACCATGATTTAGATTTAAAAGCCGCGATCTGGGGGATCGGGCTCTGATCATTGAAGATACAACTATTTTTGGCTAGCCATATTGCCCACCACATAAATTTCAGAATCGAATGCCAGTTTTGATGTAGAATTTCATATTGTGATTTCGTTGGTCGACTATTATTCCAGGATGAATAAAATTCCAATACAAAATGTTGAGAAGGGAACGAGCATAAAACATCATGCAGAACCAAATCCCAAACCTTTTTGGAGAATGCGTAGTCGACAAGAAGGTGATTGGCCATCTCCAAGGCAGAGTTGCACGAACAACAGCAGAATGGGCCATTGAAGCCATGCTTTATGAGGAAGTCACCTGTCATAATATTTTTATTCAAAACAAGCCAAGAAAAAAAGTTAACTTTCTACAAAAAATGGGAGAACCAGACCAATTTACAGATCGCTGATAAGAATCCTAAACAATGGGGAACTTGGAGGGCAGTATAACCTTTGTCTATAGTGTAGAATCCATCAATACCCCAACCCCAACTATCTTTATGGGAGGAGTGGACAGGGGCAAGACCAGAAAGAGAAGAGAACAACAAAATTTTTGGGGATGAAGGCGAGCAGGAAGATCCAGGAGAGACTAACCATCCCAATTTCCAACACAGTCCCAAGTGCAGATATTAGCCAATTAGATCAAACCTATATTTGTTTCCCAATTCATAATCTATGTTAACAAAATTACAGAGGAAAGAGGAGGTTTCCTGGAGATTTTATCCTCCCAGAGAAGGGTTATCTTCCCATTGCCAGAAATTCTAAAAAGGTGTTGATTAAAAAAATCAAAGCCTTTTCTGCAAGAGTTTTAGATAACAGTGCTAGTTGGAGTGTTTACAGAAGTAATATTTCTCGATGAGCCTCCCTTTACATATTTCATCCCAAAAATCTTATTGACTGGATAATTTTTTCCACAAATAGTTGACTGATCAATTTACCACTCATCGCCATGTTAGCAAGACCAGGATCCCGAATTTGTAATCCACCTTCTAAAATACGTCTCTTAAGAACTTCCCAACTTACCAAATGCATCTTTATTTGACCATCTTTACGTCCGTTCCAGAGAAAATCTCGCAAAAGTTTTGAAATATAAGCCCAAATACTCTTTGGGGAAAGCATCAAAGAGGCATGGAAAATAGAAAAGTTGAAAGAACTGCCTTAATCAAGATTAGTTTCCCAGCCTTGGTTAACCATTGAACACCCCAAGAAGCGATTTTTGCTTTTAACTTGTCCAACACATCCAGCCAGAGAGAGGGAGGGGACGATCCCAGAGTTAAGGGAAGCCCCAAATACTTGATCTTTTCCCACTTGTCAAAGCCAGGGAAGCCCAAATATTATGTTATTCGAAGAATTGTCGAATGTTCTACATTCTAGCCATAAGCTGCACTTTTGTTTTTATTAATCGATGCTTCTGAAATTTGGCAGAATTTTGAAGGATGTCATTAAATGATCAAGCAATCTTCATAGAGGCCCTCCAAGGAGAAGAGAATCATCTGCGAAAAGAGTGTGGTTAATTGGGTCCATGCCCCTAGGAATTTTTATGCCTGGGATGTAACCACCTTCCTTTTCAACTATGAGTTTTCTACTAAGAGTTTCAACCATTAAGATATACAGGGGGGGGGACATTAGAAATCCTTGGCGGAGCCTTCTGGAAGCCTTGAAAAAGTTAGTAGGCCTTCCATTAACTAGATGCACTATCCAAGGTCCATCTGTGCATTCTTTGATCAAGTTAACAAACTCAGAGCAAAAACCAAAAGAAAGCAAGACATCATAAAGGAAGGGAAGCTTTACTCGATCAAAATCGTTCTTCATATCCAACTTAAATAACATACATTTCTCCTTCCTTTGGAAACTTGAATGAAGAGCTTCTTGAACTTGGATAACATTATCCACTAAATGTATTCCTTTAACAAATCCCCCCTGGAGAGGAGAGATCAACTTACTTAGCAAAATCTTAAATTTGTTGGCTAGAAGTTTGGCAAGGATCTTATAAGAAGTATTACACAATGAAATAGGGTGGAACCTATCGAAGGAAGAAGGATTGAATTCCTTGGGGATAAGGGCGAGAAATGTAGAGTTTGTACACCCTCCCATTTTTGCTTTCTTTTGAAATGCAGTCACCATACAAACCAAATAAGTTTTGATGATGGGCCAGTAGACTTTATAAAAATGAAAAGAAAATCGATCCAGCCTAGGATCTTTATCCAACTCCATAGCCCAGATGACATCAACAATTTCCTTTTCAAAGTGTGGTTTCATCAAAACACAATTGTCCTCATCACTGACAAGGGAAGGACCATTATCCAAATATTCAGAAGACACCTCCTCATCAATGAGTCCATCATCCTAAAATAAAAGTTGAAAATGCTTACTAGTAGACAGTTTAAGGAGAGCTTGACCTTTAATGGAGACCCCCTCTCCAGAGGAGATTTCCGAAATATGATTCGGGATAATATAACTCGATATTGACGGTGGAAGTAAGCTGTGTTCTTATCCATCGCTTTTAGCCAGAGGCAATGACACTTTAGCCTGAGATGTTCCTCTTTATGTCTGAATGATAGAGATGTGTTAATCTGGGCAGGTTGTTCCAGAGCTAAATGAGATTCAGAAATATCTTTAACTTCCATGCCAAATTGAAGAGCAGATAACTCTGACTCTCTTTCTTTTTTGATAGCCAAAGGATAGGAAATAGGCGTTTTGACCCATACCTTCAGCGCGAGCTTGGTATTCTTCAATTTCTGTTCCCAGAAAAAATTGGGAGAGCCAACTACGTAATGTGACCAAGCTTGAGTTACAACATCCATAAACCCGACTCTTTCGATCCAGAGGGTGTTGAACCTGAACGGAATTGGCCCAAGTTCCTCTTTTTTTTCAAATAGCAAAGAAATTGGATGGTGATTAGATGAGAGCTTGGGTAAAATTTTAGTTGAAATAATGGTTTTCCCCTCAATCAGAGTGTTGTGGACAAGGAATCAATCAAGCATGGAAGAGATGACCACAGCACCAACTGTGTGATTTGACCACGTATAACGCCCAATCTTAGGTTTAAATTCCATCAAATCCCATTCTTGTATCAACTCCTCAATCGTATCATGCATAAAATCCTTACCTCCCAGACCTCCTTTTTTTTCATTTGGGGCTAGGAAAATGTTAAGATCACCTGCTAATATGATATTTACAGGAGCGTTGGACGCTAGGAAGTCTTCCAACTATGTCCAGCAAACTTTTTTTCCAGAGTAATTAACTAGAACATAAAGATTAAAGAGGGCAAAAAAGGTCTTACTGGAAAGATGGTAGAGCTCTGAAAAAATCCAGTGCTGGATGGCAAACCACTTTTTTAACTGAAAATTCTCTTCACACCATAGGGTTTCTAGTCCCCCACAGGAGCCTCTAACACTGACAGCTTTGCCATTGGACAGTTTCCATTTATTTGTGCTTAGGAGAAGGAGAGCTTCCTTCTCAATCTTAGTCTCTTGAGAAGGGGCCATTCTCATGAGGTCTTTGACTGCTTCAACTTTGATTGGGTTTCTTAATCCCCTGTAGTTCCAAGAGACGATCTACATTGCTTGCTCAAGGGAGAGGGAGTAATAAATCCCTTAGGAGGCCTGGTTCTCTTATTCCTCCCATAAGACATTTCAATGGTGGATTGGATAGCTTGCCTATTTAGCCTCTCTGCCTCTTCTTCCCAGACTTACTTCCTAGACTTCCTGCTAGCCTTTTTGGAGAGCTGCTCAAAGGAATCTTCTTCAGAAGATCCAGAGCTTTAAGCTGGCTTCTTACGAGTAATATCTACAAAAGAAGGGGGAGAGCTAACACCAATAGGAGAGATATGGGAAGGAGCTCCAATATAAAGAGGATCCGATAAATATGGACTATCTTGATCCAGAGTTACTATGTTTTCAGAATCCATCTCAAGCCCATCCGATTGCTGCATTTCCCCTTCTTTAAGGGCTTCAGAAGAACTAAGGACATCAAAGTGATTGGAAGGAGCTTTGGAGCTATCAACCACCTAAGGAATAGAAGAATTCTTCCCCACATCAGTGTCACTAATCATTGATTTAAATTCTTTACCTTTCTTTCTAGGGCCCTGACTGGAAGTTCCTGCTTTCTAGACTCGGGTCCATTGGTCTGCTTTCTCGATTTCAGTTTCCTCTTCAATTTTTTTCTTACAGTTTCGAGAAAAATGGCCGTAACCATGGAAGAATATGCATTTAAAGGGAATTTGTTCATAATCCAACTCCTGGATATGAGACCACTCTACAACTGTTAAATTGATTGCCTTAGGCATGCATGTCTCCAAATCAAATTCTACACATATCCTTGCACATGAAAATTGATCTTTCCTCTCAGCCCTGTCAATATATTTACCCAACTTGTTCCCAATGGTTTCAAGAGCTTCTGAGTTCCAGCAATGAAGAGGGAGATGTGGGAGCTTGACCTAGATTGGGAAAGCAGACGAAACATCCTGAGTGGGATCAAAATCAGGAGTCCACTTATTCAAGTAGAGACCCTCAGGACCATGAAGTATGGACCATTTTGAAAGATAAGGTCACAATCCTCTGCATAATAAAAAATGAAAAACATAATACCCTCTCCCAACAAAATGATTTTGGATGCCATCAGAAACTAAGGGCCTCCAATTCCTCTACACCCAACCATCAATGGCCTTTGGAGAGGGCTAGAGGCCAGTGAATTTCCTGATTAGCCCTCATTTAGAAAGATTTAAAGCTAACCGACAGATCCGATTAGCAGGTAATTCTACCGAAGGAATATCAACTTTCTTGACAAATTTTTGAGCAGGCCCCCCTTTCCTCTTGCCACAGGAAGAAATCAATCTCTTGAAAGCTTCTAGGTCAGGAGGAAGAGGCAGAGGAGGAACCCCACCAAAATCCATTAGAATGGCCACCAGAAGACTGCTAAGGACAATTCCAAAGGTAGGGAGTCCCTAAGTATTGATAGAGAGAAAAAACTGCCAAAGAAAAGAGATCAATCCTTAAAAAAACTTACCAATCAACTGCTGTCAACAGGAACAATTCCCAATGAGATGAAGACACCACGCAGAAGCAACAAAACTAAAGGCAATCAGACCACGAGCAATCCAGAACCCAGGCAAGAATGCGACTCCTGCAAATAGAGGACAACACAAGCAGAGAAGAACTCCATGCTGGCACTCAGAAATCCACATTAGAACTCCTCGAAATCCCCCTTTCTGTATATTATGATGATGGATTCCCTCAGCAAAAAGTTAGAACTTGGAAGACATCAGGGATCTCTTCCGGGAATAAGGATTGTAAGAGGAGTAAAAGAGATCAATCATTCTCAATTTGTTGATGATACCTAGTTTCTTGGGGGAGCTTCGTGTGTAATTGGAGAGAGACTTAGAGTTGTTATGGATAACTACTTAGGTGCTTCAGGAGGTGACACTAACAATCATAAATGTTGTGTATATGGATATAATGTGACAACCTCTAATCTAGATAGTATTGCTAGTAAACTTGGATTATCTTCTAAGAATGATTGGAACTCACTCATATATCTAGGTATACCCATTTTTCTTCGGAGGCCTCATTATACAAATTGGAAATTAGCTGTGGACAAAACACAACAAAAAATGATGGATCAATGGGGATCTCAATGGTTTAATCTTGCAGGAAGAATTATGTTTCTTAAAGTCGTGTTATCCTCTCTTTTTATATATCAGAACTTTGTCCTATTCAAGATTCTTCATGTATCGCTAATCAAATTGATGGACTGCATAGAAATGTTCTTTGGCAAGGGGGGTAAGGGAATTCATAAAATTTACATTTAGTAAAATGGAATCAAGTTATTCCTCCCTTGAATAAAGGTGGAATCACCATCAAAGGTTTTGGATTGTTGAGCAATGCCCTTGGGGAAATTTTTTTATGGAAGATTACTACTAGAGAGAATTATTGGTGGAAGAAGGCAATCACAAAGAATTATACAACCTTGGGTAGAAGTAGAATAATAATTCAGGAACAATGCAGTAATAAATGCACAAAAATCTGGAGTTTATGTAAGGATTCTTCCTATATTATAAAATCTCATTCCATTGGAATGCTTGACAATGGGAGCAATATCAAAATATGGGAGGATTGAATCTTAGGAAGGAAGGAATTTGGGATTTATGTTGAACTATAGAGTTTAAAGTGTTGGATGACAGATCAAAAACTTGTTTCTTATCATATATTTTGGAGTAGGACTCCAATGGGTGATGGAAACAATGGAAATAATTCAACCTTTCAGAGGCTCTTAAATAGCAATGGACTTTTGTGAAAATAAATTTAAGAGGTATGGATCCAACTATAAATTAGATTGTGATAGGAGGGTTTGGGGGCCAAAATTCCATGATTATACAACTAAAGAAGGGTATCGGTTACAAAATATGGATAGGCATGACTACTCAAGGAGTTCTCTCTGGAATATTATATTGAAAAGTGATGCTCTCCCAAAAATAAAGCTTTTTATTTGGGTTCTTTTCCATGGGAAAATTTTCACTTATGGAAACCTGTGTCGTAGAGAGTTTCAAGGACATTCTCATTGCCCTCTCTGTAATCAATTAGAGCAAAGTGCTTCTTTATTTGTTTCTAAATTGTTCATTTCTTGTAGAAGTCTGGAAGATATTTTTTGAGAGATTAAATTTGGAATTAGTTATCTTGAATGCTTAGAGAGATATCTTTGTAAATTGGCACCAAAAATACCAAAATAAAATCATCAACAAACCACTTCTAAAGCAGGTTTGGAAAGACCTACCCTATTACATTATTTGGAAGATTTGATTAAACATAAACGATAGTATATTTAAAGATCAAAATAAAAAATATGGTCAAGTGCTAGGATTGTTCTAGGATATGATGCAAGAAATAATTAAATGTAAAGGGAATATCCCTCAAAGGATAATTGATCTTGATACTGATGAAAGGCAATGGCTCTAGGGTTTCTTAGATCATTTGAGCAAACTTATCAGAAGCATAATCCAAGGGCAAAGGAAAAGGTTCCTTGGCTATTGAGGCTCAAGTTGAATAAGTTGAATGATTGGATGGAAAATCAGAGCTAGCTTATTTTATATTTGACGAATCTTCTAAGCTTAACCCAAGGGTGGAACGTGTAGGGGGGAGGGGTGATATTTGACCCCAGAGGAATTATGAATAAGACCTATTCATGGGGGTTGAGATAATTATCTAAGAATCAATAAAAATCCCTCAATCTATGGAAAGTTCTTAAGAAAGTGCTACAATGGAATATTAGTCATTTGACTGTTGTGGGAGATTCTATGATCATCATTCAATATCTATACCTAAAGAAACCTCCAAAAGATGGCACATTATCTTGTATCATGAAGAGAATAGTGAATTTGATGGATAAATTCCTAGAAGTTAAAGTCTACCATGTCATAAGGTATTTAAATCTTAAGGCGAATAGAAATGCAAATATAGGTTGCAATCTTGGTAAGGGACAATTGTACATTGGTGGAGCTGGAGAAGGCTTCCACCGAATCCCATAAACACTTAGATAACTTCCACTTAAGCAGTTTAATGGTCATTAAAGACATGCAATGGTATTATTGCAATCCTTTAGTTTTAATGCTTCGAATTGTCATTGTAAATGATAGACTGTTGAAGCATGAGAGAAAGTTCAGGAAATACCCTGCTTGCGTATTGAAGATAGAAGGAATGATAAACCCAATACACACTAATCAATTCCAACTATAGTTATAATGGATGGTTCTAGTACTAATATGGGAGAATTCTTGTTTTGAATTGCTCCTATATGGTACTCTCATTCACATTTGCATTCATTCTAGAATGGTGGTAAGATTTGGAACTTCCTCCTTGACAATTTTGGTAGTTATTTTGATACCTCATGGTCGACTAACAAATGGATTTAGTTAGGGATTGATGATTCTAAGGTAAGGGTGTTCCATGAGCTTTCTTTATTTGGTTCATTTCAGTTTTGTGGTTTAGAAAGACTCCCCCTTTGTCTTCCTAGAATTTAAATTTTGTTTGGAACACAGGGTCATATGATTATGGTAATCATGGTTTTCTATCTTAAGATGTTGAGTTGTTTATTTCTTTACTTAACTACCGGTTCGAGTTTCGATTTATAAAGCCTTCTCTAGAGTTGTGGGAAATTTCTTTATTCAACAATTCTTCTTTGAAACCTTCTAAGCATAATTGGAATCCCGAGGGGATAGGAAGAATCCTTGTTTGTAGTCCTTTTGTTGGAATTGAGTATTTTCAGTCATCCTTAATCAACATGGAACACCGAGATGGAGGTGGGAGGAATTGAAATGACCAGGAAAGTTTAAACATAACTATTAATAGATTGGAGAGGCAAATAAGAGATCTCAAAGACAAGATAAATTTAAATAATTCTATTTCTCAATTTCTATTCATCATGCAAGATATTTAGATGGTTCACTTATGAGCTAAAATATTTTTTTATGGAAAAGGTTGGTGTAGAACACCTTCAAGGAAAAGTGTGGAAATGTGAGGAAGAAAAATGAGTTATGAAGGGCAAAGTGGAAGCTTGTGAAGATGAAAACTAAGTTTTAGAGAGCATTCTTTAGATTTGTGGCTTGTATGACTTTGTAGAAATTGGTATCCTTGTGCAAGTTGGCTACTAAGGAAACAATGGCAGTATTGTGCTTGAAAGTAACAAATAAAATATTGAAAGTTGTAACGGAAGATGAACAAATGAATAACAACAGTGGAAATGCTGGTGGAGAAAAAGTTGTTGAAGCTCGAAATGAGATCCTTCAATAAGGGATGGAAACATGATTGCAATGGCCATGCTCTTCCTTTTGGAAAACGTTGTAAATTCCTTAAAGGTCTTCTTCTTCTAGGTGCTTTTGTAGGATTTACCATAGTAAGCAATAATTGTTCTTTTGTTGTAGGAAAGAAGTGCTGATACTTTTTGAAGCCCTATATTTTGAGCAATGTAAATATCACTATGAAGTCTCTCTCTTCATACATCAAATGTAATTAAAGGGTGTTTGGTTAGGATACATCGATTCATGGTTCACCCTATAATAATAATGTTCAAGTCCATAGCCTCGACACCTTGCTCCACAATAACAAAAAAAATAGTAACACATGTCTAGGGCTTAACATTCGCGGTATTACAAGCTCTTTGATAAGAGCGAAATATGTTAGAATAGTAAAGTCAAGCTAAACTAGTTAACCTATCTAAGAAACCAAAAACATATAATAAAAGATAAGAACATGAAAAGAAAAGGACAAGAGAACACCGATATACGTGGTTCACTCTAATGGGTTACATCCACGGGAAGGTAGTCTTCTATTATCTCCAGAATGTCTTCTCCAACCTTACAAGAGAGAAAACCACAAATACCCCAAAGAATATAGATGATGTACAACAATGTCACAATAGTACCATTGCTACATCAAGAATGCATGATATGTAGAGACTCACTTGACCCTATTATATACTAAGAGATGAGGAGGAATTACTCTCACATATTGCATGTGGGATAATATAATTCTCCAAAATAACATCTCTTAAATACAATACCATGGACAAATACTCTACACAAGTAAATACAACACCATATAACTATGGGTTAAATGTGTTACTCTTTTACATAAGATTGTAGACAACTTCCGACATAATACAAACACATTATTACCTTCCAAGGAATATAATATATTCCAACACTCCCCCTTAATAATGGTTGGGAGAAGGGCCCATACTAACACTAAGGAAGGAAGGAGTCATTACTGCTCCCCCTTGATGACAACTTCCCGCATTCCAAGCAAGGAACGAAGATGCACAAACTTCGCCTCGGTGAAGGATTTGGTGAAGATATCTGCTTCCGGCTGTTCAATAGGACAATACTGAGAGAAAGAATACCATCTGCCACAAGTCCGCGGATGTAATGAGTGTCAAGGTCGAGATGCTTTGTCTTGGAGTGATATACCATATTATAAGAAAGCTGGATTGCACCCTGATTGTCACATTTCAACGCAGTGGACGATTTCAGAGCCATACCAAGCTCTGTAAGAACATGCCGTAACCAAATTGCTTCTTTAGCTACTTCTTTGGCTGCTCTATATTCTTCTTCACATGAAGATAAAGAAAGAGTCCTCACCTTCTTGCTCGACCAAGAAATTGGACCTGAACCAAGTTGAAATACATAACCTTTCTCAAACATTTCTCTATGATGTTTACCAAGAACACAACCTTAACAAACACCGTTAGTAGAATAAATATGAGGCAAGCCATGTACCATTTTAGTTAACAATTGCATTTTACCATAATTCAAATGACCTAATATTTCATGCCATAATTTACTTTGTTCATCAGCGTGGGAAACATAGGAATAAAAATGTTGTCTTTTAGTTGAGTTAAAACCGACAAATTTATATAGACCAGCAGTATGATCAACAGGACCAAAAGAAACTACTTTGAAATTTTGATTGATATCTTTAAGAACATATTTATCAGGCCATGCTTCAAATTTAAACCCTTTTTGACAAGCACGATAAATAGAAAGTAAGTTAATGGGCATATGTTCAACATGAAAAACATCTTCCAATTGACCATTAGTAACATTAACATTACCGGAACCAATTACGGAAAGTTGTTTGCCATCACCTATAGAAACTTTCTGATATATGTATTTACGATTGTCATAAGAAGTAAATAAAGAAGCATCACCAGTCATACGTTTAGATGCACTAGAATCCATTATCCATTCCACGTTAGAGGAAGAATTATTAGGCAAAACAACAGATGCACATAAAATTACTTGAGAGTCATGAGAGGTTTTCTTTTTAGCTTTAGCCATTAAACGTTTTGCTTTAAAACAATTCTTTTTGGGATGGTTAGTTTTACCACAATGTTTACAAGGATCATACATTTTCTTCTGTTTACTATTTTCATTAGAAGCATGAGAAGCATGTCCAGAATTAGTATTAGAATGATTATAACCTTTAGCATTATTAAAAAATTTCTTATGATTCTTATTAAGTGCAGTTAGAGCTTTATTAGGTGTGCGTTGTCCTGAAACAATTAACCTTTCTTGCTCATTGATCAATCCTTTACAAAAATCATCAAAAGTTTGCTTCATAGTACTTTGAGACAATTCTAGATCTCTATTCCTAGTTTGGATGAACATATCAAAACAAGATGACATTTTACGTTCTACAAGAATAATAAGAGCAATGTCATTTTTCTTGTAATATTTATCACAACTATTTAATTTCTCATTTAAAGTTTTCAATTCAGTAAGATATAACTCAACTCTTTCAAAGTCAGCAGGTTCGAGGTCAAAGATCTTCTTTTCAAGATAACATGCAGAAACATCATCAGATTTATCAAATAAAGAGGAAATAATTTGCCATACCTGAACTGGGTTGTCTTCTGCCTCAATACTTACCTGAAGACTATATGCAACAGTTTGACCAATGAGCCCCCTTGCTTGATCACTTTTAGCTTCCCACATAGCCAAATCATCAGCAGCAGTAGGTGTCTCATGTTCACCATTAACTAGCCTCCAAAGATTCTTACTCTTGAGAACATCAATCATCTTTCTGTTCCAGGCAAGATAGTTAGAACCAACTAATTCAGGAACAGAAGCTACTTCGGAAGTCATAATGAGTGAAATTTTGTCAAAAAATAGTTACACTTTACTAATCTAAATTTGAAAAAGCACAGTTAGAAACACAGTAAAGAAAAGAGGAGAAATTTTCACTTATAACCCTGTGAAAAAAATGTGCCCAGAAAAGCCCAGTCTTCTGTTATGGTCGCGTAGGTGGATCCAGAATGGCTGTTATAATTCCAAAAATAGCTTATAATAAAAAATCCGGTAAGAAATGACCAAGTTACGACCTTTTTTATAACTGTTATTTTATTATTATTATTATTTATTACCGAAAGGAAGCCCATAAATGCTCATTTTTCTGTTTTGGTCACTTACATGGATCCAAAATGGTTGTTTCAATTCCAAAAACAGGTTATAATAAAAAAACCGGTAAGAAATGACCAAGTTACGACCCTTTTGTATAACTGTCATTTTTATTACCGATAGGAAGCCCAAAAATGCTCAGTTTTCTGTTCTGGACATGTGAGTGGATCTAGAATGGCCATTCCAATTCCAAAAACATGTTATAATAAAAAAACAGTAAAAAATGTCAAAGTTACGGCCATTTTGTATAACTGTCGTTTTTATTACTGAAAGGAAGCCCATAAATACCCAGTTTTATGTTTTGGTCACATAGGTGGATCTAGAATGGTTGTTCCAATTCCAAAAACAGGTTATAATAAAACATCCAGTAAAAAATGACCAAGTTATGGCCCTTTTTTTATAACTGTCATTTTTATAATCAGAAGAAAGATCTCCTTGAAGAAAGCCCCGAAATCATGTAGATCTACAGAAAAAAAGATCAAGAAACCCTTGAAAAAATTCTGCAAAAATCTTACACAAAAAGTTAGGGTTAGGGTAAAAAAAATGACAGAAATATGCTCAGATCTGAAGAGAAGTATAATGGCTACTAGATAGAAAGCAAATCTACAACAAAATGATAATCGTTATTGATTAAAAGCTATAGAAGGTACTAGATCATAGCAACCCGCTCTGATACCATGTTAGAATAGTAGAGTCAAGCTAAACTAGTTAACCTATCTAAGCAACCAACAACATATCATAAAAGATAAGAACATGAAAAGAAAAGGACAAGAGAACGCTGATATATGTGGTTCACCCTAATGGGTTACATCCACAGGAAGGTAGTCTTCTATTATCTCTAGAATGTCTTCTCCAATCTTACAAGAGAGCAAATCACAAATACCCCAAAGAATATAGATGATATACAACAGTGTCACAATAGTACCACTGCTACATCAAGAATGCACGATATGTAGAGACTCACTTGACCCTATTATATACTAAGAGATGAGGAGTAAAATACTCTCACATATTGCATGTGGGATAATATACTTCTCCAAAATAACCTCTCTTGATACAATACCATGGACAAATACTCTACACAAGTAAATACAACACCATATAACTATGGGTTAAATGTATTACTCTTTTACATAAGATTGTAGACAACTTCCAACATAATACAAAGAGATTATTACCTTCCAAAGCATATAATATATTCCAATAGAATAGTCCTCAATCCTTTCAAAGGAATGAGAATTTAGAGAGACTAGATATTTCTCTATTTGCATCACTTGAATTTCATTAGCCTTGTCGAAAAATAACTTCATCTTATTCCAAATGGAATGAGGGAAGTCAATTCCACTTGTATGAAATAAAATCTCCCTTGAAATGTATGTCATAATGAACCCAACAACCCGATCCTTCTTTTCATCGATGACAAACTTATCCTGGTCATAAATTGCGATCTTAGCATATTGCTATAGTCCCTTACTCTACACAAATGTTTTTGTATCAATTTCTTAGACTACATAGTTGTGGTCATTCATAGTTCTAGGTTCCATCTCAGAAGCCACCCATCTAATATCAAGCATATTTGATCCAAGTTCAAATTTCTCGTCGAAAAATATTCAACCTAGAGTCAATCAACCCTGGATCCGATTCAACATGATTCGCAAACAACATTCTAGGTCAAAACCAATAGCTCTAATACCATGTTGGGAAAACCCTTTGAACTATTAAACATAAAATAAAATAACAGGAGGGATAAGTAATATAAGAAGAGGAGTGGTGTCTAAATACACCATTTACACCACTTAAGCATAACACATTATGATAAAAACATCACATTGCATTATTCAACTTTAATTGCAATGTTCTTTAATACAACCCATGCGATCGTTCATTTATAGTCTCCATATCTAACAAACTCCCTTGAAGCGAGGATAATCTAGTCCATAAATAAGGGTCTTTGGTTATAATTGTTTCTAGAAAATCCACAATGTCACATTGATTAGTCATATATTTTAGTCGATTTGACCACTGCCTTATTGGCCATTCAATTGATTGATCAATCGACCACTTAGTCAACTATGTTTCTAGTCAATTGGTGTCTTTTATTTGACTGTCTCCAAAAGATCCAAAGATATGATGAACCTACATAGTATTTGGTTCCAACACATCTCTTGTGGGTACTCTACCCTCCCTCCACCAATATGTGATATTAATGCGACTATGATATACATGATAACTTTAGTTGATATAATTCCATAGTGCTTCCATCAACATGAATTTTGGTTGAGGGCTTAATGTCTTCACACCCAATCCACTCTGAATGTCTCTTTATGGAAAAATATATGTGGGTTGTGCCCAATCCTTATAAGATTGTATTTGTGGAAGCGAATATTCCTTCGTCTCCAGTTGAAATTTCTTACAGATCCATTCATATGGCCTTTGAAATTAATGATCAAAATATTCACCCTCGAGAGGAATGCTATTAGTTTACTTCATTTGGGAATTTAACCCTCCTACATCTAATGACTTATTGGATACAATTTTTCCTTCAAATGAAGTTATTCTTAAAGCAATAAACAATTTTGAATGGACTTGGGAAGACATTCATCACATATTATATTTTCTTCCTGAAATAGAAAACATGGATGTAGGCCTTACAGGTTTTATTTCTCACAAAGATCTCAAATGGTACCAATGTCCCATCCTTATAGACAATATGTATGCAGAGAGAAATATGGTAACGTTTCAAATATTATACCCATTCACGTCTTTGTTAAACCTGGCATCATGGAACATATAATAATTGCAGTATATTGTTCTCTAAACAAATTCAAACTATATATCACTCTATTCAATTAGTTATGTGATGTTTTTTCTTGGCCTTACAAACAAATGCTAGGAATTGATCCCCTCATCGTTGAACATGAAATTAAAAGCTATAACAACATTAGACCTGCTCAACAATAAACACGACCTATTATTCCTAAGAAAGTAGCTGCTATTAAGGAAGAAGTAAAAAAGTTGATTAAAGTTAGTTTATCTACCTAGTACCCTTAACTGAGTGGGTGTCTAACCATATTTATGTTGATAAGAAACATGAAACCATTCAAGTCCGTGTTAATTTTCGAGATCTCAATAAAGAATGTCCAAAGGACAATTATCCCACCCCATTTATAGATCATATCATTGATGAATGTGTCGACAACATAATTTTTTCTCTCATTGATGGACTCTCCAACAATAATCAAATACATATTAAACGGGAAGACCAACACAAAACTACCTTCATCTTCCCTTAAAGCACTTTTTCTTATTGCAAGATTTCATTTGGTCTAAAAAATGTTGGAGCTATGTTTCGGGGGGCATGTCATATGCTTTCCATGATATCAAGCACATTTTCAAATTTTAATTAGATGACTTAGCCACTTGTTCTAAGAGGTGGCCTAATCACATATCATGTCTTCATTCCATATTTATTAGATGGCGTTAGTACAACATTCAATTGAACCTAAATAAGTGCATATTTTGTGTGGTAACTAGGATATTGCTTGGTTTCATAGTGTCTAAGTATGGGATTGTTGTTGATCGTTTCAAAGTTGAGGTGATAGTTTAGTTTCATCCTCTAACACCATCAGACAATTACTTCAGATATTACAAGGAAAATATACATTCTCATAAGTTATGTGGAGATTACAAAAGGTTTTGTGTGCCTCTTGAAAAAGGGAATACCTCATATGGGACGACCAATCTCAACATTCCTTTGAAGAAGTACAAAATTCTTTGGCATATTCTCCATTACTAAGTCTCCCAAACTATAGTAAATATTATTTTCTTTATATTGTTGCATATAAATCAATAATAGGTATGGTTTTGGTCCATGCAGATGAATCACTTCGACAACACATAATTTACTATATTACTAAGGGTCTTGTAGGCCCCGAATATCACAATTCCCATGCTGAGAAGTTGGTCTGGCAGTACATGATGTCCAAAATATTTAGACAGTATATCCTTCTTCAAAAAACTATTGTTTGGTAGATATAAACTCGATACAACATATATTGACCCAACATATAATCGAGGGAAAATATTCAAAATGGATAGTCATATTGCAAGAGTTTTATTTAGAAATTTCACTTTCAAATCCAAGAAAGCAATTTTCATATCCATTTGAAGGCATTCTCTTTCAAGTCTCCATTCAAGAAAGCAGTCTTCACATCCATTTGATGAAATTTCCACCCATTATGTGCAACCATAGATAATATATTGTAGATGGTATCCTATTTTGTTTTGGGGGAGAAAGTTTTGTCATAGTCAATGCCTTCTTTTTGTGCAAACCACAAGCCTCGCCTTATGCTTGTCAAATGAACCATTTGATATATACTTGTTCTTGTAGACCAACTTATATTCAATTGGTTTGGTTCCAAATGGAGGGTCGTCCAACTTCCAGGTGCCATTCTTAATGAGAGCATCATAATCATTTTGCCTGGCTTCATTCCACTCATCATGAGCAACTACTTCTTCAAAGGAAGTTGGTTCAATGTTGGAAAATAAATTCAATTCACAATCACATGAGACATCCATATCTTCTAAATCACATGAATTTGAATTATCTGCATCTCTTCCATCATCTTGTATGTTTGAACTTCTTGTTCCCATATTTTTTACTTCATCGGGATGGATACTTTCAAATGTCTTTGTGACCCATTTCAGAACATTTCGTGAAGGTCCTGGTTGCTCAGTTGAGGGTGCTTTATTCTCTTAAAGATTCAATCTTCCAATCCTTTCAATCACATCATCCAATTGAACCTCCTATTTTGGTGAATTAGCAGGAACTCCTTCATGAGGGGGAGATGGTGTTGCAAGGAGATTCCAAATATTGATCCAAGATAGGGATCCCTCCTTAAAGTTATGGAATCTCATTATCAACTTCATGAAAGGTATTTACATGGGAAAATTTGTCTAGATGGTCAAGTTGCCTCTCAAGAGCCTTGTCATTTTTATTCATTTAAAAAAATGACATCTCTTGAAAGTATAAAGTTTTTGTTTACATCATCCTAATGACGATATGACTTAGTGGTGTTTGATTACCTCGAGAAGATGCACTTTCGACTCCTCGCACTAAGTTTATTTCTTTGTTCCTTTGGAATGACAGAATAGTAGGTGGAACCGAGACCCTGGGATGCATCACTAAGGGAATGTAGCCATACCACATTTTTAATGGAGTCTTGTTTGCAAGAACATGAGTGGTACTTCCATTTCTCAAATAAACTACACACATAACCGCATCAACCCAAACATCAATTTTACATTCTTGAAAAATGGCAAGGAGCATACCATATTCAAAAGTGTCTTATTAATTATTTTTTCGACACCATTATATTGAGGATTGTATAGAGAAGTGGTTTGATTCCTAGTCCCATGTTGTTTAATAGTCAAATTCATTTGAAGTGGTTTGATTCCTAGTCCCATGTTGTTTAATAGTCAAATTCATTTGATGTATATCTCCTCCATTATCAGTACAAAGTGAACAAATATGCAATTATGCATCATTTTCAATCCATACATTAAAGTTCTTAAGTGTTCAAAGGATTGAGATTTGTATTTCAACAAATACACCCAACACATCTTGGTGTAATCACCTATAAAATTCATTATATACAGATTACCATTTGCATAAATAACATGCATAGGGTTGAACAAGTTAGAGCGAATTAGCTCTAGTTCTCTACATGCTCTAAAATTGGAATCATGAAAAGTTTGTTTACTGTGTTTTCCAAGAATACAAGCATCACACTATGCCAACTTCTTTGGAATGGTGGGAAAACCAAAAACACCATTCTTCTTCAATAATCTGTGACTATCACAGTTTATGTGCCCATATCTATTATGCCACAAAAGGCTGGGAGACAATGTACCTTCTTCGTGCTGAGAGAGGCAGGACAAATTTTGAGCTCTTGCATATCTTCCTTTCAATTTCAAGATCTTCTCATCTTAATATCTATTCAAGACAACTTGGTTGTCAGAGGATCTCCTTATGTTAACATTTCCATCGAACATGTGGATGGGATTGCCTTAATATTGAATCTGCATAAGAGACAACAAGTTCCTCTACAAATATGGAACCTATATAGCATTATAGAGCATACAATTAGGGGATCTAGAAAATTTTATCATGATGGAGCCAATAATCCCCTTGGGATTGAGTCTAGACTTATCCACAAAACAAACCACCCCGTATATATTGTCATTTAGTTCTGGAATTTATTATTATTATAAAGGTCATGCATGAGGTTGCATGGTGTCAAACATCCATGTATGTCTCCAAGGAGAAAATGAAGTGTCAAACATAGCTTCATTTGTGTTAATATTACAACAATCAATAATAGAATGGGAATATTTAGGCGATTTACCAGAGTCTTGAGCTTTCTCTTTGTCTTCTTTCTTTTGATAATGCCTCTCTTTAATCGTCTCCCATGAATCCCAACAATGATTTGCATCATGTTTATTCTCGCCACAATGACCATAGTGACGATCTGATATCTTGTTGTGGTTGTGTCTGCCCCCTTTCCTATGAAAATATTTCTTTTGTGTCCTCTTTGAGAATGCATATTGATAGGCTTTACAATTTGCAATTAGTACTGCAAAGGTGGTATGCAAAACAATTTACAATATCTACAATAATGAATTCAATGTGCAAAATAATGTAACAACAATACAATGTGTGGGTCTGAGTCTCTGCCACCTTTTACAATGCAATGCTTTGTGAAAGTTTTCCAATACAGTCTATGCAAGCTACATAGTAGTTTATGCTCACAACTCCAAAGGTACAATATAGATTCAAGGCATAATGAAGCCTCTGTTTACTATATTTTCCAACAATAAATGAGCTCATATTAACATGTTGTGTGCAAACAAATGGATGAATCCATCCAATGGTCAACATGTAAATGAGTAGTGTGAGTGAACTCAATAAAAAATCCCTCACCTCTTAGGTCATTTAAAAAGTATCACCATCCTTCGTACTATGATTTCCATCACCCAAGTTGCAAAATTTTACTTAAAAAATACACAATATTGAAACAAAATTGACATGAGTGGTTACTAAAAATTGCAAGCATGTAATACTCAAGACTATAAATCTATAGATGACTTATTCACATTACATATGGTAAACCCTAACCACGACCACTTGATACCCAAACTCAAATTAACCTCAAAAATTTTGGTGGGTTTAGCAACAACATATGTAATCTAAAAGGTCAATGCAATGGTTGGTTATGTGTAGCTAGGTTTCACATTAATCTATCTTTTTATTATTATCACAAATGCCTTCCTTATAGTTGTGTTGACAAAGCCCGAGATTGAAAATGTAATTTCTCTACCCAGTGAGGGAAACACAAGAATATTAATGGTATGCAATGATAAATACACAAAGATGGCCTCTCTCTACAATAGCGTATTGGAAGATTATATTATTGATATTGTATGTATAGAATTAAAATTGCAAGTAAAAAACACTCCCATTGTGATCACGAGGTTGAGCAGCAGATGGTCACAAGTCAAACAGAGTCAACGGTGTATACTCCTTAGTTGGTAGAGTGCAAGGATATTAACCTTATGGTCATGGGTTCATACCCCACAATGGGCGATAGGTTAAGCAAGTAATCAAACATAAATGGTTTTAGGTGGAACCTGCAGGTAAGGTGCCCAAACGCTTAAGTTTTTACAGAGAGGTGCCTCATCTATGCAAAAAAACTAAAATGTATGGAGAGGGACTTGCATTTTGCAAGTTGGAGTCTGGTTGCAAGCAAATAAGGAGCATAAGGGATGAGGATAAATTTGCAAGATGTATTGTCTGCATATTGACACACCACAATTATTAGCATTGACATGAAAACTAGATAGAAAACTGATGCACCTCAATCTTCTGGAATTGGACAAAAAATCTACGTGAAGACTGAGGAAAGTTTTGAAACAATGCAAGTAAGAGGTGTGAGGCCATTGCAAAATGTTGATTGTATGAGGAGACTGTGCACAGAGGTTAAAAAAAATTAATGCTTGTGTTGTAGAGAGGATGGGAAACATACAGACAAGTCTAGTGGTGTAGTAAGGTTTGGGAGCAACAAATGCAGAGGCGAATAATATCCCGGGCCGAGGAGGAAGAGGGAAGACTAGAAAAATACGGAGTTAACATAATCGATTGTGATGCCATTGTAAAGTTCAGAAGAATAACTCCATAATGGATTGAATTTTATTAAATGATAACGAATCATTTATATAAGAGGAAGTGACCATTGGTTTCATATTCTAAAGGTGTGTTTCTCATTATCCTATGACTCTTTAGATTCCCTATGACAAATAAATATTTACAATATTTACATTTCACCATAATCCCGTAAGGATTAGGTTTCCAATAATGACAACCTTAAACCTTCCCCATTTTTTAGCATTAACTTACTCATTTATATATGAAGATGCTTGGGTTACTACCTCTTCATGAGGATCATTGTTGGCCTTGTCTAAATAATTTTTCTTTATTGCAATCCGACGTGGCTTTAATGAACAAGAGTGTTAGTGTCATATCTTTTGTGTTTCCTTTCCCCGTATGAACAAGAGTATAATTTTAGCAAGGATTCCCAAGGCTTTCCAAGGTGTACACACTCCCCTGGCTTTATGACATTTGCATAACCTAAGGATGGAGGTATATCTGAACCCTTGGAAAATATTGCAATACCTTATAATGGACTTTTGGAGAAGTCAACAATTACTTCCATTACATCCATTTCCCTAGATCTCACAATGCAAAACCCTAGTGCCTTTATCTCCAATCATTATGCGTGTTTTTAAAATTTAAAGGAAATACAGTTAAATGAAGGTGGAGGAGTGTTTTTTAATATCTTTATGTGATAGGCGTAGAGGGTGAAACCTTCCTTGATGCAAATCCCATGTAATCCATTGTATGTCAAATATGATGGTTCTCTTCCTTCCTTACCTTTTTAGGGCTTACTCTTTTTGGTTTTTTAATAAGATATACTTGTGCAAATATTTTTGGTCTTTTTAAAATAATTCTTACAATATATTACAACCAACGGTTAATATTTCTAATGGGATATTCATTTCCTTTTTATTGCTTCTCATAATATTTTATAGTTTTGTTCTTGTTGGGTTTAGTGGGAGAGGAAATTAAGGAAAGTCCTCACTCCTCATATTGTTGATTTAGGTTTAATGCAGATTCCATGGGAATAGATGAATGCGTAATCTAAGGAGGATGATGTATGTATGGTTTTATTGTTTAAATTTAGAGTCGTGTTTATTATTGTTTATTTATTTATTTATCGAGTATAATCGTGTCAGGTGCAAAGTTAGGTGATTTCTATTTTGAAAATAACAATCCATAGTAGGTTTAGGATTGATGTATAATCCATGTGTAGTGAGGAAAGGAAAAGGCTAGGGGTGTGTATGGTTCCCTATGCGTTTGATAAAATTAGAGGCGGAAGGCTAAGGAGTAGGAGGTATGCCTTCTTCTATGGAAGTAGAAATTAACTAAGTTTTTGCTACATCATTCTATCATGTGTTTGTTTAAATTTAGAGACCATGTAGTGCAGGTAAAGAAAGGTGTATAATTGTTGATGAAATTGTTGAAGTGTCTTTGTGAGAGAGAGATGTGGGCTAGTAAGTAAACCTGCTCTAGGAGGTATGCATGGTTTTATGTGTGCTTGTTTAAATTAGATTCATAACATGTTATTTCCTATTTCTATTTTAATGGAGTGCAATTTGTAAAGGAAGGTGGAAGAGCACGAATAACACTGCTAAAATGTTCTTATGTGCGGGTGCAAAGGTATATGGCAGAGGGTGAGTTCTACATTTGTTGATAACAACCCACATTGTATGTTTAGGGCCAATAAATATTTATGGGTACAATGGGTGAGGTGAAGGATAAGGAGTAAGGAGGTATGCATTATTCTATGTCAGTTGAACTTAAATCATTTGTTGTAACATCATTATATCACGTGTTTGTTTAAATTTAGAGGTAATGTAGTGTAGGTAAAAGAAGGTGGATGGTTGCTAATGAAATTGTTGAAATGTTTTGGTGTGAGAGATATGGCATAGTGAGTAAACACAAAGGCATATGGTGAGTTCTCCTTTGGTGCAAAACCTAAGTATTCTTTGTTATACAATCGTCCTTGTTTCAAATTCAATCGTTGTCCTCCCATGTAGCTAGTTAGTGTTTGCAATTTTGGTCTTTGCACAATATATACCTAATTTGGATGTGATTTTTGTCCTTTGTTTAGTATTTCTCATAATATATTTCAACAATTTGTAAATAATATTTCTCATGAGTTTTTAATGTATTTTTAAGATTTCCCATATGATTTTTTGGTCTCTATCTAATATTTTATGGTTATTTATTTTGTGATTTAGCGGTTGGGGAAATTAAGGCTTGTCTTAACAACCCATTTTGTCCATATAGACAAGTGTAGTGAGTGAAGGGGAAGCTTGGGGTGGTATGTGTTGTTCCATGTGTGTTTTTTAAAATAGAGGCATCTCACATTATTTTTCATTTATTTGATTACTGAGTGCAATGCAATGCAGGTAAAGGAATTTGGCGGTTCACTGATAAAAATTATTGAAATATCCATGTGAGAGAGATTGTAGTATACCACGCAGAAGTAGAGGCAGAGGTGAGTTCTCTTTTGGTTTATAACTTTTAGTCAAGTGAGTGTTTCAATTTATTATTCCATGTACTATATAATCCTATAATCATTATTTCCATGAAAATGAGAACATTTTCTTTAATTCTAGAGTGCACTTGTTTTTCCAAACTTAATGTTAATTTCCCATTTCCTGATTCAACTAAAACTAAGTTTTTACCACAAAAAAGTGAAATGAACCACATGTGAGTTTATGCTTTGATATTAAATTGGTCCATTAGAGGGATTATCAAGAATATGCATGAAAACAAACTTGGCAACAAATATCTAAATAATCAAATTATAGTACCTACATATCCACATTAACAATTGAACTCATCCATATATAAATCACAAAAGCACAATGCTGCATTGTTTTGACAATAATAGAACATAAATTCTGTGATAAAATCAATTATACAATGTACATAGATATTACAAATCAAAAGAAGTAAAACACTATACAATGAGATGAACACGATAAATATTTAGTGAAAGAAAAGTAAATCACTTTACATGCCCAACTATAAACTTAACTTTTGTCTATTATTATAATTATGTAGGAGGAGTCGGAGGAAGAGACAAAGAATAAAAAGATAGTTTGTTGATTGGACTACACCAACTTTCTCAATGGTTTCATCCTATTGTGCATAGTTGTTGTAATGTCCATTTATAACTAAATTGTTAAAAATGCATATTATGGTGTGCATAATTATGTTGTTGAATGTGAATGTGCAATGAAGGAATGGCTGAGCGGTTCTCTGAAACGCGGCTAGGGTTTCCCTAGCCGCTGCCTCCCTTGCTACGCATAGTCGAGTTCCAGCTGGATCGTTGGCTGCTGCATCTCCTCATGTCTCAGCGTGGGGTTCTCTTTGGCTGTCGCTTCTCCTCGTGGTCTCAGCGTGGAGTTTTCTTTGGCAATGGGCTCTCATGCCCAACTCGCCACCTTCAAGGCCCTTGTTCAAGCTGCAGCTCCTCAGGCAGCTTCTCACACTTCATCCAAGTTCATGAAAAAGATGGACGAGATCCCTTCTCTGGAGCTCTCTCCTATGGACCCATGCCAGAAAGCACTCACCCTCTATGAGAAAGCCCTCATTGGTAAGTTCACAGGGTTATGGCCCAACCCTAAGGAGATGGAGCTCTAGATCGCAGAACATTGGAACCCTCTTCTGCAAGGACAGGTCTCTCTCTTTGCAGCTGGTTGAGGGTTTTTTGTTTTCCTGTTTTCGAATAAAGAAGAAAGAGACCTAGTCTTTCGTTCGGGTCCTTTCTTCATGGGCTCGAGAGGACTGTTCCTAGCCCCATGGTCTCTGGGGTTTAACCCAGAAGCAGAGATTACCGCCGCTCCAGTCTGGGTAATACTCCCTAACCTCCCTCTTCATCTTTGGGGGAAAAGCACTCTGATTGACATTGGTAATAAGCTAGGACGCTATCTAGATAGTGCAGAACCAAAAGGGGCCCAGTTCAGATGTGCCCGTATCTGCATAGAGGTGAATATAGAAAAAGGGCTCCCGGAGGCCCTAAAGCTCACATTAGGAGAATGGAGCCACATTCAAGAACTGGATTACGAGCAGATCCCATTCAAATGTAATTTCTGTCACGTATACGGCCACTATGCCAAAAGTTGCCACAAGCTTGCAGAATCACAGAAACCAACAAATCTCCCAGCTTCCAAAGATACAGTGTTCCAGACGGTTACTAATCGATGTCATCATCCCTGGTGAAAGGAGCCTCAAGCTTCTCAGCATAAGGTTTCTCCTCAAGATCATTCTCCTCTTGCAGATACTTCACAGTCGGAAAACAAAAATAGTTTTGAAGTTCTTCAGGAAGATGAAGTACAAGAACCTAAAGTTGCAGATGTCCCGAAGCAGGGCATCCCTGGTCCCCTTGGCTCCTTGGAGGCAGCTGAACAAGCTTCTCTAAAACCTGCTTCTTCAGGCTCTATGAAAGACCCCAATGCTTTGATTCACGAGACCCCAGCCCATGCAAGATTGGCGTCCTCGGTCCCTTCGTCAGAGAGAACCTCTGAATCCGAAGATTTTTCAGCTCCTTCTCCACCCCTCACCAGAGGGTGAAAGACAAACAAATAACGTAGATAAAAGGAAGCAGCCTCAAACATCAGCTCGGGCTCCCAGAAGAAATTGGACCCTTTCATTAAGGGGCATTTCTCCTCTCCGCCTATTTAATGTTTTGTTTCTGTATTCTTCTCTGCTATCAATTCGTGAGAGTCTACTCTTGCAAGCAATCTTTTTCTCGTAATAGCATCATAAGCATTTGGGATTCACTTCTCAAAGCATTCATAAGAAGGCTAACTGTGCTGATAGAGGTCATCAGCCTTCCTTTTCTGGACTCCCCTTTGTAAGCCTAACTGGGCTACAACCATTTTTAATCAATAAAAAAATTTCAGTTTCTGTTAAATTTTTTTTTATGTCATTGAATGTTAGTGCAACTAGGTCATATAATGATTGTGTGATTGAGTTGTTAGTGCAACTATCTCATGATGTTTATATCCATAAATCTATGAATGTTAGTGTGAATGGGTTGGATTGTAATGATTAGGTAACTAGACTATTGGTGCAACCACAATATCATGTTGTTTTTAATATCTATGAAAGTATACCATATATACTTTTTGTTATTGATCCTTAAAGTAGGCCATAGTTCTTAGTTGTTTGACCATTCGATGGCCCCAAACACCATACAACTTTAGACCTTTTTTAACAATTAAAACTTAATAGTTGATCTTTAAGGACTTTAACAGTTAACTTGAAACTATACCCTAATTTAGTAGCCTGTAAATTTCAAGATTGAAATAATTGATTTGGGATAATAAATTTTAAATTTTTAGAATATAGTCTCCTAAATGCTAAATTCCAAGATTCATCATCGAAATGGTTCTCCAAAGATTGGTGTTAAAAGAATGGTTAGTTTTTTTCTTTTACAGTTAAGCAATTGCCAAAAATATCCAAAGAACATTGTTATTGGTTTCATTTTTTGGTCAAAAGTAATAGTCAAATCTCTACGATGTCAAAATATTTCACAAATGTTTCACTTACACAAACTCTATAAAGAGCTCCCAGGGAAGCAAAACATACTATCATTGTTATTATGGGGGGTGTCGTAAAAATCCATGTTGTATATGTCCTTCTAGCTTGTACAAAATTATTCAATAGTGCATTTATCAATAGAAATGTAGCATTTATCCTCTATGAAATGTTAACAATTTCTAGGGTTCATAAACTTCACAAATCTATTAGATTTGGAGACCTTGAGTTATTTGATATCTTTAAGAGAAATACCATGGGCTTATTACAATGGCTATGTTTATTAGAAATGACTTGGGCTTATTACATATGATTATTCTCTCTTTGTATAGATAAAGCTTACACTTGGTATTCAAGTTTAGCTAATTGATCAAATCACTGTCTCCAAGGTATTAGCAAATGATGCTTAAATCTATGCATTATTTAAATGTGTATTGGGCATCTCATTCTCTTTCCTACTATGAAGTACCAACCATCGCTTACATCAATTCTTTGTCCATGTTAAAGTGCAAATTGCATGATGACATAGAATAGTGTACCCGACCCAAGGGGATTTGGATTGGGCAAATGTTTACATAAAACTAGCCAAATGTGCAACAACATTGGTAACAACCAATTCGGACATAGGGAACCAAAGTGACCATGGGACCTTCCTTTACCAATGCTCTTTTGCAAGTGAGAAGCTATCATCCCCACCTTCCCAATTGCAAAAATCTGTTCTATGTGTTGATATTTTTCCATTGGAATCGCATACAAGTAGGTACATGCTCAATTGGGTCTAGCTTGAGTGGTTGTGGAAAGTAGTGTCATCCTCCTCGCCCAAGTGCTATTACTGCAAGTGATGTTGAGCCCACAGTGAGAATATTGTTGTAATGAGTTCAAGCCTTGTTGTTGACTTGGCTTTGTGACCAAAATAATTTGGGGTTTACATTGGGTGCCATCCTCAAAATGAGGGGAAGTGTTGGGAGGTTTTCTTCAGGATAATTACTTGGAGAAAAAGTAGGTTTACCACTTTGGATTTTGAATAGTTGGAACCTTGACTTCTCTATATTACTTAGCATCTTAGTCATATGAAAAATGTTCTTTCCTTCATGCAATTGCAACCAAACATTGAAAATGCACATGCTTGGGGTACTTTTAATTTTAAGAGATCCTTAGAAACCATGGCTTATTTTCAAATAAATATGCACATATCAATGACTATGGAAGCAAGAACTAGCATGTCCTCTAAATATGGAGCAATGAGAGATATTTTATTTCTTATTTTTCAACAACCACTATCCATGCACTCATAGAGTGATGATGCACAATACATAAATTAATATGTGATTCTCACTCACAACTCCGAGTTTAAGTGTCAAAGTGATATCTTCACATGTATAGAGCAAATGGGTATGAATATTATGCTCAAATGGTGGCAAGTTTTTTGTTTTTTTAATTTGCTCCCCATGATGCTTAACCCTAGTTTCTTTTTCTCCACATCAAGCATAAGTTATTGTGGCAATAACCTCCTTTTTTAATTTGCCCAAATGATGTCTTCATCATCTCCATACATGAAGCATGCACAAGCTTAATGACTCAATTTTAGTTTTGGTTTCATTTAGTGAACCCCTTGGTTAATTTTACTCAATTGTTATTTTTATTCTATCTTCCAATATAATTAATGACATATATATAGGCCTTTGGGAAAGCTAGACACACTTGTCATAAATTTGATATAACATAAAAGTTTCAAGCCAAATATTTATGATAAGTTTGTTTCATACTAGTATTATAAAAAAACATTTCCATATTATAACAATGTTCTTACCCATAATGTGTGCTTCTACATCTATATATAAAGCTTTAATACAGTAATTGAAATTAAAGTTGAACTATAATTTATTTATTTTTACCAAAATCCATGTTAAAATAAACCAGGTTTATATTTAGGATTCTTATTTTAAAAAAGTTTTAAATATTTACGATAAATTTATTTCATATTAATACTATGATGAAAATAAACTTTATTTTTAATAACATTTTTATTAAAATATCTTAAAAGTTTCAAACATTATCAAAATTATATAATTATAAAAAATATATTTGTATAATATAACAATGTTTTTAATCATTTGTATAATTCTACATCTATATAAATATCTTAATTAACTCAGAATTTTAATGAAATAATTAAAACTAAAATCTAACTATGATTTCATTTTTATCACAAATCTATAATTTCATTTTTACCAAAAATCATCTTAAAATAAATAAGGTTTTATTTAGGGTTTTTATTTTTAATCCTTATATCGCGCCTTTGCTTAGGGTTTTTATTTAGGGTTTTATTTTTACCAAAAATCATCTTAAAATAAAAAATATCGCGCCTTTGCTTTTATAAGTGCAGCGCCTTGCTTTGCAAACTTTGAAATCTGATAAGTGGAGCGCCTTTCATTACAATGTTTTGATAAGTGGAGAGCCCTTCATTGCAAATGCTTTGATAAGTCGATGGTTATCAAAGTTTGATCGCTCTCCGCTTTCCAGCTATCAGAACATAGGTAACGGCCGGATTGAAAAGGCCAGAAATTAGGGTCCGATCCACCTTTATAAATATGTCCGAATTTGTCCTTGTTTCTTTACCTCCTTTGTCATTTGCACTGCACGCTCCGTTTTTATAGAGTCAGGAAGCGCTTCCTTTCTGTGGTCTTTGTGGTTTGTTTCTGGTTTGTGGTTTGTCCGTCTGAATCTGTGTTGTGTTTTTGTGGTTTGTTTGTCTGTTTGTATATGTGGTGTGTTTTTGTATTGTTGTTGCAGTTTGTGACAAGGAGATTATATTTTCAGGATTTAAATTTGAATTTTGAAGCAGCAATTAAGGATGCTGTAGAGCAGTACAGTATAGAGGGCAAGGTGCATCATGACAGGTATGTTTATTTTAAGGCATTTTTTTAGAATAGGAACTGAAATTGTAACTTGAATTCATGAATTTAATAAAATTGAGAGATATTCCAGGTTTCTGTTAGAAATTGTAAATTGAATTCAAGAATTCAGTAAAATATTAGTAGTTTAGGAATTGAAATTATAAATTGAATTCAGGAATTCAATCAAATTAAAGAAATATTGAAAGTTCTTTTTAGAAATTGTAATTCAAGAATCCAGTGAAATTGAAGATTGAATTTAGGAATTGAGCAAAAACCCAACATCCCCTGCCTATAAATTCGTTCAAGTTGATAAACACCGCCCGCTCACTCCTCTTTTGGATAGACTGACCTGCAACCTCTAGGCCATCCATCAGGACCGACCTTGTACTGGATATCCCAAAATCTCTCTGATATTATAATATCTCTTTCCATTCTTGCCCGATATTATATACTATAAAATCCTGGGGTAGAGCAAGAATATCTACTTCCCTTCGTATCAATAGAGGCTCTCCGTTTTGAATCGGGCCTGGAACCGGAGGATCTAAGGAGAGATTAACTAAGAGTTTTCAACGATCGACCGGCTGAATAAACTTTCAGACTGCCCTGCTTCATTGTCTCTGGGTCGATCACACAGTAGGTCTCCGGGTCGGTTCCTGGGTCGATCTCTATCTACAAGCAGCTGCGGCTGTGGCTGCCTATGTTGCCTGTAACGGTTCCTTTTTTATGATTTTTGGGCATTTTGCTAATGGTTCATTCCTTACTGTTTTTGAGGATCACACTTCTGGATTTCATACCATGGGCAGTATGGACACATTTAGTGTGGCTTTGGGGTTGAATATATAACGGGCTAAAGCCAGCGACTAGTTAGCCTTGTAAAATAGTCGTGGATCCCATAGGAATATATCTTCAAGTTTTTACCGGGTAACCTTTCCCCACTAGGTAGTTCTCATCAAGACATTTAAGGTGGTATGTAGCTAAACCAGTGAGGAGTTTCTGTAGAAAAATTTAAAAAGCAATAGTAATAACAAGCAAAATAGTATAATATGGAATGGAATTCCTTCTTGGGTTTTCAATTGCTGGATCTGGGTTTGTGTATTGGGTTTTTAATTGCTGAATCTGGGTTTGTGTATTGTAGACCCATTTCTTTTTCCAATTGCAGGATGGGCAAATAATTCTCTCTGTGACTTAGTTGTGAAAGTGCTTGGTGGGGTTGAACCAGAGACGGAATTGTTGCTTCCATCTCCTGTCCCGTTCCCATACACGTTGGTATGGAGTTCCCCAAAACTCCAGACTCTATGTCTATCTCGTCATGCCCAGCTTTCACAAACTTGCCTTCGAGTTCTCAGGCATAAATAGTGAATTAGTTAGTAAATCCTTGAAAAATTCGGTCTGTAAATATTGGAAAAACAAAAAACGGTTTAGTTTTACAAGGTCGAGTTCAGTAGTTTTAACATATCAGATTGACAAAATTGTGCAAGGAGACTCTTAGTTTCCCTCCCCGTTGTCCTGTGGGATTTGCAAGATGTACAAAATACAATGCAGACTGTTCTGGATGCCAGTTGTGTTCTGTAATGATTCTCTGCTTGCTTCCAGAAATTGGACAAGAATGTACAATTTCTGGTAACACAAGTCTAGCATATATATAAAGTTATTTGGACAAATCAAGACTTAAGAGTAGGGTGAGATGTTAGGTGGTTGAGGCCTTCAGCAGTTGATTAGATAGCAGCAAGAAAGACCAAATCACTGTGGTTGTCAAGTTGACTTAGTCAAAACATAGGTTAAGACTTGTGATAGTTGACTGCAACTGGCATTGCGCGATCCGTAACCAACACAGATACTCTACATGGATAATATGGAGTTTACTTCTAACCTCTGTTTTGAGTCTTATTCAGAGGTCTTAGTTTTTAGAACGGTTAATAGGCACTCAAACAGTGATCAATGTTAATTGCAAAGGTAGATTGCTGGAGGTTAGCTCGTAGTCTAATCCCAACCACAATCCAACTCACTTTAATTGCAAAGGTAGATTGCTGGATGTATTAAATTACCAGGTAGTTCAACCAATCTATTTATTATTTTTAATGCTACCTCTGTTGCCAGTAAGTCTCAGGCCCTTGCCATCAAGGTGGAGGAGAACCCATTCAGATTTTGATTGATATTCCTATGGACCAATTCCTGGTTTTTTCTCTGTAGTTCAGGCAGCCATACGAGGATTCTAACTGCCCAAGGATTCGCGCTACGAAGAGATTATATAGATACCGCTATGAGGGGGAAGATATGAATATATTAAATCATGTTGGTTTACAGCTGGAAATTAGCGTAGCATGTTAATTAAATTACGCTACAGCCTGAATCAAGGAGAAGATCAAGTATGTTTTGTTTTGTGCTTGCTTTTTCCTGGCTTTGGGCTCGGGAGAGAATGTTCCATGTTCCAAGTACAAATACAAATATCTGAGAGCCAGAGCTTTTTCTCAGATCCAGAGTTTAGAAGAGAATCTGATCTACTCCAATTTGTATAATTAAGTTTTCGCTTTTTTATGTTGCCTTCTCACTCATTTAACTAATCCTTCTAGTTTCAATTACAATGTTACATGCAAATTTATTTACTTTTAATTCCGTGCATGAGTTTCAATTACAATGTTTCTTATTTGACTGTAAGCATTACCCTTATATTATTACCAACTTCGTCATCCTACCCGTAACATGTTCCGCTTTGTGTACAAATTGTGTTTACCCTAGAGCGTAATCAGACACACAGACCTTTAGAGATAGTAAGGATCATAAGCAGTACATGCTGATATTGATACCTATATTATCACCTATATTACAGCTTACGTTGAACTTACTCATAGTGATACCTATATTATCACCATTACCATTACTCATAGAACACAAGAACATATTAGTAGTACTATCTAGTTTGAATTTGGTATAAGCATTACCATAATTATTACGAGTTATAATGGGTGCTTGTCATACTGGTAACTTCATGCTTAATCGATTCCGTTACTGTGTTGAGCTCATACAGGTAGTATCGATTCCATTACTTATACTAATATGATAGTATGAAAACTTTTTGGTTGTTTGCTCAGGAGTCCAAATGTACATTATATAATATTGAAACCTGAAGTATATGTTTCTGTTTGCAATTGTTCTATACAGAGTTTTCAACTCTGGTCTAGTTCAGTGCAATTATTTAATGTTCAGTCAACCTATAAGAGTTCTGTCAAAAGGGTCTAAAAAGTGTTGACTGTCTAAAATATATGCTTAAAAAAATATTACTAATGCATTAGTAATTTTAAACTTATTTGTATTTTTAAATTTTTAATATTTAAAAAATGATTTTGAGATGTTTTTTTTATTAACATATTAGATATTTTTTCATATATGTTTATCATAATTTTTAAAAGTTGGTTTATGCAGAGGATTTGCAGTATACAGATTGCATGACTTTGTATATTTTTGGAGAATGTTAATGAAGAGAAATAAAGCTAATGATTATTATCTTTTATTTTTATTTTTTTTAATATTTAAATAAAGATGACTCATGTTTTTTTTAAATGTTGGTTTATGCAGAGGATTTGCAATATACAGATTGCATTGCTCTGTGTTTTTTGGAGAATGTTAATGAAGAGAAATAAAGGTAATGATTATTATTATTTTTTCATATTTTTTTAATATTTAAATAAAGATGACTCATGTTTTATTTTGTTGTTTTTGCAGGTATCAAACATCTTTTATACATGGATTTTTTTGGTGTGTAATTTTTAAGAATGTTAATGAATAAAAAGAGAAAGGTAATGAATTTTATATTTTTCATGTTTTTTAATTTTTTTTAATTTTTAAGTAATATTTAATTAAGGATGCATCTTATATTTGTTTTAATTTTTTTTGTTATGTTTTCAGGTATCAGGCAGTCTTTCAACATTGATTCAATGTTATTTACTAGAGTGTGAAGTGATTTAGAGTGGACTTTTATAGTTTTCTATTTTGAAAACTTTGTAAAGACAAAGACTTACATACATACTATTTTTAATATATATAATCATATTTTTTAGGGATGGGATTAAACCCATCCAAATGCTCTAGATGGTGGGGCGCCCCATCATTTTAGAGTAGTCTTTATAGTGTCGTGATGTATTATGTTTTTTTTTTCACATTCATTTTCCACAAATTGTTGTCACATAAACTAAGTTTATAATTTCTCAACATAAATAAACTTCATTTTTAGCATTAATAACTCAACATAAATAAACTTCATTTTTAGCATTAAAATATTTTTATACAAAGAAATTTAAAAATTTATTTAACACAGAATTTTTTTTTACATATTTTTGAAATTATAATAATTTTTATATTTGTTTTGTGTTATATTTTTTTCATTTTTTACTTTTTTTCTTCTTCTTTTTTTTTCTTTTTTTTCTACATCTTTTCAGTTTTATTTATATATATCATTTATATTATTACATTACTATTATATATTTATATTATTATATTGTTATTTATATAGTATTTATATTTTATATTATTTTACTATATTCTTTGGGTGTAGTTTTAGGTGTGGTTGAGATCTTTGCACATGTATTTTGTATGCAACTCTTGTTTGCTAGATGGAATGATTTTATGTTTTCTCTATATGTTTGTGTTTGAAATCTTTGAACCTATATTCTCTATGCAACTCTATGTGTTTGTGTTTGAAATCTTTGAACTTGTATTCTCTATGCATCTCTGTGTGTGTTGAAATCTTTGAACATGTATTCTCTATCCTGTTTGAAATGTTTGTATATGTGTTCTCTATGCAACTCTATGTGTTTGTGTTTGAAATCTATGTATCTGTATTCTTTATGCAACTCTATGTGTTTGTGATTGAAAAATTTGTACATGTATTATGTATGCAATTCTATGTATTTGTAAATGAGATGACTTTTGTGTTTGTTACATGAAATGAGATTTTTTGTATGTAATTATATGTACTATGTATTTGTAGATCTTTGTTCATATTTTTTTATTCCACTTTATGTTTTGGTATGTAGATTTTTGTATAAAATTGCAATTGTTTGTGTAGATTTATATATTTATATTGATAGAAATATTTTTTTTTGTTTATATGCCCTTCTAATATATATGAATTTTGTATTATTTACATAATGTATATTTGTAATATAATAATAAATATATACTATTAAATTTTATATTTTTTTTAATTTTTAAATTGGTTTATGAATTTTTTTTAATATTATTTTTAAAATTTAAAATTTTTTGTTTTTAATTTTTGAATTGTTTTTTTATTCAATTTGTTATTTATTTTTAACATCAAAATTTATAATCAATTAAAATATAAATACATAAATAATATATTTAAAAAATTTAAACAACCCGCATTGTTGTAATAACAACAACAAAGCACACAGATTATAGCTTTGTTGAAACAACAACAACAAAGCACAGTTTTTGAGGCCATATGAGCTTTCACCTTCACGTGGTTGGTCTTGTTAGTAGAGATTTTAATATCTCAAAGCCAAGAAAAGCTCTTAAATGTATAATTATATTTTTAATGTATTATATAATTATATTTTCTTTGTGTATTTGTGTTTGTGTTTGAAATCTTTGAACATGTATTCTATGTGTTTGTGTTTGAAATCTATGTATATGTATTCTTTATGCAACTTATGATTGAAAAATCTGTACATGTATTATGTATGTAATTCTATGTATTTGTAAATGAGATAATTTTTATGTTTGTTAAATGAAATAATATTTTTTGTATGCAATTTATATGTACTATGTGTTTGTGTTTGTAGATCTTTGTTCATATTTTTTTGTATTCCACTTTATGTTTAGGTATATAGATATTTATATAAAATTGTAATTGTTTGTATAGATTTATATATTTATATTTATTTATTTATTTTATATACTTTTTAATTTATATGAATTTTGTATTATTTACATAATGTATAATTTATGCTTATTTGTAATATAATAATAAATATATACTATTAAATTTTAAATTTATATTTTTAAATTTTAAATTGTTTTATGTTTTTTTTCATTGTTTTAATTTTTGAGTTTTAGTTTTTTATTTTGTAATTGTTTTTTATTAAATTTATTATTTATTTTTAATATCAAAATTTATAATCAATTAAAAATTATAAACAACACGCTTTGTTGTAATAACAACAACAAAGCACATAGATTATGCTTTGCTCAATTAAAAATTATAAACAACACGCTTTGTTGTAATAACAACAACAAAGCACATAGATTATGCTTTGCTGAAACAACAACAATAATGCACACTTTTTGAGGCCATATGAACTTTCACCTTCAAGTGGTTGGTCTTGTTAATAAAGATTTCAAGATTTCAAAACAGAAAAAGCTCTCAAATATATAATTATATTTTTAATATATTAATAATAATATTTATTTAATTTTTTATAGAAATATAAATTTTTATAAAAAAAATAATAAAATATTAAACAATTAAATTTATTGTAAACATTATTATAATATTTAATAAATTTGTCATATTTAAATAATAAAATTTAATTATAAGTTATGATATAAATATAAAATAAAAACAATATAAAATATTAAAAATAATCAAAATTATATATTATAAGTAAATTTATTATGATATTGTCTACCAAAATTATAGCAATGGGTAATGAGAAATGAGGTTATTGTGATATTTACTATGTTTATAATATTATAATATTAGATAATAAATTTTAAAATTAAATATTTATTAATAAAATTAATTAAAACATTATATTCGTAATATTATTTATGATATGATTTGTGATAATATTAGTTATAAATTTTAAATATAAAATTTAAAAAAATTTAAAATTTAAAATTTATAAATCATAAAATTTAAAATTTTATGATTTATAAATATAACTAAAAAACATCATAACTTTTATTTATAAATATAAATTAAAAAAATATATATAATAAGATTTAATTATATTGATTCTTTTAATAATACATTTGATTAATTTGAATTTTTTGCAATTTACTTAACAAAAAAATTAGATTTACTAATTAAATTAAAAATTTCAATTATTTTTAAATTCAAAACTATGAAAAACTAATTGAAATTCAAAATTATGAAAAACTATTTATTTATTTATTTATAATATTTAAATATTAATTATTAAATAAAAATAAAAATGATATATAATTAAATTATAATAATATTTAATATTATAATAATACATAAAAAAATATCTATACCCACTAGCTTAAATTATGAAATTAAAAAATATCTTTAATCACCATTTTAAATTATGAAATTAAAAAATACCTACAATCACGAGCTTAAATTATGAAATTTTAATTTATGATAAATTTATTTTAATTTATAATTAATTTATTTAAATATTGTTAAATATTTTATAAATTTATTTATCATAAATTAAAATTTTGCAATTTTTATTGGAAATAAAAACAATATAAAGTAGTGATAACATTATACCTTTTATAGTTACTTTTCGTCTTTTTAAAGAGCCCTCACAATCATAAAATAAAACATATAGTAAGAATATTTCAACATTTACCACTAAAACATGTAAAATTATAAAATTGATATTTTATATGATAAAACAATAAATAGATTAATATACTCTTAATAAAATTATTAAAAACCATTCAATATTAGATCAAGTGAATCAAAATCATGAGGATTGAATAAGGATTTTATGTTATATTTATCATTATAAATATATGATACAAAGAATGTATTTATTAATTAAAAAAATCATAAAGAATGTATTTATTAATTAAAAAAATTATAAAGAATGTATTTATATCAGCTGAGTTAAATGTAAGAGTGTGCAATAAATAAATAAATATTTGTATTTATGCATATGTATGTAGTGTGGATCTTTGAATTAAATCAAGACATACATTTACAAATTATCATGAATTTTTTAATCAAAACATTTTTAGCACCTATGATGATAATGTAAGTTTTTCTTGAGAAAAGTTCCTTAATTCTATTTAAAGGTTAAAGGCCACTTCAGATTGACTGGTAGAAGCTAAAATAGATTGATTAAGAAGAATTAATATGGGAAATTATTAATAACTTGAAACTACCCAAATAGATTGATTAAGGAAAATTAATATTGTAAAATATTAATAACTTAAAAAATGAATTGAAATGGAATATAGTAATTTCTATAAATGACCAAATTAAATTAGGTCAATGTGTCTCTAACAACAAGTTATGAAAGCTTAAATTATGAAGTTAAAAAATACCTACAATCACGAGCTTAAATTATGAAATTTTAATTTATGATAAATTTATTTTAATTTTTTAAACATTTTATTTAATTTATAACTAATTTATTTAAATATTGTTAAATATTTTATAATTTTATTTATCATAAATTAAAATTTTGCAATTTTTATTGGAAATAAAAACAATATAAAGTAGTGATAACATTATACTTTTTATAGTTACTCTTTGTCTTTTCAAAAAGCCCTCAGAATTATAAAATAAAACATATAGTAAGAATATTTTAACATTTACCACTAAAACATGTAAAATTATAAAATTGATATTTTATATGATAAAACAATAAATAGATTAATATACTCTTAATAAAATTATTAAAAACCATTCAATATTAGATCAAGTGAATCAAAATCATGAAGATTGAATAAGGATTTTATGTTATATTTATCATTATAAATATATGATACAAAGAATGTATTTATTAATTAAAAAAATTATAAAGAATGTATTTATATCAGCTGAGTTAAATGTAAGAGTGTGCAATAAATAAAATTTAATATATATTTTATAAGTTTTAATATAAGTTGTTTTTTTAATGTGGTTTTGGTCATAAAATCTTCCTTTCTCCTACCAAGAAAGAATGTAGGTGGCTAAACCTTCAGGTTTTTGTTTTTGCATGAAAGTCAATATGTTGATGGATTTTTGTATATGTTTTTGATATGCAACTTTATGTTTGAGTTTGTGGATTTCTGTACATGCTTTTTTTATACAATGATATGTATTTGTACATATTTTTTTTATGTAACACCATAGATTTATGTTTGTTTGTGGGTTTTACATATATTTTTTTATGCAACACCATAGATTTGTGTTTGTTTGTGGGTTGTACATATAAGTTTTATGCAATGCCATTTATTTGTGAATGTTTGTACATGGTTTTTGTATGCAAATATGTGATTGTTGATTACTTTTATTTAATTTATAATTAATTTATTTAAATATTGTTAAATATTTTATAAATTTATTTATCATAAATAAAAAATTTGCAATTTTTATTGCAAATAAAAACAATATAAAGTAGTGATAACATTATACCTTTTATAGTTACTCTTCATCTTTTCAAAGAGTCCTCAGAATCATAAAATAAAACATATAGTAAGAATATTTTAATATTTACCACTAAAACATGTAAAATTATAAAATTGATATTTTATATGATAAAACAATAAATAGATTAATATACTCTTAATAAAATTATTAAAAACCATTCAATATTAGATCAAGTGAATCAAAATCATGAGGATTGAATAAGGATTTTATCTTATATTTATCATTATAAATATATGATAAAAAAATGTATTTATTAATTAAAAAAATCATAAAGAAGGTATTTATTAATTAAAAAAATTATAAAGAATGTATTTATTAATTAAGAAAATCATAACTTTTATATTTACTTTTAATGTATTTATTTATTAATTCTTCTAAATCAACATTGTGTTTATGGTACATTCTTTATTAATTAAGAAAATCATAACTTTTATATTTACTTTTAATGTATTTGTTTATTAATTCTTCTAAATCAAAATTTTGTTTATGGTACATTCTTTATTAATTAAGAAAATCATAACTTTTATATTTACTTTTAATGTGTTTATGGTTGTTTTTTTTAGTGCTTGTGGTTGTTTTGTAGATGTTTTTTTTAATGTGATGTTATATATAAAAACATTAAATTTTCCTACTTTATTATATATTTTATAAATTTTGATATATATTATAAAATTTAATATATATTTTATAAGTTTTTTTAAATGTGGTTTTGGTCATAAAATCTCCCTTTCTCCTACCAAGAATGTAGGTTGCTAAACCTTTAGGTTTTTTTGTTTTTGTTTTTGCATGAAAGTCAATATGTTCATGGATTTTTGTACATGTTTTTGATATGCAACTTTATGTTTGAGTTTGTGGATTTCTGTACATGCATTTTTTATACAATGATACATATTTGTACATATTTTTTTTATGTAACACCATAGATTTATGTTTGTTTGTGGGTTTTACATATATTTTTTATGCAACACCATAGATTTGTGTTTGTTTGTGGGTTGTACATATAATTTTTATGCAACGCCATTTATTTGTGAATGTTTGTACATGGTTTTTGTATGCAAATATGTGATTGTTGATTACTATCATAATTGTTTGATTATTTTAAATATTTGTGTAGTTTGCCTCTACTTTATTTATGAAATTATTTATTTGTGAATATAACCTTTGGGTTATAATATTTTGGTTTTCTAAAATATTTTTGCAATCATATGTTTAATAAATGAAATAATGTTTTCGGTATGGAATTTTCTGTGTTTGTGAATATTAAACTAATAATTGAAGCATTATACATAATTACTATGAATAGATTTGATTCACGAAATAGTCCCAACATGCACTTACTTCACCAATCCTAGCAATTGTAATAACAATTGTAACAATTGTAGCAAAAGGTGTTAATATGAATTTGCTTGGGCCCTTGCATGTTCATCTTCACTTTCCATAGGAGCATCTTCATTTACTAATAAACCAAAACCGTTTTCTCATGTTTTTCCCATATCCATAAGTTAAATATCTACTTACAATTCAACAACACTAAACCCCTACACCTCACTTATATTTTGCAGCTCAAACTTCTATGACAAAATAATATATCATTTTTATTACAGAATAATTTAAAATAAATTAAATTAATATTACTAAATGCATTAATATACATATAAATTATACTGTAAAGCGAAAAACCATTTATAAATATGCCAGAAACAATATCTCAAATTATTATAAATATTCATTGTAAAATGAATTAAATTAATATATAAATACATTTGCCTAAAAATAAAAATGAATTATATCATTGTAAAGAAAATATATATATATATATATATATATATATATATATATATATATACAAATATAACAAAAAAAACTCATATTATTATAAATTATTATTACAAAGCAAAGCAAAAAAAATCATTAAGTATATGCTTCAAACACTATCATCTTAATAAATAATTAATATTATAATATTATAATATTTTAATACTTGCTAAGGTTGGTAAATTGTAATCGTTTTTGTGAAACTAACTTCAAATAATTTTTATAGTTTGTCAAAAAAAATTGATTATTTAATTATTATAAAATATTTTTAAAAAATATAGTATTATTTTATATAAATACAATGAAATGACTAATTTCAAATAATTTAAAATTTATTTATTACATATAAAAATGTGTTAAAAATAAAAATAGATAATACAACTATTTGAAATCTATTTTCCACGTCATCGATTATTAACATGAAAAGTATATGCATTCAATGATCACAATATTTGATTAAAGTCAATCAAATCATTGAAATTAATACTACCTTATGCCAATTGGCATTTATCTTTTCAATGAACACAATATTTGATGGAAGTCAATCACATCATTGAAATTAATACTACCTTATGCCAATTGGCATTTATCTTTTGTGTTCTAAGTAATCCTAGCACGCTAGCACTCGACACTGTTCAAATGACACCACCTCACAACCTTTCTCGCGACGAAAATTAACCAACCTACAACATAGCAATGATTGTTGTAGCAAGCTCATTGCGCATTTATCTTTTCAATGAACACAATATTTGATAAAAGTCAATCACATCATTGAAATTAATACTACCTTATGCCAGTTGGCATTTATCTTTTGTGTTCTATGTAATCTTAGCAGGCTAGCACTCGACACTGTTCAAATGACACCACCTCACAACCTTTCTCGCGACGAAAATTAACCAACCTACAACATAGCAATGATTGTTGCAGCAAGCTCATTGCTTGCCATTGGATCTCAACACCAGCAGGCTAGCACTTGACATTGTTCAAACTGACACCACCTTACAGCCTTTCTCGCGACGAAAATTAACCAACCTACAACATAGCAATGATTGTTGCAGCAAGCTCATTGCTTGCCATTGGATCAAACAACAAGTAATGAGTTTGCCACAATAATCATTATTCTGCCGTAGGTTGGTTAAATGGATGTCCTCACACACACCACCACATCCGTACCACTTAACTCAAGGCAGTCAAATGCCGTGAATGAACCCACAAATAATTGCAGTATTAAACGAAAGGCCAACAACCATATGGACGAAGTAATGATCAAGTCTGCAAAATCCAATCCATCATATGACATATGGCAATTATTCCAAAGACCGAGGCTACAATTGGTAGTCACCAAACCTAACAAAAACAAAACAATGGGCTTCAGCTTTATTAGACCTAGTTATGCTTGGACTCCATTAGAAGATGTAGATGAAGTAATTTAACTTCATTAAACCTAAGATTCTTATTGAACATATCATATAATTAGAAACACAAATTAAATTGAAAAAGAAGTTATCATACGAATTGACATACATATAATAGATTAATAATAATAAATTATTTGTTTATTATACTAATGTTAAAGTTCTAGTAATAATATACTATATATATTAACATACAAATGAATTATATCATTATATGTTACAAAACACTATATTAAATTATTATAAATATTAAGCATAAAATAATTTAAAATAAATTAAATTAATATAAAAAATACATTAATCTAAATGAATTATGTCATTATAAAGCCAAAACAATGATTTACAAATATTACACAAACATCCATTGCAAAGCAAAACTAAAATATATTAAATATACCTCCAACATTATTATTTTAATAAATAAATAACCTTCAAAAAGCACATTACAAATAAAGGGAACACTATTACAAATACCTCAAACATTATCATCTTAATAAATAAATAACCGTTTTACTAATATCATAATATTTTTATATCTACGAAGAGTATATTGTAATAGTTTCTTTGTCCCACCACATGCATGATAGGGAATCTGTTGACTGTCGCCCTCAGGACCACCCCTTACGAGGGATATTGAGGCCGTCAGAATATACTACAAAAACATAAACAACATAACTTACAACAACTACTCATGCTTCTATATGATGCTACTTAACTGGATCTTTCATTATTATCTTAAAAAATAAATAGCCTTCAAAAAGTACATTACACACTATTACAAATACCTCAAACATTATCATCTTAATAAATAAATAACCGTTTTATTAATATCATAATATTTTTATATCTACGAAGAGTATATTGTAATAGTTTATTTGGTTGTTTTTTTTTCAAACCAACCAAATTTTAAATGTCTTTTTTTTCTATAATTTGTGCCAGAAATATGTATTAAAGTGATTATTTTATTATTATAAAATTAATTTTATATATTTTTATTTAAAATTATTTTATTATTTTATAAATAAATTTTATTTGATTAAATAAAAATAGATTAATAATAATAACTGATTTTTTTTATTATAGTAGCATTAAAGCACTTGTAAGCATAAAAATAACCATTATAACAATCCCAAATCTGAACTCCATTCTCCTAAATGTATGCAATAATTGTAACCCCATTCTTATGGAATGCAATAATGGTAACTGATAATAGCATTCAATAAAGGTCGTAAAATGACCACTTTAACCATCCCAAAGGATACTAAATATATAAATTAATTATGCTTATTTTGAATAAATAAATAATAATAATATTATCACAATTATCATATATCCATCCACGCTTAATCCCAAAATCTCTTGTGGAAGCCCAATGGTAGGATTCCCCACGATATTATCATACCATACCAAAATCTTTGTGTAAGCCCAATGGTAGGATTCCTCGTGGTATCATCATACCATACCAAAATCTTTGTTTAAGCCCAATGGTGCCCAGATGTGAAGACTACACTCTTATTTCAACATCCCCTACATTGAATAGGTCTCTAGAAGACGACAATACATCATACATATTTACATCCTCCTTGATGATGAACAAGGGCCACATAGAGAAGCCATGACATATGAACCCCCATAGCAAGCACCATATCACTCCCTGAGGTACCTATTTGGTTCATACGTGTAAGAAATTGTGCCTTGGAGCATGAGAGGGGAGCGAAGGTCCAATTTGACGAGCATCTTATTGATAACGAAGATAAGAAACTATGGTGGAGGAGACTCTTGATGATGCCCTAACAGACTTGCAAAAAAATTAGTAACGTATACACATGTCGATATCCATGTTAAGGCTAAGGGAGGTCATCACAATCCATGGCCTAGCTAGGAGAGATCATACACAATCACAACCCACTAGAATAGTTTTTACACAATCACATCCCACTAGGATATATCATGCACAACCACATCCCATTGAAATAAATCTTACACAATCACAGCCCACTAGGATAGTTCTTACACAGTCACATCCCAATGGGATATATCATACATAGTCACAACTAAGGTTTAGTAGCCCTGGAGGGATGAAACCCAAGCTATTGGTCCAAAAGCATCCCACAAAAATAAACACGACATATATTATCAATAGCAAAATGGTCTTGGATCAACCCAATACAATCATGGGTCAGATGCATAAGGTCACGGCTCAGCAGGAGAGACACCACACAGTCCATGGGTCAATTGTATAAGGTCACGGCCCAACAAGAGAGACACCACACAATCCATGGGTTAGTTTTATAAGGCCACAACCCAGCAAGAGAGACACCACACAGTCCACGGGTCAGTTGTATAAGGTCACGGGTCAGCTGCATAAGGTCACGACCCAGCAAGAGAGACACCACACAGTCCACAGGTTAGTTGCATAAGGTCATAGCTTAGTACAGCTCGTGGTTCAGGAAAGAAAGGAGCAAAGCAACCCTTAAACTCGGATCTGGTAACCTAGGGATGAAGAAGTGAAACCCTAGCAGCATAATCCTTGACGCCAGACATAAAGATTAGAGCTGAGATGTATCTTCTTGGATGGATCCACAATGAACGATAAGACTTGTTTTTATAACTTGAAGGGACTTCTACAAGGGTCCTTCAACCCTAGCTTTTAGGATGGTTAGCAATAAAATAAAAATAGGTTGATTTAGTATAGGATACCAAAGGTCAAAATGGTCACATAAATAACCAATAAAAAACAATACAGTTAGGTCATCATATAAAAGAGTTCATGGTACCACAAACAATAAGGGTGCTAGGACAAAAAGTACGATAAGTCAACTAAGGGTCACAACAAGATGGTAAGGAAACCCCCATACCCACAAGACCAAGGTGTACGATAAAGGTGGAAAGAAAACCCCTTTTACCTATAGGACCAACATGACCAAGGACTTTAATCTTTTCTCTCTCAAGGTATATTGTCATGTGTGTTCCATACATCTTTATCGTCACTGTATATGGAGAGAAATCCAAATTGGATGATGTGATCCTCTGGTCCTCAGTACTGCTCCTAAGGGTCACGTGCTAGTGACATCATCAAGGGGTGGCCAATCCCTTGAGTAACAACTTAGCAATAACTGAAAAGGAGAGAGGACAACACACATCAACGTCTTGGTCAATTTGACCAAGATTCACTTGGTTAACTAACCAGGAATGTACATGCAGGAACTGCTTGGTCCAAAACCAAGAATTTTCCTAGTCCCAGACCAAGAATGTCTCTGCCTCAACCTAAAGGACTTGCTTGGTCTTAGACCAAGGAAATGCCTAGTCCCATACCAAGAACCCTAGAGGTATATAGGGGCCCTAACCATATGTTAGGGACTTTGCCATGGCATCAACCTGCTTGGTCCCAAACCAAGAACCCCGGGAGACTACTGGGCACCCTAGGGTACCTTCTAGGGTCTTACTCTACCCTAGTTAACTGACTAGGGTACCATTCCTCCCTAAGAAATGGGCTCGCAGTTGCACTGTCTTTAACACTCCCTCTCAGCAAGAGAGGCATTCTCAACAATACTAGACACATTGATAACATGTCTTCTTGACATGACATGGTAATAACTCCTCTCGATGTGTTTCAACCTGTCATCATAGGCAAGATTTTATGAGAGCTTCAACCAACTTTTCATATCAGCACAAATCATGATCTCGTATATCCACTTGGAAGTTATAACTGACTTCTTTTGATAGCTAAGAATCACTTTCCATATATCATCTTTCCAAACCTGTTGTTTGGCTGACTTCTCATCATGGGAGTAAATTGAATCACCGACATGGCTCCCGCTGGAGAAACCTTGAAGCTTTTCAATAGGCCTCTTAATGAGATCAATTGAAGGCTTCTTGGCCTTATCCCTTGCTTCTCTAAACGATGATAAGTCTCATAGACTTCCATATCTAAATACTGATGGAAGATCACATCTATTCTTTCTTTTTCTACACCCCACTCTGTTGGGGACTGGTGAGCACAGTTTGCTCCCTCTTGATCTCTAAATCGTAACAAGGGTATAGAGTTTTAACAACATGTCCTGAGACCTTATAGAGGTCACCTTCATGGACTCCAATCACAATGGTTGAGCTTATACTTCCACCTTCAGTCCATATCAAAGTCTTTCCTTCTAAGAGGGTTACAGAGAACCCTTTGTCTTCTAAAACTGTCACTGAAATAACATTATTCTTTAGACCATGAACATATAGGATTTCCCAACCTTAATCAACATACTGGAATCAAGTTGTAGGGCAGTTGAACCAACTCCTTTAATGTTATAGGTACTTTCATTTCCAAGTTCCACTTTCTTATGGAACTTCTTGACCTCAAAAGTTGCAAGAGCCTTCTTGAATCCAGTCATATGCTTGGTGGCTCCACTATCTATCCACCAGAAATCTGATAGGTTTGGGATGGTACTTGTGAGTGTTGAAGCCAAGAAGTATTATTTTCCTTGATCTAGGTCCTTGGTGCTACCCCTTGATTTCTTTGGTTGAGGTTGTTTTTCTTATGTAGCAACTCAGGCATGATGCTTATTTCTATGCCAATTCTTGTTAGGTGGTTTCTTACAATCCCTTGCATAATGACCAATCTTAGTACAGTTATACACCTAACCTTAGATTTATGAAAATACTTACTTGAGGTTCCTTACCATTGCCCTTGTGCAATGGGAGATTCTTTCCTTTGTTTGTTTGGTAGCTAGAGCATGAACTTTTTTCCGGTGGAGGCCCGGATCTACTCTGGATCCTTCCTTCTTCTTCCAAACAATCATGCCACAACCTTTCGAAGTTAGGCTGAACCTCTCTTCCATTTACTGAGGCCATGAATGTCTCCCAAGTTTTGGAAGACCGTCGAATACTGTCTGCACAAGATCATCATCTTCTACTTTACCTCCAATGGCCATAAGTTAATCTCTTATCTGAGAGATCTTGGAGAATAAGGTAACAACAGTCTCGTCCTTCTCCATCTTAAGTGATCAAAGTTGGTTCTTCAAAGCCCTTCTCTGAGTAGGGGCTTTTTTCTCATAGAGATTAACTAGAGCATCAAAGCATTCTTTGGTTGTCCTTAAGGGAGTTATTACGGGCATCAAGTTGACTTTAACCGAGACAAAGATGACTCTCTTTGCCTTGGCTTGCTTCTTCTTGAATGTTGTTATTCCTTGAGTTGTAGTGGGCTCTTCAACAACTCTAGTAACCAAGTCATCCATATCACTTTCTTGTATGATATTTAAAACCCTAGCCTTCCATGCATTAAAGTGGATTTCCACTGAGTTGCACTTAGGTGGATTTCCAGTGAGCAGTCAAAGACTTGAACAAATCAATTGTTCATCACATGTGTTTTGAGATCCATCAGGCCAATCAGTGGCCCGTTTTTTTTTTACATGTTCATACCCTACGGAGAAATTGTAATAAATGACTTAGCATGATGAAAATATGTAAAAGGTTTGGATTTCCTAGGACTTAGTCATCAATACTCCAGGGTGTTTTTTTACTTGAGAGTTATATGTCATTTTTAATGACTTTAAATTTTCGAGTTTTTCACCCACTCCTCCAAAGCTTCAAGTAAATGTCTTGGTGTACAGGCCTTAAGAGGTTATTAAAACCTATGTGTCAATGTATATTACCATGCTAATCATTGTTTTTGAGTCATATGAACATGTACTAGGTCCCCCATAGGTTTTTTTTAATTTTCGGAAAAAACAAAATAGTTTTTTTCTTCGTTTTCTAGGCTTATTTTTTATAAGTTAATTGTAAAACTTCTCTAAGGCATAAAAGTGTGGTCTAAGGGCGGAATTTGCCATGGGGGTGCTCGTTTCTAACTCAGAGCACCTACTTAACCCCTAAACCCACTTTCCTAAGTTTTCGAGTAATTATTTATCTCCAAAATTAATCATTACTCCAAAATGGTAAAAAAGACCAAAAAGTGAAAAATTCAACAACTCATATAATAAAAGAAATATGCCAAAATTGAAATTTGTGAGTTGGCGAAGTAAAGTAGAAACATTCCAAATGTTTCTAAAACACTTTTGAGTGTTTTTCTCGGCAAGTGAAAGTTTCCTCATCCAAAGAGAGGGCGCATCTCTCCAAGTGGAGACGCATTCTCCAAAAAGTGGATGTATCCATTATGAGATGACACAAGTTTTAGCAAGTGGCACTTTTGCTACGAGATGTTTCCATTGTACAAGCCTCAAACAACGCATTCCAACTCAGTTCCAAGTCATGCCAAGGAAGCAAGTGTGCGCCCTCTTGGGCAAGTGCGCCCCCCCTCTTTGGCTATCTTTTCCTATTTAAGCAATGTCTCTTCACTCATTTGAGGATGGAGGATTGAACCTATGCTCTTGTAATACTTAATTGCTTCTATATTTTGTTGAATAAAGTGAAGACTTTGGAGGTCCATATGGTGCAAATTTTCATGGTTGTGAATGCATGAGCTTCATGGAGGTGATATTTAACTAGCTGTACTTCTCTTTATTTCAAGATTGTAGATGTTTATCGAGCTTAGAAGGCTATTACTAGCCCATAGAGTAAACAATTGTAGTTTCAATTTGTTTACTTATGTTTTGCTATTAGAGATCTAAGAGTAGCTAGCTGTAGTCACTTATACGGAGGCTCTCCCAAATTTCTTTTATCAAAATATACTAGATTTAATCTCGTTTGTTTAAAGGTTGTGTAGCTTTGCAGATCATTGAAGGTGAAGGAGGATTTTGAGCTCAGTTGCATCTTCTTCCTCTTCACCACTATCCTTTGGATCTAATGCTTTTTGTCCTACAGGCGCCTTCTCTTTGTCACAACGTTCAAGCTTCAGCTTGAGGGTTTTCTCTCCCATCTCATAAAAATTCAATCATTCTCTTTGGCTCCTTTTCTTACAAGTAGAGATTTCTTTATAAGATTATTATATGAAGTTTAGGCATGTTTACAAGTTAGATCTAAAGTGCTTTAATAGATATCTTAAGCTTAGATCTAACACTTCGAAGAAATAAATTTTCCCCATTTTTTGTGAAGTACTAGATAGTGTATTTTAAGTACATGCTTGTACAAATCCACTAATTTGTACATTGTTAGCTTGCTGGTTTTTAGCAGGCTGAAAGAAAAAGAGAGAGAAACTATGGCCAAATTTCGACAAATCTAGCTATCCAAAGGCTCCAAAGTGCCCACTCTTTTTCCCTTTCAATTCCAAGTCATTGTAAACCTCACCGATCCCATATTTAAAGGATCAAATGTCTTTTGTCTCCTAAAAACTTATTGTAATAAAATAAATAAAAGAGAAGCAAGTGGGCTTTCCAAGCGCTCACACTCCATTCCTTGGATTTGTGTCACCTTTTTAGTGGTTTGCTTTATGCTTTATCTTTAGTTGCTTTCACTTTCAGTTAGTTTAGTTTTCTTTCAAAGTTTAATTTACATTTGTAGAGTAACGAACACTAACACGGCATTGCATTGCCATAGTAATTAGTCTCACAATTTTCTTGTAACACAAGCACACAATTCATCCTAACGAGTTGTATTCCTTCTGCAAGTAGTTTTAGTTTGTACATGGTTTTACAAATTGGAACAAACATTTTCCTCCTCCGTGTATGCTCTATCCCTCGCAAGCTTGCCTGATCTTGGGAATATCCAAAAGCAGGAGTGTGCACTAACTAATTCCTCACATCTAATTAAACAACTCATTTTAATAAAATTAACCGTAAACATTACGAAAATCCAGCGTAAACGAGTTTGGTGAATAGTGGGCAAATTCTTCAGAGCACGCAAGAACAACTGGAAACTTAGAAAGTGACCATGGGGTCCGGTTAGGCTACATCTTGTTGGTGTAGTGTTGAACACCTCCCCACCAAAGTTACAAAAACTGAACCAGTTGACGAACCAACAGACCCTCAAAACCAGAACCTAATCGGAACCGATCAAAATCCGGATCATAAAACCGGTCCACCAAAAATACATAAAATATTCAAATTTTATTTTTTTTTAAATATTCATGTGCATCTATGTGAGTTCAAACCATTATACACAAAATATGCAAAGTTTCTCATGTGTATAGCATATAAGAGTTCATAGAACCAAAATAGCACTTAACATCGAGTGCAATCCATGTCTGAATCAAAATACATCAACAAAATGGCTCTAAATGGCCTATAGAAGTTTAAAGACTAGAGTCAAAGACTAAGCAATCTAATCATCAGAATCGTCTGAATTCTCATGATCAGACTCATCAGAGGCCTCAGAATCAGCCTAGGACCCAGCTCTAAGACCCTTAACAATCAACACTTTCAAACTAAAAGATCTGAAGACACCTAAGCACAAACTCGAAAACCGGTTTCCTAGGAAAACCAGTTTTGGACCGGTTTGATACCGAACCGGGCGGTTCGTGGACCAACTCGGCTGGTTCGGTATCAAACCGGCCCAAAACGGTTAGGTCCTCCGATTCGGACCGGAAACCCACCGAAACCAGTCTGACCGGCCGGTTTTTACAACGTTGCTCCCCACAACTCCATCTAGCCCACATTTTCCTGTGCGGAGCCACTTTTCCCAAAATATGGACATATTCCCTATACCATTCGGTATATCGGGAATCCCCTTTCCCCTTTAATCACTCATCATTTTAATAATTAAAATAAGTACACAACAAAACATTTTCCCATTTTTAGTAGCATTTATTATTCTGACTCCATGAAGGCATTGGTTTAAATTTTGTAATTCTATTTGCTTTCAATCATGTTATGATTATTGATATATCTTGTTATGCTATTGAATTAAGTTCTCTAATTTTGCCAAGTATCTTGTCAGCGATTTACTCATCTTTAAAACTCCTAAGAAACAATCCCATCTTACACTTCAAATATTTAAGAGCCTTAGAAACTCTTTCTATAGGGACTACCCCCCTTGGCTTCGTTAGGAGTTAAGCCTAAAGGGAGGAGTCAGGATCAGGTGACAAAACCTAACTCGAGACTTGCCCCCAAGGACGTACCTAGCAGCTTGAAGATTTCTGCTGCGTTAACCCCAAGTGCGTAAGAGGCAACAACAACCCACTTGTTTTTTTATTAATTTTTATTACAATTTTTTTGGAAGGGGCTGCCTTTTAATATTAAAAGTTGATCAAGAGGCTTACAATAGCTTGCTTGAAGAAGGGGAATGAAGAAGAGGGAATGAGAGGTGTTTCAACAAGCTTGAAACTTCGAAAATTTGCTAGCATTTCCGCTTAACCTGTCACGAAAAGGCAAAAAACAGCAAGCTATGTATTTGTAAATTAGTGGGTTAGTCAATAAATACAATAATAATAATAAAATACAACCTAGTACTTATCGGAAGATAGAAAGATTTTGCTACTTCGAATACTAGGAAAGGGAAACTAAATCTAAGCTTATGATTATGAAATGAAAACATTTTAGATCTAGAAATATGAACAAGCAAAGAAAGTAAAATAAACTTTTTTTTTAAATGAGATCTAAACTTGATTCAAACTTAACCAATAGAGAAATATTTAAACTTTAAGCAAGAGAAGAAAGAGTTGCTCAAGTCTTTAATCTTTCTTGCAAGCTTAGAAGGATTGTTGATGCAGACAAAAAATGTTTATGTGTGTTCGTTTCAACCTATAATCCAAAGCATCTGAGCTCAATCTTTCACTTGGGATGGTAATATACACACTTATCAAGCTTGCACAAAACGAATTAGATCTGGTACACCCCACCGTTAGAAAACCACAAGATCATGAAATATAACCGAATAAAGCATGAACTCTTAGATCTCTAATAGCAAGAAAGCAAATAAGCAAATTGACAGAGAGCCTATCCTATGTGCTACAGAGAGCCCTCTAAGCCAAATTATTAGTTTATGCAAAGCAAAATACTGAACAATATTACCTTGCAAAGAAATTACCACATGCACAACTTGCCACAGATCATAAGCCTCCAAAGCCTTTCAATTTTATTCATAAACAACACTGAGAATAATACAAGAGCAGAAGTTCCTTGCTTCCCTCAAACGAGGAAGGAGGCCTCGCTTTATGGAGTAACCAAGCCCAGGGGGGCACAACCACCACTAGAGAAGAGCATGAGTTAACAAGAGTTTGCTTGAGTGATTTGAGGGATTGAATGGATGTGTTGAAAGAAGGAAACACCACCTCTCAATAGAGAGATGTGCCCCCCCAAAGCTCAAAAGCTCAAACACAATAGAAAGATGCCAACACACAAGTGTGAGCTCACATGAGGATGAAGGTGAGTAAGCTTTGAGTTCGAATGAGGAAACACGGGATTGTTTGTGGTGAACCAAATGTGGAAGCGCCACCTCTCATAAAAGAGATACACCCACACTCCAATCCATACCAACCCACTTAACACATGCCACATCAACCAAATCGTGAGCCATCATGGAGGTGGTGCATTCCAATCTTGAAGTTGACTCTCTACCTTCCAAAATGATCTTAAATCACATGCTTATGAGTTGACTCTCTAAGTCGCTTTTCATTTGAGAGAAAGTCACCACCTTTCCAAAACATATTTTGGCATTCTCCCCTTTGACTTTGTCACTTTGTCAAATTGTTGCATTTTTAGCATTAATTTGTCATTTTGCCACTCTTAGAGAAAAAATGCCATACATGATACTTTAATCACCCAAAGCATATGAAAAGTGGGTCCCAGGGTAAAGAGAACGTTGACGCTCTGAGTGTGAAAACGAGCATCCCTGCGCCAAAAACGAACTTCGGACCACACTTTTATTACAATTTGAAATTTTCCATTTAAACCATTAAAAAATGGCCTTTTATTGCGGGAAATTTAATTTTTTTCGGAACTTAAAAAAAAACTAGGGGGACCTAGTACATGTTCATAATGACTCAAAACAATGTCTAACATGCTTATATACATTGACAGGTGAACTTTAAAAACCTTCCAAGGTTTAACCACCAAGACGACCATTCCAACTTTGGAGTAGCAGTGAAATACTCGAAAATTATACATCGCTCATTTAGCATTGCATAATTGACAAGGGAAAAAACACCTTGGAATGATCGAATTGACGTCTAAGTCCTATGAAGCTAAGTCCTTTAGAAAAGGTTTTCCATGCTAACACATTTATTGCAAAATCCCAATGGGGTATGAACATGTAATTTAAAAAAAAAAGGTCCTCAAATGGCCCTAAAAGGTCTTCTGAACCTCTGAGCACTGATAATGAACAACTGGCTTGTTCATCACTTCGGCGGCTCATTGGAAATCCACTCAAGTGCAACTTTATTGGATAACACAAACAAGTTCTAACCAACTTGAAGGAGATTCTTGAACACACTAATGGATGAACAAGCAATTCTTTCAATGAATGAAGTACCCTTATTTGATGGGACAAACTATGCGTTATCGAGTATAAGAATTAAGTGTTATCTAATGATAGTAGAACGTGACATATGGGAGTCGGTTGTCCTTGGCTACACTCCACCAAATAAAGTGAAGTCTACAACTTAAAAGGAAGCAAGGAAGAATAATTCGATGGCCATAGAAGCTATACTTGATGGACTAACAAATTCCATAAAAGAAAATGTGGGAGAATGCACCTAAGCAGTAGGACATGACATATGGGAGTCGGTTGTCCTTGGCTACACTCCACCAAAGAAAGTCAAGTCTACAACTTAAAAGGAAGCAAGGAAGAATAATTCAATGGCCATAGAAGCTATACTTGATGGACTAACAAATTCCATAAAAGAAAATGTGGGAGAATGCACCTAAGCAAGAGAATTTATGGCTCAAACTAGAAGATTTCTACTCAAATAAAAAGATTAAAGATGAAGTCAATATGCAGCACCAAGAGGATGATCAGGAAGCCATAAAAGACCTAGAAGCTGATACACATGAAGAAAAAAAAGAAGAGCACATACTTGATCAAGAGGTTGAAGTAGAAGATGAAGGAATTGTGAATCTTGAAGCCGAACTGCCAGCAGCATTGGAAGAGATGGATGACTTGAGAGAAGTGGTCAACAAGCAAGCCAAAGAAACTGATCATCTCAAAAATCAGCGAAAGGAAGAGAAATATCATCAAGAATCTTTGTCAAGTCAACTAAATGATAAAAAGAAAACTACAGATTAGCTCAAAGACTCACTGAAAAGATCCCTAGAAACTCTGAAAATTTAATAGGAAGAGTCAAAGAAAATGGCAGAATACTTGACTAGCCAATTGCAGGAGATGAAACATGTAAAAAAAATGAGCTTAAAATTGATTCATTAGAAGATGGACTTGAAAAGTCAGCTGCAGAAAACCAGAAGCAACTCAAGGAAATCATTATGCTCAAGAGCCACCTAGAAGGAAAAGCAAAGACATGGAAAGCTCAAGACAAGGAAAGTATGTCTCTAAAGGAGGATTTCCAGAAGGCAAGCAGGGATATTGAAAAAGATGAAGAAGAGATTTTAGAATTTAAGGGAGAAAACCATTCTCTAAAAGATCAATTGCAAAAGTCTCAAGAGGAATGTCAAGGCTTGAGAAGACAAATGGCAAACCATCTTGAAGAAGCTAAGATGGTGTTCAATGAACAAAGGATTGAGTTACTTGAAAAGAAAGCTGAAAGGACTATTGTTGGCTTGAAAGGAAAAGTCAATGAGGTTAAGAAGACTGAAGAAGATCTAAGAAGCCAACTTCATGTGAAAGAAGAAATCTATCAAAGACAAGAACTTGAGATCATCTCCCTAAGAGAAGACTTGGACAAGACAAGGTTTGAGCTAAAGTCAAACTCAAATTCTGAAACAGGCACTATGATTTTGAATGACATACTCAGCAAATAGAAATCTCCAAAAGACAAATCTAGGCTTGGTTATAGCAGCAAGATTGACAAGATTGAAGATGATCCCATCTATAATAGTCAAGTAAAGTCACCTTCTTTGAAAAAAGGGAATGAAGCAAGCAACCAGAGCCTCGACTTTGCCAAAGAAAGCAGCTGCAGAAGAACATGTCAAGAGGATGCCCAAAAGACATTTTTTTCATCCCAAGACAAGTTCAAGAAAGATGCACCATCAAGAAGAATCTAGCACCTCGGTTATAAAGTTCACTTCAATGACTATTGCTTCTCTTGTAATGGGTATGGTCATAAATCTTTGAACTGTAAATTGTATGTTGTAAGATGCTAGAAATGCAAATGCATTGGACATATTGCAAAATGTCATAACTGCAATAAATTAGGTCACAAAGCACAAGTTTGCAGGAAGCTAGTAAAGCCCTCGTCAAAATGAAATGTTCCATGCAACTCTAAGAAGGGACTCAAACAAGTCTGGAGAAGAAAGGAGAAGGCTGGTACATGTCATCTAGCAGTTGTTTAAGATTGTGCAGCTGCTAGACCCATTCTCAGGGAGGATGGTACCCTAATCAATTAACTAGGGCAAAGTAAGACCCTAGAAGGTACCCTAGGGCCCCCAGTTGTCTCCTGGGGTTCTTGGTTTGGGACCAAGCAGGTTGATGCCATGGCAAAGTCCCTAACATATGGTTAGGGCCTCCATATGCCTCTGGGGTTCCTGGTATGGGACTAAGTAGTTTCTTGGTATGGGACCAAGTAGTTCTTGCAGGTAGAGGCAAAGACATTCCTGGTCTGGGACCACGCAGATTCTTGGTCTAGGATCAAGCAGTTCTTCTAGGTACATCCCTGGTCAGTTAACCAGGTGGATCTTGGTCAAGTTGACCAAGATGATGATGTGTGATGTCCTCTCTCCTAAACGGTTATTGCTAGTTTGTTTCTCAAAGGACTGGCCACCCCTTAATGATGTCACTGGCACCTAACCCCTAGGAGTAGTATTGAGGACCAAAGGATAACATCATCAGTTTGGATCTTCTCCTTGTACAGTGATGATAAAAATATATGTGACAATATACTTTGAGAAAGAGAAAAGTAAAAAGTCCTTGGTCTTGTCGGTCCTATGGGTAAAAGGCTAAGTCACATGACACGAGGACACGAAAATACGAGTATTCGACACAAGACACGACGACCCTGGAAAAAGGACACGAGGGACACGTTTTTATATATATATATATATATACTATAAAAAATTATATATATATATTAAAAAATACATAAAGTTCTACATTTAAAAAAAAACTAGAAGTAGATACAATGTACATCAATCATAATATCATTCAATTGAAATTTGACAATGATGAATCAATAATAAAATTATCATGAATCATGAACTTTGAACCATAAACTACATACATTTCTGATTAAACCATAAAAATCAAAATGTATTACGTAGATATTGAGAGAATGCCACTAGCAAATACAAAATAGAGTAGATACTACTTAGTACTAAGTCTAGTATCTACAGTACTAGTAGATACAAAATGAAAATACAAAATAACCACAGGGAAGAATATCATAGCTCATTAATGGTACTAGCCACTGCCAATCGTCCTCCTGTTCCTCCATGTCAAAATTAGCATTATTGTTGTAGCTCTTACCTCTATCTTCCTCCTCCTCCTCCTCTATACCCTTTTTGACAGGACACATGTCTAGAAATCAGGACACGTTCCTGGCAAGTGTCCAACACGTGCTGGAAAGTGTCCAGATTTCAGGACACAAAAATTTTGGTGTCGGACACGTATTAGGGCAAGTGTCGTGTCTGACACGTGGAATATGGGACACGGGCCCTATTTGGAAGTGTCCTGTTACTTAGGTAAAAGGGGTTGTTTCCCCACCTTTATGGTACACCGTGGTCTTGTGGGTATGGAGGTTGCCTTACCACCTTGTTGTGACCCTTAGTTGACTTATGGTCCTTTTGGTCCTAACACCCTTGTTGTATGTGGTATCTTGACCACCTTTGGTATGATGACTTAACCTTATTATTTTTATTGTTGTTATGTGACCTTATGACCCTTGGTACCCTATTCTAAGTCAACCTAATTTTATTTTATGTTTTTATTGGTAACTATCCTAAAACTTAGGGGTTGCCTAAGTGACCTTTCTAGAAGGCCTATCAAGATTATAAATTAAGTTCTCAACTTCATTCTTGGGAGCATCTTGGCATGAAAGAAGTACAGATCTAATCTTTGTTGGACGCCTAGGGTTACTGCTGCTGTAAAGTGGACGATTTTGGATCTTTGTTGCTCTCTTCTCCTTGTGGACTGAGTTGTGACCTTACTATCTCTCCTTAGGCTGATCCGTGACTGTTTTTGAGATCTATTTAGCAGATCGTGTCCATTCGTGTGGGTTGTTAGCTTGGGCGGTTCCCCTGTGGTGCTATGAAACCTGTTTGTGACCCTTTATGTGCAAGGCATGAGCTGATTTAGTGAATTGCTAGCTGGGTCATGACTGCCTGGGGATTCCTTGACTGAGTTGTGATCTCCCCCCTCCCTCTCTTGGTCTGCTATTTTGGGCATCACCTCCTCTAGGAATGCTAGACTCTTGTTGTGATCTTCCTAAGCTGTGTCGTGGCTATTTATAAGCCCTCTACGGCAGGGCTTGACCTCTCTAGCAGTTCGTGACTGTTTACAGGCCCTCCAAGGGCTTGGCCGTGGACTGTGGGAAGCCTTAAAGGCTGGGCATGACCTCTCTAGCAGGTTGTGTTTGTTTGTGTGCCCTTTAGGGTTGAGCCGTGACCTCATATACTGTTGTAACCTTTTGTTGACTGTCCAGATTTTGAGCATTGGTTTATTGTTGTTGTTAGATTGTACATAGACCCCTTACTTCTGTTAGGCAGTCAGCTTGGGCCTTGACCTGCTTGTGTATTACAGATTTGGGTTGTGACTTATTTTGTGTAACCTGCTTTGATGACCTAAACTGGGTTGTGACTTAATTTGTGTAACCTGCTTTGATGACCTAAGTTGGGCTATAACTTGTTTGTATGCCAAAGACCTAGGTTGTGAATTATTGGATGCTTCAGACTCAGGTTATGACACTATTTTAAGTAGGACAACAGCTCTGACTGTTGTCTGTATAAGGTCTTCACTCTTGGTGGCTGAGATATCTAGTACTGTATGTGTCTAACCTAAACCTACAACACTCTAATCCTCTCTCTCTCTCTCTCAAGGTTTGTCTTTTGACAGCTTGTCCTTACAGTGACAAGAGCTCATTCAAAATGTCTGAGTATAAGGCAGATGCAAACCAGATCTAACTAGCATTGCTATTGTTCTCTAATTACTGTTCATTAGTTTAACTTCATTGTAATATTGTTATTGTTTATGTTCTATACATTGGAATTGATAAATCATCTCAAGGACCAAATTTAACACAGTGACCAATAGAGTGTTAAAGTTGAAAGAGATGAAAATTATGTTTGAATTTATTACAGCAAGTACTTTTCTGGATCTAGTTTTGTTTTTAGCTCTGTTTATGCATTAAAGTATAAACTTTTAATTGTTTTCTTACATCAAACCCTAACCTAACCGAATTTCAACAGCAGTAAGCAATCCAATCAAGCATGACAATATTCCAGGCAAAAAGATGGATAAAGGACAGGGTACAATTTCAACATGCTTATGAATTTACAAAAAGGGTGATAAGCAACCCTTGGAAAGAAGATGAGCCCAGTCCAAGGGGGAGCAAGTCTCTCAGATAGTCAAGAAGCTTGAGTAGAGTTTATAGAGCAGATTTAAAGTAGTGTTTGAAGAGGAAACTTATGGACAGTCCCTCTCTAGTTTAACAGTAATTTGGAGCAACTTGGTATCAGCAGAAGATTTGTGACATATCTCATTGATGGGCCAAATAAGAAGGGAAGATTTATGGGATTGAGCTTTATTACAGACAAAGTTCATTCTACTTGACTAAGGTGTGACTAAAGATTATTCAGTCATCTGGATAGCCTTGAAGAACATTGAAGCTAGTTACAACCTTGAGAAGTTGGTAAAACAAAAACAGAATTGGTTTGAGGATAGATCAGACCTGTAAGCTGAACTGACTCAGATTGTGAACAAGGGATATGATTTAAGGCAGGAACTCAGGAGCAGATCTCTTAGCAATCCTGAGACAGACATCTGCGAGTGGTTTGGGCAGCCTTCCAACATTGTTGAAGCCATAAGCATGTAAAAGTTTGGAAAAAGCCTAATGGCTTATGGCAAGGCATGTTGAAATAACAGGAGTCTTGATAATGTGGCTACAAAGCTGAAGTGACATGGTGTGACTAGGTTTGATGATGATTAAAGTAATAGCAGCAACAATTAATAAAGCTCAGATAGTGAAAGCAGTAGTGACTCCATGATTTATCAGCAGACTTATACTTGGCATGAAAAGAAGCTCTGATACCTCGAACCATATTGGAAGAATGTTGGCATACAAGTGCACTTGACAGGGGTGGCCGATCACAAGCTCAGATTTAGACAAATGGAGTGTATCTGAAGCAATAACGAAGTATCGGTGGAAGAAAATCCTTGATACATAGTAACTATGTTTGGAGTCTGGACCAAGGCAGATCCAAATCAGTGATATAAGGAGTAGTCAAGAGACATCTACAACAAACAAGAAGTAAAAGTCTCTAGCAAGCAGTGACCAAGACAGAGAAGAGATACTTAGCGGTCTAAATGATGAAGTGAAGGACAAATCCTGAAATGGTCTTGAAGATTAACCCTCATTAGACTAAGTACAGTAGCAGCACTTGTTGATAATGATTTGAGCAAGCTAGTTGATAAAATGGAACCTAAAAAGCACTCTGTTTTTAGGACAGTCATGGACAGTCCTAGAAGTTCAAGAGGAACCTTGCTGCAAAAAAGAAGCCCAGACCTGAAAATGAAGACCACCATAGGCATTCAGTAAACATCATTTTGGATAGCCTGGAAGCATTAATTTTTTTCCCGGGCCAAACTGTTTTCAAAGTTGAAGAACATAAAAACAGCTAAACGCAAAAGCATAACAACAACAGCACTGAACAGGTCCTAGGATCGTGTGAAGGAACTCTAAAAGTGAAGTATAAGCTTTGACGAAGACAAGTAGCAGCCAAAAGACACAGGTCAGATTCTTTGAAAGGGAAGGTAAATAGATACAAATATTTCATCCAATCAGCCAGGGGGGCTCCATTGGCAGAAATTTTAAGTCTCAATGAAGTCTTAACGCCAAATCTGATCAGCATCTCAGTGGGAGCCCTCTTTGAGGAGTTTGTTTTACTTAGATTTGACATCAATGCCAAAGGGGGAGATTGTTGGCCATTACGTTGTTATTGATGTCAAATAAGGTTTAAAGTTTGTATGATACTCATGGTCAGATTTGGGGGATAGTTTGAAGGGTCTCAAGCACTTAAAGTGTGGAAGTGTGCAGCATAAATAGTCTACACGCCAAGCCCTTGAAGTGGAAGGGTAAATAGCCCTAATAGATCTACATGTCAAGCCCTTAAGTAAAGAAATATAAAACACATCAAGCAGCCCTAATAGACCTTGAAGTTGACCAAAGGTGTGGAGACTTTACCTTTAAGTCGGCCCGGTAATGATAAAATAGTGCTGAGTATGTTAAGTTGGCCCAGTTAAATAATTGATTATGAAATAAGGTAGGTCGGCCCAATTGTGGCATTAGACTTGTATAAAAAGGAGTCCAAACGCCTCATTTGTGGAAGGGATTCGTGGAAATCATTGTGGGACTCGCGGAGTAGATCAGTCAGAAGAAGAGAAGGCCGAAGTTGTCTGCTACAGCAGAAGAGGATGTGATAATCTCTGTGGAAGTTTGTTGATTCTTGGAGGAAGATTACAGTGATCTGAGGTAAGAAAAGAACAGGACCGAACTGAGGTATGAGTGTGGATCAAGGGTAAAAGCAGTCAAAGGTATGTGTCCTTCAAGTCTGTTCTAAGAAAAGATTTATATCTTGTCTTGATGATTAGTTGTCTGGGTTTTAAGTCTATTATTTATGCTACATGTGGCTGCTATATTGACTATGAAAGAGATCGAATGATGAGGTCTAGTAGACTGTTTATGGGACAGCATATTAACTATTGAAGAGCCCCAAGTCTGAGGCCTAGTTGACTGTTGTTCTGGGGTTATATTTTTGTTGATTTTTTGAGCAGCATCGAGAGCCCTTCTCTTCGGAGAATGGGACCACCTGATCCGGGACCACGGTGAAGACTCAACCCAGTGTTGAGTGACCATTCTGTTGAATGGTAGATATCTGGCCTGGGACCATGATATAAACCCAGATCTGCCCTGGGTAGACTCAACCTTGTGTTGAGTAGACATCTGGTCCGGGACCACGATGTAGACTAGTCTGGGACTGGTAGACTCAGCTTAGTTCTGAGTAGCCATTCTCTGGGAGAATGAAGACACTGTAAGCCCTAGACTGGGTCCAGGCATGTGTGTGGCACTTTGACCCTTGATCTATAGGCTTGGTGTGCTTCTCCAAGGATTAGCTACCCTTGGTTAAGTTACCCTGATACCAGATCTAGGTGTCACACAGTGTGTGACACAGTGTGTGAGATAAAAGCATTAATAACTCTCTTGGTTTATGATGATGTACTTTTGAAATTAAAAAAAAAGTACCACAGGTAATGACCACAGGGGCACTTGGTAAAAGGCCAAAATCAAAAGTCAAAGGAAAAAAATAAAAGTACCTTTTGGTAATAGTGAAAGTGAAATTAAGAATAAAAATATTATTATTTTTATCTTTCCTAATCGTATCCACCTAAAAGGACTTCTTATAAAAGTCAAAGAAAAAAAAATAAAAGTACCTTTTTGGTAAAAATGAAAGTGAAATTAGGAAAATAATAAAAATATTATTATTTTTATTTTTCTTAATTAAAGAAGGACTTCTTATAAAAGTCAAAGGAAAAATAAAAGTACCTTTTTTTTGGTAAAAGTGAAAGTGAAATTAGGGAAAGAATAAAAATATTTTTATTTTTATTTTTCCTAATCTTGTCCACTTAGAGGTGAACAAAGGCTATAAAAAAAGATCAAGCCTTCTCATTTGTTACACACACTTTTGCTCTCACAGGAGAAGAAGACTATCTTATGTTCAAACCCTCAGCTAGGGTTTTATCAGCAAAGTCCATCTTCAGCATTTTTGCACAGCTATCTTCAGCATTCCATTTTTTGGGCAGATTTCGGCAGTCTGATATTTTCGGGCAATTTTCAGACAATCTGATATTTTCAGGCAGTTTTCAGCAGTCTGATATTTTCGGGCAATTTTCAGCACGCTGATATTTTTGGGCAGTTTTCAGCAGTCTGATATTTTCAGGCAGTTTTCAGCACGCTGATATTTTTGGGCAGTTTTCAGCAGTCTGATATTTTTAGGCAGTTTTCAGCAGTTCGATATTTTCAGACAGTCTGATATTTTCAGGCAGTTTTCAACACGTTGATATTTTTGGGCAGCTTTCAGACAGGCTGATATTTTTAGGCAGTTTTCAGTAGTCTGATATTTTCAGGCAGTTTTTAGCAGTCTAATATTTCCAGGCATGAGAGAGAAAATCTCAGTTTTTCTGAGAAAGCCCTAAACTGGTAATTTTCTGTAATTCTAGAAATTGTGGGTAAAATTATCAGTTTAATTTTTACTGATGAATTTTACAGTTACTGTGGTCAAAATCCAGATCTGGATTTGAGGAACTTTTTTGAAGAATTTCTTAAGCCATCTATTAATGCTTTTGGGGTTTTTGTCCTTTGAAGGTTTCCCCAGTGAAAAATAGTGTCCATGTGTGCTAATGTGTTGAATGTGTTTCTACTACACTGTTGATCTATTTATGTTTATCTGCAAATTTATAAAGTTTATGCTAATGCTGAAAATTTAACATGGTATTAGAGCTTAGCATGTGAAAACACAGTAAAGGGATACTGCTATTGTTTCTCACTAGATCTCAGACTAAGATTTGCAGATCTAACATTTGGATAAGTGACAAAGATGGCTACCGTTGGTTTCAAACCAGAAGAGGAGCTCTCTGGTTCAGCAAACTTCAATTCCTGGAAGGCCAGGTTGACAGCCATTCTTGATGAGAATGACTTGGATGACATTGTTCTTAATGTCACAGAAGAGCCAACTACAAATGCTAGTAGGCTTGCCTACAAGAGGAAGCAAGGTAAGGCTAGAAGAGTTATTTATGATTCTATCAAAGAAGAATTGATGCCTAACATCACATCCTTGAAGACTGCTAAAGAATGCTATGATACATTGGTAAACCTCTATGAAAAGAAGGCTCCCAGTCAAAAGAGAGTCTTAAAGAAGAGGCTACGAACTTTGAAGCTAAACAAAGATGAAAGTGTTGGTTCCTTCTTCACCAAGATCAAACAGGTAAGAGATCAACTCCTTGCTATTGGTGTTACTGTTGATGATGATGATCTTGTACAAACAGTGGTTGATGGTCTCCCAAGCTCTTGGGAAACCTTCATGGCATCCGTCTGTGGACGAGAAAATCAGCCAACCTTTGAAAGGCTTTGGCATGATTGCATACAAGGAGAAGCAAGGAACATTGACAAAGTAATCAAGCAAGATAACCTTGCACTTGCAGCAAAGACCAAGAAGTTCAAGAAGCCTTTCCCTCAGCAGAAGAAGGGTAAGAAACCTCAGGGTAAGTTTTCTGACATGTCCAAGATTGAATGTTATACTTGTCACAAGTTTGGACATTATGCTAGAGACTGCAGGCAGAACAAGAAGAAACCCAGGAGAAGGTTTCAAGCATCTACTGCAGAAGCAGAGGAAGAAGAAGATGAGGAACCAAAGAAG
>LPNX010203177.1:2294-42817 GCA_001517045.1 Pseudotsuga menziesii | reverse complement strand
TCAGCTTAGTTCTGAGTAGCCATTCTCTGGGAGAATGAAGACACTGTAAGCCCTAGACTGGGTCCAGGCATGTGTGTGGCACTTTGACCCTTGATCTATGGCCTTGGTGTGCTTCTCCAAGGATTAGCTACCCTTGGTTAAGTTACCCTGGTACCAGATCTAGGTGTCACACAGTGTGTGAGATAAAAGCATTAATAACTCTCTTGGTTTATGATGATGTACTTTTGAAATTAAAAAGAAAAAAAAGTACCACAGGTAATGACCACAGGGGCACTTGGTAAAAGGCCAAAGTCAAAAGTCAAAGGAAAAAAATAAAAGTACCTTTTGGTAATAGTGAAAGTGAAATTAGGAAAAGAATAAAAATATTATTATTATTATCTTTCCTAATCGTGTCCACCTAAAAGGACTTCTTATAAAAGTAAAAAAATTAAAAATTAAAAATACCTTTTTGGTAAAAGTGAAAGTGAAATTAGAAAAATAATAAAAATATTATTATTTTTATTTTTCTTAATTAAAGAAGGACTTCTTATAAAAGTCAAAGGAAAAATAAAAGTACCTTTTTTTTGGTAAAAGTGAAAGTGAAATTAGGGAAAGAATAAAAATATTATTATTTTTATTTTTCCTAATCTTGTCCACTTAGAGGTGAACAAAGCCTATAAAAGAAGATCAAGCCTTCTCATTTGTTACACACACTTTTGCTCTCACAAGAGAAGAAGACTATCTTATGTTCAAACCCTCAACTAGGGTTTTATCAGCAAAGTCCATCTTCAGCGTTTTTGCACAGCTATCTTCAGCATTCCATTTTTTGGGCAGATTTCAGCAGTCTGATATTTTCAGGCAATTTTCAGACAATCTAATATTTTCAGGCAGTTTTCAGCAGTCTGATATTTTCAGGCAGTTTTCAGCACGCTGATATTTTTGGGCAGTTTTCAGCAGTCTGATATTTTCGGGTAGTTTTCAGCACAGTGATATTTTTGGGCAGTTTTCAGCAGTCTAATATTTTCAGGCAATTTTCAGCAGTCTGATATTTTCGGGCAGTTTTCAGCACGCTGATATTTTTGGGCAGTTTTCAACAGTCTAATATTTTTAGGCAGTTTTCAACAGTCTGATATTTTCGGGCAGTTTTCAGCACGCTGATATTTTTGGGCAGCTTTCAGACAGGCTGATATTTTTAGGCAATTTTCAACAGTCTGATATTTTCAGGTAGTTTTCAACAGTCTGATATTTTCAGGCATGAGAGAGAAAATCTCAGTTTTTCTGAGAAAGCCCTAAATTGGTAATTTTTTGTAATTCTGGAAATTGTGGGTAAAATTATCGGTTTAATTTTTACTGATGAATTTTACAGTTACTGTGGTCAAAATCCAGATCTGGATTTGAGGAACTTTTTTGAAGAATTTCTTAAGCCATCTCATTTACGAGATGAGCTATTAATGCTTTTGGGGTTTTTGTCCTTTGAAGGTTTCCCCAGTGAAAAATAGTGTCCATGTGTGCTAATGTGTTGAATGTGTTTCTACTACACTGCTGATCTATTTATGTTTATCTGCAAATTTATAAAGTTTATGCTAATGCTGAAAATTTAACAATTTTGACTATGGAAGAGGCCGCAAGTTGAGGCCTAGATAGACTATGTTTGGGGCTGTCTATGGACAGAAAATGAGGTTGAAGATAGCTGAGTTTTGGACTGTGATGTGTCTGAAATCGGCAAGGAAGAAACAGGTCTCTGAAGTAGCAAAGAAGTCTGATATAAGGACAACGAAATCACAATTCTGTGGCAGCAAGGAAGAGCAAGGAAGAGTAGATTACGAGGAGTCAAAGTTACAGTCCTGTGGAGCAGACAGAAGCTAAGATGAAGAGTTATGATCAAGTACCTGTAGAGAAGAATTGAATGTGTGATCTGAAGAGACTTGTTGAGATCTGGTAAGGTCTTGGAGAAGATTTTGCAATTGATTTGGTAGAGAACCAGAAACAGATTTAAGGAGGAAAATGAGCAACTCTTTGAAATAAATTTGGTTTAGAAGTTCAAGCAGAACAGAGGGACAAGATTTGGTATCTTTTCTAGTAGTGTTAAGAAGTGGTCCAGGAGTAAAGTTGAGCCAGAGTTGAAGAACTTACACTGTCTAGGGTGTTGGATCATCCTTCTGTTGAAGCAGAAAAGTCTAGGGTGTTGGATCATCCTTCTGTTGAAGCAGAAAGGTCTAGGATGGTTGGGTGGTGCAAACTGCAAAGAATACAGCTCGGTTCCTGTCTGAAAGTTGGAGTTTGCTTGTGAAGGTTGGTGCCTCCATCTTCAGTTGGTGATGAAGACCTCAGGGGGTTGGAGCCTCCTCATCAATTGTAGCTGATGATCTCGGAGGTTGTAATCTCCTCAAGCATTGTAATCCTGCCTATGGTTTTTATCAATACATCATATTGAGTTTTCCATATATATCTGGTGTACTTCTTATTGATGGTGTATATCCTGACACATAATTATTTATAAACATACATTAGATTATGAATCATACATGATTGGTTAATTAAGTGAAAAAGTAATTAAGGAGCGAAACACTGATTCAGCCCTGTAATGATAAAATAGTGCTGACTATGTTAAGTCGGCCCAGTTAAATAATTGATTATGAAATAAGGTAGGTCGGCCCAATTGTGGCATTAGACTTGTATAAAAAAGAGTCCAAACACCTCATTTGTGGAAGGGATTGGTGGAAATCATTGTGGGACTCGTGGAGTAGATCAGTCAAAAGAAGAGAAGGCCGAAGTTGTCTGCTATAGCAGAAGAGGATGTGATCATCTCTGTGGAAGTTTGTTGATTCTTGGAGGAAGATTACAGTGATCTGAGGTAAGAAAAGAACAGGCCCGAACTGAGGTATGAGTGTGGATCAAGGGTAAAAGCAGTCAAAGGTATGTGTCCTTCAAGTCTGTTCTAAGAAAAGATTTATATCTTGTCTTGATGATTAGTTGTCTGGGTTTTAAGTCTATTATTTATGCTACATATGGCTACTATATTGACTATGAAAGAGATCGAATGGTGAGGTCTAGTAGACTGTGTTTATGGGACAGCATATTAACTATTGAAGAGCCCCAAGTCTTTGGCCTAGTAGACTGTTGTTTTGGGGTTATATTTTGACTATGGAAGAGGCCGCAAGTTGAGGCCTAGATAGACTATGTTTGGGGCTGTCTATGGACAGAAAATGAGGTTGAAGATAGACTGAGTTTTGGACTGTGATGTGTCTGAAATCGGCAAGGAAGAAACAGGTCTCTGAAGTAACAAAGAAGTTTGATATAAGGGCAACGAAATCACAGTTTTGTGGCAGCAAGGAAGAGTAGATTATGAGGAGTCAAAGTTACAGTCCTGTGGAGCAGATGGAAGCTAAGATGAAGAGTTATGATCAAGTACCTGTAGAGAAGAACTGAATGTGTGATTTGAAGACACTTGTTGAGGTCTGGTAAGGTCTTGGAGAAGATTTTGCAATTGATTTGGTAGAGAACCAAAAACAGATTTAAGGAGAAAAATGAGCAACTCTTTGGAACAAGTTTGGTTTAGAAGTTCAAGCAGAACAGAGGGACAAGATTTGGTATCTTTTCTAGTAGTGTTAAGAAGTGGTCCAGGAGGACAGTCGAGCTAGAGTTGAAGAACTTACATTGTCTAGGGTGTTGGATCATCCTTTTGTTGAAGCAGAAAAGTCTAGGGTGTTGGATCATCCTTCTGTTGAAGCAGAAAAGTCTAGGGTGGCTGGGTGGTGCAAACTGCAAAGAATACAGGTCGTTGCCTGTCTGGAAGTTGGAGTTTGCTTGTGAAGGTCGGTGCCTCCATCTTCAGTTGGTGCTGAAGATCTCAGGAGGTTGGAGCCTCCTCATCAATTGTAGCTGATGATCTCGGAGGTTGTAGTCTCCTCAAGGATAATCCTGCCTATGGTTTTTATCAATACATCATATTGAGTTTTCCATATATATCTAGTGTACTTATTGATGGTGTATATCCTGACACATGATTATTGATAAACATACATTAGATTATGAATCATACATGATTGGTTAATTAAGTGAAAAAGTAATTAAGGAGCGAGACACTGATTCACCCCCCCCCTCCGCCTCCCCTCCCCCTCCCCCTCCCCCTCTCAGTGTCTCTAGAATGTAGAATGTTCTACATAGTCGCCTGCAGGGAAGTCATGAGGATAATCCGGGAATGCAACAAAACTCATTGGGTCAAGACTCAAAAGCAAAGAATCTCCACCTTGCTCATGGCCTCACAGCTACGGCCATCTTGTTAATCTGAGATTGGAGCAAGCACAACTGCTACCATGGTCCATAATACTAACTTGAGATGAAAATAAAACCAAAGATGAAGGTGTTGAGGTTAGACTCACCACATTGGTTGTCGAAAGAACCTACCAGAAACTCAATATGCCTACCAACATAGGGAGAATTCTTGGTGGAAGTATAGTCTTGTTCCATAAAGGATGTTAGGGTTTGCTCAAGCTCAAAACTAGACCTTGCAAGGGAATTGAAACCGTATGACCTTCTTCTGTAAGTTCCCTTGTGGAGTTGTCCCTGTAAAGCATGGAGTCGCCAGATGAGATTAAAATAAAATTAAAAATTAAAAATGCTCACCAATGTTGTTTGATAGCCAAGGAATGACAACAAGGTTCCCCGACAACGGCGGCAATTTATTAGTGCACTTTTCCACCCCTAAAGCAGATTCGGTATGAGAGTAAATCAGTGATGAAAAATGGCTAATTCAAGAAGAGAATGCCCCAAAGTGTCATGGGCAAACCTCCTCTAAGTTCGGGCTTGTGCGTGCCAACCTCAGGTGGGAGTCCCTAGGAACTGTGCTTCTAATTTTAAATTTGACCTTCTGCAAAAAGCACACAAAAACCAACAGCAAATTTGTCTTCGATAGTGTGTAAACGCTCCGCCAAAACGTTAGGAAAATATAGTTTTTTAATTTAGTTTTGGATGGATCCTGCAGGGTTAGCATGAGAGAGATGAAAAAGATAGAAAGAATACGTATTGAAAGATTGAAATTAATCACAACAATAAGCTATGAGCTATTCATCGATGAGCAAAAATGAAACAGGGAGGTTTGAAGAAAACAAAGCACTTCTTTATTAAAAGTCTTTCCAAAGGGTTGATTGTGCCATGATGGACAAGTCCAAAACCGATGCAATGATTATCCTTGAGCAAAGGAAAAATAGCTAGGCTAAGAGAGATAAAAAAAATAAAGATGGATGACGCTACCGCAAAGAAAATCCGACCCTTTACAATGAGCCTTGAACATCGCCTTATAGGGTCTAAGAGAATGAAGCCAATGCACCCTCCTTGAGTGCATGTGCAAGCTCTTTTATTAAACTCAGACCCAACTACAATGCACATTCTTATTAGTGTTTCACTAGTAGCTAATAATTCCTAATAACCTGTAGGCTGTGACTATTACACTTGAGCATAGAATTTTGAGTTTATCCATTCGTCCAAACTATATGTATATTACTATATAGTGGTAACTGTGGCATGTAATTGTAATCCATTGCCAGTTTGACTGTTGTTCCATTTATGTCAAATCATTTTAATAACTCACATGCGTGCATATACAAGGCATGTTTTCTAAGGAACTGATGTTGAACTCGTTTTTTACTTTAAACTGTTGTCTTTCAGATAGGAACTGTTGATTGCTTTCCCACCCTTATGCCAATAAGAAATTAACAATTCTTTACCAGGGCATAGCTCATGCATCTCATTCAACTGTTTCCTGAGTGTGCATACATCAATAACTCCACATAACTACCTGGAAGAATAAGTCACATGTAAAAAAACTAATTCAGAAACTAAAACTAGCCCATGTTACCACCATACTCGTCAACTCATCATTTAAATTGTTGTCTTCACTCACAAACACTACTTAAAGTCCACATATAATTGGGGAAAATGTGTAATTGGCTCCAACTGTGACTTTTGCCTGTAGTGTGCCCTCTCATAATTTTTCTGGCTGCGCATGAACAATAATTCTTGGTTGACTTGAGATGTATCAATCTTGGGTTTAATCATGAGTTTCAACACAACATTTAAACCAATCACTTAATTCATCTTTACTCTAAGTATAACTTTGAACTTTATCTCATGCAATTTCCACTAGTCACCAATTGTTTATCATCGTGCATGCTCTTAAGGATAGATGCCTTTAATTAAAAAAATCTCATGCAATTTTGAGTTTTACTTTATTGCCACGATGTGTCAATTCAAAACGTTGATCTGGCTTTTAATTTGTTGTGTTGCCACCAGTGATCAGCATTCACCACTGTTACGTTGCACCTATACCCAGCGCACGCCTTAGATATATCCCAGGGAGAGGGAGGCCCATGTTTTGACCAGGAAGGGTATTATTCAGTAGCATCAGTCATGGCAGGGCCCTTTGATTCTTCCTTTAAAAGTACTGTCTTAATGGCACTGCTAACTTCCCTTTATTGGGGTTTCTAACCTGAGAATTAGTGTCCAGGGCTCCTAAAGGTTGGTCACTAAGTCACATGACTACATGCCATGCATACTTGCATAGATGGCTTTAGTCTCAACTATGAAGCCTTCGTTTTCTTTTACAGCCACAAAGATACCCTCCTAGCCTCTCATTCAGCTGGCGCTCTCTCTCCTGGGCACTCTTCCTCATTAGGATGTTCTCTCCTTCACCAGGCCATACGTATTGTTTAAGAGGAGCATTGAGGGATTTTACATCGTTTTGGGGTTAGTAGGGGCATAACGCCCCCCTTTCATCTCAGTCCACCCTTTTGTTCTCAGTGATTACCTTAATTAGGCTATTTTTGGCACTTAGGCGAACAAATACCCCAGGTAGCCTAACTTGAGCCTACGTTAGGTCTTATTTTATTATTATTTTTGTTTTAATATTAAGTTGACATTTTATAATTTCAAATTGAAATTTTAAAGGCATGTCGGCCTGGATATTTTTGTAATAAGTGAGTGTGAGACCATATAAATAGATCTCTTCGCTTTCATTTTAGACATGAGATAAGTGGGATTATTGCTATGTTGCTATTTTACACTAACTAGGGCTCCTTGGAGAGAATGCGCCCCTCTTGAGGAGGACTTTTCTTGGTTATGCAAGCTGGTTTTTGGCAGTGTTCCACCAAGTTTCCGGGACGGGGGGCCGTGGGAGCGGGGAAACGCAGATTGGGGACGTGTAGAGACACCCCAAAATTTTGGGGTATTTTGGGGGACGGGGGGGCGAGGAGGCGTCAGGGTCCCTAACATAGGGGGTCGGTCTCTAAAATTATAAAAAAATAAAAAATAAAAATAAAAATATGAACCCCAACATATAAACATATCAATTCCTCATCCCATCACCATTTGCATACTAGCATGCTTATGTTCCCGAAGAATTTAGTGTAATTTAATGTAATCGTTATAGCCAAGCATATCATATCGATGTTTGTTTCTTTTTATTTGTTTCTATTTCGTTTTAAAATGACCATTTAGTGTAAAAGCCTAAAATTTAAGATGAACCATTTCTTTTTTAAGTAAAAAAATTTAAAAAATCGAGGGCAGTGGGGGCCTCTCGGAGCCCCCCATTTTCAGGAGGGGGCGTGTGGGAGCCCCCCAATCCGGGAAACTCCTAGACCCACGTTTCCCCAAGTTTCGCAGAAAGGGGGGCGCTGGGAAACGTTTCCCATGGAGCCCCCCGGCCCCCGGGGCGTGGGGAGCGTAGGGGGCGAGTCCCCTACCCTGGGAGGCGCGTCCCCGTGGAACACTGGTTTTTGGAAGTTCTTTGGTTGAATTCTCTTTCATAGTGATGTTTAGATTTGTTGGCTTAACACAAGCAAACTGAGGTTTGGTTTCTAATCTCTTTGTTTGAATGTTGGTGGATGATGCATATTCATGACTAAATGGTAGCTTTAGGGCTGCATTTTTCTAGAGTAGGCCATTTCTAGCCTTTTTGTCACCTTGGAAAGAAAAGCTACATCTCCTTGTGAGAGTCCTCTAGGTTTTATCCATAGTTTTCTAGGATAGTTGCTTAGCTAGGTCACTTCTCCTCATTTGGAAGCCATTTTCTTCTTAGAAGCCCTAGGGCTAGGGTACCTTGGCTTACCCTTATCCTCATTCCCAATACCTAAAACAGTCCTGATATCCCCCTTTTCAACCCTCGTTGGCTCCTCCTTTACCCTTGGTAGCCTTCTTGGCACGCCATTACACATTTGCTGCCTCCACTTTTCCTCCCGGTCTCCTTTTCCTGAGCCACTCCCAAAAATGAGGCAGCCTTCCCCCTTCTTCGGCAGCCTTCCCTTCTATCCATCTCACCCTCGGCTGTCCCCTTTACCCTCTTTTACATCCTCGGATCTGTGTTTAGGGCAGACCCTAGTTTTCTATCCTTCCACGGGCCTGCCTTTTTGCAGCAGCCCTAACCCTTGGTGAGATCCCAAATGCCTCAGTTCTACTTCCCTTCTCCTTCACCTCCCACGCTGCCCTAACCTTCACCTTCGCTGCTCCCATTACTACCCTCGCTGCCCTCCAAAACAGCCTTGACAGGCTTACCACAGTCTCGGCCTACCTTGTGTCATCCTCCATCCTTCCACTTGGAGTTCGGTCACTCCTCCCAGCCCTCCTAAAACCTCCTCCCAAGCTGCTATAAGGTGCTGCAGCACCTCTTTTCTCCCTCAGGTCTGCGTTAGCAGGCAACCCTCGACCTTGTGTTCCAAGTCATCCTTTTCACCCTTGAGGACTTTCCTTACAGTGCCAGTCCTCCCCTTTTATAGCCTACTGTTCATTTTTGTTTGCCTTATCATTGACCTACAAGGTGACAAATGGAGGATTAGTTTACGATGATATAAAATGCTGGTTTAAATGACAACAAGTAAATGGAATGAGTTACATCTTATACCTTTGCTCATACAATCTGAAACACTGTTAACATTGTATGAAGTTAATGCAATGGTTTGGTGAATACTTGGTTACATGCACTTATACTAATGTGAATGCCAAACTACTAATAATGTCATAATTATTGTTAGGCATAACTGATACCCTTACTAATGCATACTGTTTCTGATTTTGCTACTAATAACTGATGTATACTAATGCACATGTGCTTCAAATTGATATATGATAACAACTGAATACTTGGGAATAGCATTTGTTTCATAGTTTGACACATTGCAAGTACTAGGTTGCTGAATTGATAACACTACACATTTGTACGACATTGCATACTCATTTAGAAACTGATATCTGTCATTTACTTGTCATTAAATTTGATAACTACACTTGCATATTCATAGGCCCACTTAGTGTGTCGTTTCACTCTTTGATTTGACTCCCACAAGGCACTGGGGACTAATATCCTCAAAAGAGGTATCTTTTGAAGTTTAGTGTCTTTTCAGAGTCATGATAGGGCTCTCCCCTAGGAGGCTTAGGCGTCTGAAGCAGTTAGGAGAAGTAACTAAGGTGAAAGTGGTCCCTTCCTCCTTGTATGCTTACAGGTAATTTGGACTGCCATTTCAACCGGTAACACACCACTTCAAATATACTAAGGCGGTTGTTTTTTATAATGCTGGTGTATTTTTATTGTCCAACTTTCTCCTGTAGCGGCACATTTCTTCCATCGCATTAAATCTTTTAATTGGCCTACAGGGTTTTCACATGGACTAGACTTCTGAGTTGATGAGTTTGAAATCAGAAATACTCAACAAAATGTGTTGACTAGGACCTGAAGAAGTCTACCATGCAATCATACAAATCTTCTTTTGATAAAAAGGTGCTTTTCTCGATGGCTTACTACTGTGTCAACTCCCTCAACATGCTGTATTAAGTATTTCAGTTCTTTCTCTTTCTACGCCACAATGCACGGGTATCAAGAGTTGTTTGGGTTCTTCAAAATCCTTGTGTTTAACATTTATAGTCTGCATGCATCCTTTTTATGCTTTGAATATGCCAGGCGATGGTTCTTTAAATTGCTGGCATATTTTATTGTCCAAACGCTGTGATTTTTCCTGTAGGGTTCCTTCTCACGATTTTGCCTGTCTTCATGAAATGAGCAGGTGCATGACAGCGCTCTCCTTTGTTCAAGATGGCTTTGATTATGGGAGTAACTCCCCCACTGTCCTTGCGAGTTCCTGACAACGACGTTCTTCACCAGACAACTTAGCGCAAATATCCCTTGCTCGCTTCTCTGACTGCTCCAACTTAGCAGCATATTCTTCCTTAATGGTAGAAACAACATCTATATCTATATCATTATCAGAGGATGTTCAATTCCCAAACATTGAAAAACAACAGATTTGCATCATTGGCACAGGTAACCACTTCACAAACAGCTTCTCAAAGTCTTTATCCTTCTCATCCTTATAATCCACACTTTTGATTGTTCCCAGTTGATCACAACCTATTTGGTCCTTGAATGTTTCCACATTGTCTTGATACTTTTCCCCAATTCATGGGAACACCTGTGGATTGTCAAATTTATCATTGGAGCTAGCAGATACTAATGACACTGATGAGCTTCCAAACATTTCATAAATTTCCCATCACTATTTTTCAAGAAAAGATGGCTGCATTTTCTATGTTAAAGCAGGTTTCCCCTTTACCCTTGAATGACAATAAACAGATCTCAAAAAGTTTTTTAGTCTGTGGTTCTAGATTGCATTTTGATTTAGACTTGCTCTTTTCAACCTTGGTGTGTCGTGACAGTTTTCGCAAAAAATTGAAGCATGCATGTCATTGACAAACCAATATGACCATCGTAACGGAATCTCACTGGTCCTTAACCCTAAAATAGCTATGGAGTAATTTCAGGGGTTAACATTGTCAAGGGTGAAGTGAACAAACATTGGCGGCCGAATTTCAACGATTTTGAGCCGAACTAAACAATTTTCTTTTTCTTTTTCTTTTTGGAATTCGACGAATTTCGAATCTCAACATTGAGATTCGCCAAATCTTGTGACTTAAGAATGCAGTAGATAGCATCATAGGGAAGTACAAAACAGGGTTTGTGACAGAGTGGAGTACGAGGAGACCAATGTTTTATAACTCAGAATTGAACTTGGAATCGGTCAAGGGTCAACTCAGACTCGACCATGACCCAAACCCGTTTTTGCTGAAAACAAATAGAAAATTTTATTTTAAGGATTCTAAACCATTAGAGACAAAATATGCAGAGTAAGCTCATGTATAGAGATTGAAACTTGTTCAATGGAGTTGCAGTAATGGCTATTCCCTGTATCTAAGAGAGTGACCTATAAGAGAGTGCCTCTAACTTTGTGTCATCGAAGTGTGGACTGCAAAGCCTCCTCGAAGCAATGGACCTTTGGTACCGTGTATAGGAGGTTAAACCTCCTACATGTTAAAGTTAGTGCAGCTGCAAGACCAATTCTTAGGGAGGATGGTACCCTGGTCAGTTAACTAGGGAAGAGTAAGACCCTAGAAGGCACCCTAGGGGCCCTAGTAGTATCCTAGGGTTCTTGGTCTGGGACCAAGCAGGTTGATGCCATCGCAAAGTCCCTAACATATGGTTAGGGCCCCTATATGTCTCTAGGGTATTTTGGTCTAGGACCAGACAGTTCCTTGGATACAATGTCCAAGCAGATTCTGCAGGTTGAGACAAAGACTTCCTGGTCTGGGACCAGGCAAATTCCTGTAGGAGCACTCCTGGTCAATTAACCAAGTGAGTATTGGTTAAGTTGACCAAGATGATGATGTGTGATGTCCTCTCTACCAACCGGTGTGACGTCCCCATGCCTCCGACTGGCGAAGAGGACGCGATCACCATGGCGTTATCCATGCGGGCTAGGAGCCCAAGATCATGTGAATTCACCCTATTATTGAAACAGAATGCTGAAAGAAAATGCATGGAAGTAAAACATGCACTTATGCAATTGTTTATCATACACAGCTATAGTTAATTATCATGCACAGCGGAATCAACATGCATTCACACAAGCATTCGTTTTAACATGTTCATCATATCATTAACAGTAAACATGGTTGCAGAAGTATAATTGGGCAAGATCACTTATCTTATAAAGAAGTCGATCCGCAACCATCTACGTCGCTGCAACGTTCCACCCAACCATAGGCTAGCGTGCTCCTTAATCTCTCAGCAGCGCTGCCACCCCCGAGCTGGGCATGATTCTCCAAGGAATAAGGGAACTAGCAGGTTGACACATAGCCAAGCATACACAAGCATAGCCAAGCCAACACAGTTGGGTTTATCAGGCCATCCAGGAGTTGGGAAAAGCTTAATGCTAAGCTGGTGGGCTCATTACAAGCCAAGAACACCTACACCAGAACTAGCCTGACCTCTAAGACACCCACCCACACCCAACACAAGGAATCAGTCCCTTCTCTGCTACACAGTCCCTCAGGCCCTGCATTCCCTTCCAATGCTATTCAGGGGTGATGGAGAAGAAGGCCAGCCCTCTAGCTCTGTCTGTGTGGTTTCCAGCCACCAGGTTTATCAAGCAAAACTAAGCCCCCATCCCTGCTCCCAACGCAGTCCAAAGACCAACCATTGCCCTCAGGCAATTAATTAGCTGTTACAGCTTAAGACAGGGAAGACATCCCCAAAACGTAAGAAAGACCACAGCTACAACGGCCAACAACGTGGGGAAAAATCAATGACCCAATCTGAACAATGAAGACACCAAGGAACTTACACAGTCCGCGGATGGAAAGGCAACCAAGTTCTCGGCATGGGGAAGACCATAGCAACACTGCAATTCGTGGATGAAAACGCACAGCTTCCAGCTCGATGTGTGAGCCAAAACCAGGAAAAATCCCGGTGCGTGAGAACAGCAGACACGGTCCCTACGTGAGGACGAATAGCTCACAGCTCACGCGTGGATGAACAGGCAACAGAGAGGACGCGAATTGGACGTGCCTGAGTGTTCAGCACAGGCGTGGAGAGAAGAATGTGTCCGCAGGAGTGAAAACCAGGTAATCCTATGCGAGGAGGAGGTGAACAGACAATCGTGAAGATGCGCAGCAGTCCGAGAGAGTGCGTGAAGGTTTCCCCTCCTTTGTGACGTCAACCGCTGTGGTGGAGTGTGCGTGTGGGTGAGGACTGACAGTCCTGCCACCCCACTCCCAAAGACAATAACTGCCTCAACCCCCAACAGCCATTCTCAAGGAAAGTGGTTGGGATAAAACAAGGGAAGAAGACACATGGGTATTTTCCCTCATTGGCCAAGGTTTGACAATTTTCCCCCACATCCTTATCCTTGTGAAAATCATGCCCCTTTCGATTTAGTTGCCACGATCGTAGCTGGTCGGGTTCATTTAATTAATTATAGATGCATATTTACATGATGACAAACATAATGTATGCCGCATGCCCCGATATATCATCAGTGACAAATTTAAATCCAAAACATAGCATAACCGATCAATGGCGGGGCCTTGGCCTTTAGCTCCACACCATGATCATTTACAATATATACATCACGTACATTTAATGCAACGGGGTCAAAAACGGGGTGTTACAACCGGTTATTGCTAGGTTGTTTCTCAAGGGACTGGCCACCCCTTGATGATGTCACTGGCAACTAACCCTTAGGAGCGGTCTTGAGGACCAGAGGATCACATCATCCAGTTTAGACCTTCCCCTTATACAATGAAGATAAAATATATGAAACAATGTACCTTGAGAGAGAGAAAAGATTAAAGTCCTTAGTCTTGTTGTTCCTTTGGGTAAAAGAGAGTTGTTTGTCCACCTTGATCTTGTGGGTATGAGGGTTGTCTTATTGTGACCTCCTTTGGTTGACTTGTGATCCTTTATCTTACATGGTCCTAGCACTCTTATTGTGTGTACCTTTGGTATGATGACTTTTACTTTATGTTTTTTTATTTGGACCTTTGGTATACTAATATAAGTCAAACTTTATTTTATGGTTTTATTTTTGCAAGACCTTTTAGGGCCTTTGGTACCTTTTCTAAGTTAACCTATTTTATGTTAACACCTAAGACCCTTATAAAATCAAGTGTTAGCCTTCAATGTGATTATCCAATAAAACATCCTTCTCATTTACTTGGGTTTGGATGTTGCTAACCACGACCCCTCTACCAGCGTGATCGTGCCTCTTCCTCCGCTAGCGTGACTGCGTCCATCATGCCTCTTCCTCCGCTAGGGTGACTGGGTCAATAGTGTGCCTCTTCCTCCACTAGATCGACTATTCCACGCCCAACGCCAGTGCTCTTCTACACCAGCGTGACTGTGGTTTCTACCCTGGCGTGACTGTGTCTCTACCAGTTGTGTGACTATGTCTACGTCCGCAGCGTGACTGTGTGGTCTCTACACTAGCGTGACTATTTCTCCTTTGCTAGCATGCATGTTTCTCTTTTGCTAGCATGATCATTTCTCTCTTGCAGTGTGACTGTTCTCCCCTGGCAACGTGACGGTGTTCTCTTGCCCGCGTGACTGTATTCTCTTTCCCGTGTGACTGTTCGTCCCCTCTCAGTGTGATTGTGGGTAACTGCTCAGCATGACTGGTTTGTCACTGCTTAACGTGACGGTTTGTCTCCTTTCAGCATGACTGGTTTGTCACTACTCAGTGTGACTGTGGGTCACTGCTCAGCGTGATGGTTTGTCTCCTTTCAACGTGATTGTATCCCTGCCAGCGTGAAGTTTATCCCTGTCAGCGTTACTTTGCGTACTGCTCCGTGTGACTGTGTCACTACTCAACATGCCTGCATCCTTTGCCCAGCCTGACCGAGTATCTCATTGCTCAGCATGATTGTATTCTTACCCAACATGACTGTGTGCCACTGCTCCATGTGACTGTGTGTCATTGCTCAGTGTGACTGTATCCTTGCCTAGTGTGACCGAGTATCTCACTACTCAGCGTGACTGTATTCTTACCCAGCGTGACTGTGTCTTTTGCCAATGTGACTGTATTAATTATGACTGTGTTGCTAAAGCCTGAGTAATTGATTAAAGTTTCTCTTTATGCTGACTAAGAATCTAAAGTCTGTATCCTTCTGCTTTAACCCTCTTAAGCTCTTTGTTACCACCTAAGTTGTACTTAGTGGTTTTTTATCAAGTGAGCCTGGTGAACCGGACAAGGATAGCTTGTTCGAACTTCAGAAGACCTTTGGAAGTACTTCTGGGAAGTGCTTGTTGTACTATATCACATGTTCATACCCCATGGGGGAATTGTAATAAATGTTCTAGCATGATAGTGTCTGTAAAAGACTCGGTCTCTTAGACTTTATTTGTCAATCCGATCAGCCCAGGGTGTTTTTTCCCTTGGTTATTATTGGTTGTTGAATAAACGACTAATAATTTCTGAGTTTTTCACTCCATACCTCCAAAGTTGGTGTGGTCGGCTTGGCATTTAGGCCTATTGAGGTTATTAGAGTCTCTGTGTCAATGTATAAACATGCTAGACATCATGGTCGAGTCATATGAACATGTCTAAGTCCCCCTAGGTTTTTTCAATTTTTCAATTTTTAGTTTTTTCAGTGTTTTTTATTAAAATTTAATTTTTCCAAAACTAAGGCTATTTTTTAATAGTTTAATTGGAAAAATTGATTTTGTAATAAAAGTGGGCCAAATAATCAGTTTCAGTCATGTAGGTGCTCATTTTCAAGCTAAGAGCACCAATAAGCCCATGGACCCACTATTTCCTAGTTTTGAGTGATTTTCCATCACTCAGGTCAGAAAGCCCCAAAAATCAATTATTGATTATTTTAATTAATAAATTGATGAATAATGGAGCAAATCCAAAATCATAGATCAGTGGATTCTTAGTCGATTTGATTGAAATCAGTCAAATCTGAACCAGATTGACTGGATCTGACAAATCCTTGACTGAAGGAGGTGATCAAATCAGATCCAAAGTTGATCTTCAGTAGTCTTTATGGGGAATTGCGCCCTCTCTCTCTCCTCCACACGTGTGGGCTCTCCTGGGAGCTCTGTGGACTGATGTGTCGGTTTATGGGTTGATGTGTCAGCTAAATCAAGCCCCCGGTTGACAAGTAGGCTCAGTTTAGATTCAGATCTGCATTGATTGACTCTCCATTAGCTGATTTGATCTGTCTCCTTGGGATTTGTGCCCCCCCGGGCTAGATCTCCTGGTTTTTGTATAAATCAAAGCACAAGCAGCCTCTTCCAAGCTAGTTAGAACTGGGATTGAGGTGTTGTTGCTCTTGTACTGTATTGTTTATTATTCTGAAATAAAGAAGCTTTGGAGGCAAGATCTATGGTGTAATGCTCTTCATGTGTGGATGTTGATTGTCAAATGCTTATGAGGTATAATCTGTTTTATTTATCATTGCTTTTGCTGGTTAATTGTTGGCCTTGAAGGAGAGAGCTCCCTCCTGTTAGGGTAAGAGTTTATTCTAGTTTGATTTATGCTCTTACTGCTGCTTGTTTCAAATCTATTGGATTTGTATGTATTTTAAGTTTAATTGCATGCTTTCCAATTATCTCTTCCAGCAGCACCTATGTTTTAACCATTTGTTTGTGCAAGGATTTCTAAGTTGCAGGTGATCTCGCTTGTAGAAGAGATTGAGCTGGTTTGCATCTTCTAAATGACATAGTCCCTCGGTGTTCCACCAAAGCAGAATCCAAAGCCCAACATTCCCAGGGTTCAATTCTCTCTCTTCCTCCTTCAAAATCTTAATTTCTCTTCAAATTGGTTACTTTAAAAGAGTCTTATTGCTTAGATCTGTCTCATTAAGAAAATTACATATAGATCTAGTCAGTGAGATCCTTTCTTAAGTTTAGATCTCAGTTCCGTTTTGCATATAAAGTTATATTTTAAGAGATCTAGCTGAAATTATCCTCTTTTTGCAAGCATTTTAATGAAAATTTGTAGCTTGCTTTTAAGATAGTTTCCTTTGCTGTACTTTAAAGTTTCATATTCTGCAATAAAAGTGCACATCTCATTGGCTACCCAAACAGCAAGCCAAGATCCCAAGGAAAGCTTGCTTTCCTTGGTTCCTTTTTTGCAAAACTAGGTTACCCCAACTTAACAAAATTTTACTTAAGTTTTTTTTCGGTAACTAGTGTAGTGACCCAAAACACTTTCAAAGTGTGTTTGGGCACATTTGATTTTGATTGCTCGCTGTTTTTTAGCAGGTCTAACAAAAAAGAGAAAGATACTCTGCCCAATTTCCGACTCTTGGATGAACAGGAGCTCCCCGGAAGCTTCCCCCACCACTGTGTTTTAATTCTAGCTTGTTACAAGCTTGTTGTAAGCCTTTGGATCCCAGATAACAAGGACCAAAGTGCATCAATTTCAATTTGCTGATATTGTAAGTCGCTGCTAATAAAAAGAAAAGGTCCTTTCGAATAGGCTCTTTCGAGCCTATTCACCATCCCCCCTGGGGGGATTTGTGTCCGTGTTCCATTTTTGCTTTTCTTTCCTTTTTTTTGCAAACTAGCGTAGTTCTAATTTACAGGGTAGTATACTTTGTTTTATTATCAATTTCATATTCCATATTTAAGATTTCAAAGTAATCTTAATACTTACCCCACAACTTCCCGATTGACCCGATAGGGGAAAGAGATGCGTGGTAGGACTAATTAGAAAACCGGAATTGTGTATCTGTGTTTTCCTTTCATCATTTGTTTCATCAGCTACTATAAAATTAACCCCTCCTTGATTCCTCGATTGAGATCCACTTGGATCGAAAGAGGTTCCTGGAGGGTTTTCTTTTTAACAAGAACACCCATCTCAAAATTTACTAAAATTGACAAGACTCTGGTGTGTATGCTCTGCACTTGGCTGCGGTTCGTCCAATCAGTCAAGTTGTATCAAAAGCACTTGAGTGACTAGAATAATTAGGATTCACTCTCCCAAATTGACAAACCATCAGGTAAAAATCCAACACCTAGATCAAACCATTACGGTGGCAAAATACTCAAAGGAAGCGGGAACTCCTGAAAAGCGACCATGGGGCACCGATCTCTATAACACCCTAACGGGTGCGTTATGAACAATAGCCCCAGAGACTCCATTCAACCCACATATTCCTTGAGGGTAGCCGTGAAGGTTTAGTTTTGGACATACTCAAAGTNCCTAAACGAAGGAGTCAAGAACAAGGTGATAGACTTGACTCGAGACTTGCCCCCAAGGACACACCGAGTGGCTTGAATATTTCTGCCACGTGACCCAGGTGTGTGAAAGGCGGCAACACTCTCTCTCAAGGTACATCATTTGTTCACCCAGCTGACTTGTCCCTTCAGCTACAAGATCAAAACCTAAAAGTATCTGAGTATAAATAAGGTTGATTCAAAATAATTGCTACGATTCTTTACTGTTGTTATCTCATGTACAATATTTTATCATATTGATACGGTACATGGCATTTGGTGAATCATCTCAAGGACCAACTTTAACGCAGTGAACAATGGAGTATTGAAGTTGAAAGAGATGAAAATTATGTTTGATTTATTGCAGCTTAAATTTATTGAAACAATACTATTTTGAATCTAACCTTGCCCATAATTTTGTTTATGCATTAAAGTATATTTATTTATGTTAAATCTTAACCTAACCCTAAACTTTAACATGGTATCAAAGCTTAGGCTGTAGCTAATTCTGTCTTGCAGCTAACAAAAACTACATAGATCCTTAGATAAGGTTTATACCTTGCTCAACTTGATTACAGAAGCTTATTTGACATGCTCTTCAAGTAGACAAGTAAGGTTTGAAGATGACTACTCTTTCTGTCATATCAGAAGATAGGCTTGAGGGAGCCTCAAATTTCAATGCATGGAAGGCTAGGGTTATAAATATCTTAGAAGAGAGCGATATAGATGACTTGGTTACTAGAGTTGTTGAAGAGCCCACTACAACTCAAGGAAGAGGAGCATTCAAGAAGAAGCAAGCCAAGGCAAAGAGAGTTATCTTCGACTTAGTTCAAGACAACTTGATGCTCGTAATAGCTCCCTTAAAGGACAGCTAAAGAATGCTTTGATGCTCTAGCTAACCTCTATGAAAAGAAAGCCCCCACTCAGATAAGGGCTTTAAAGAAGCAACTTCGTTCGCTAAAGATGGAGAAGGATGAAACAGTTGCTACCTTCTTCTCCAAGATCTCTCAAATAAGAGATCAACTCATGGCCATTGGAGATAGAGTAGAAGATGATGATCTCATGCAGACAGTATTTGATGGTCTTCCTGCATCTTGGGTGACATTCCTGGCCTCAGTAAATGGAAGAGAGGTTCAGCCAAACTTCGAAAGGTTGTGGCATGATTGTTTAGAAGAAGAAGGAAGGATCCAGAGTAGATCCGGGCCTCCGCTGAAAAGGATCATACACTAGCTGCCAAAGCAATGAAAAGGAAGAATATTCCTCGGCACAAGGATAATGGTAAGGAATCACAAGGTAAGTACTTTCATAAATCTAAAGGTTAGATGTTATAACTGTGGTAAGATTGGTCATTATGCAAGGGATTGTAAGAAACCACTTAACAAGAATTGGCATAGGAAGAAACATCATGCCTCAACTGCTACAGAAAAAGAGCAGCCTCAGCCAGAGAAGTCAAGGGGTGACACCAAGGACCCAGATCAAGAAAAAGAATATTTCTTAGCTTCAGCACTCACAAGTACCATCCCCAATTTATTAGATTTTGGGTGGATAGATAGTGAAGCCACCAGACATATGACTGGATACAAGAAGGCCCTTGCAGTGTTTGAGGCCAAGAAGTTCCATAAGAAAGTGCAACTTAGAAATGGAAGTACTTATGACATTAAAGGATTTGGTTCAACTGCCTTACAACTTGATTCAAGTACATTGATTAATATTGAGCAAATTTTATGTCCCTAGTCTAAAGAAGAATGTTATTTCAGTGGCAGTTTTAGAAGACAAGGGGTTCTCCATAACCTTCTCAAAAGAAAAGGCTTTGATATGGCCCAAAGGTGAAAGTATAAGCTCAGCCATCATGATTGATGTCCGTGAAGGTGACCTCTATAAGGTCTCAAGACATGTTGTTAAAGCTCTATACCCCAGTCAAGTTTCAGAGATCAAGAGGGAGCTAATTGTGCTCGTCAGTCCCCAACAGAGTGGGGTTGCAAAAAAGGAAAGTATAGATGTGATCTTCCATCAACCCTCCAATGACTATGTTATCTCCTAAATACATTAGGCTTCGCTAGGTCAAACTCAGAAAATTTATTTTTGCATAGTGATGAAGATTTCAGGGCACATTATGATATATTTATATGTGATTAACAAAATTGGAATGCCTTGTATTCTGTTTTTTCACAAAAATCAAAAGTTTGGCTTTCGGTGGCCTAGGCGAACTTTTCAACAGTTCATTAGCCACCGAAAAGCCCCGCTTTCAGCAGCTAAAGGCTTGGACTCAGGGCTACGTTAACCACTGAAAGCCTGTTGAATCCATTTTTTAATAAATTTTGAGAAAGTAGCTTTCGGTGGCTTAGGCGAACTTTTCAACAGTTCATTAGCCACCAAAAAGCCCAGCTTTCAGCAGCTAACAATTTGGACTTAGGAATACGTTTACCAACGAAAGCCTGTTGACTCCATTTTTAATAAAATTTTGGAAAAGGAGCTTTCGGTGGCTTAGGTGAACTTTTCAGCAGTTCATTAGCCATCGAAAAGCCCAGCTTTCGGCAGCTAAAAAACCGGAGCCAAGACTACCTAAACCACCGAAAGCCCCAAAAAGGAAAACGGTTAGTGCCACCGTCAATATCAACCACCATCAGCATAAAGAACGCCTTTGACAAGCTCTTAGCCATCGAAAAGATTGAAACTGCAGAAGAAAATATGAGCTGGCAGAGAAGTGGTCGTTATGAAACCGAAATGACTGTTGAAAGACCTGAAACCCTCGCAGCCCTCCATCTGTCCCGTGACTGCAATATAACCACCACGAAACATCAAGTCCCAGTTAAGATGATTACTGCACTAGCCATCTCGAGGTTCCCACCAAAGTTTACAGTTACCCTGCTCAAGTACCAATCACTGCTCAACTCCTCAAAATCAACACCCTCTCCTTAGTCAATTCCCCATCGTCCTACGTGCACCCGCATTGATCTAAGCTCTCCCTGAAACCAGCACGGTCATCTCCTTTCCCAGGGTTCGAATATTGATTTTGCAGGTACAAGAAGAGTAGTCCAGAGATGAAGAAAGGAGGACCTGCCCTCAGACAGGAATTAGGTGACATTAGCTATCTTGAGTCACATCCAGAAGTATGCCAATCCTTTAAAGATGCAGTCTGTTACAGGTTCTGTGAGAAAATCCAGGGTTCCCACCAGCAAGTGGCAGAAGCCTTTGCTCTTTCTTTTGATGGTTCTAAAGCATTGATAGGCAAAGAAGAGTTCCAGGTTGATGAGGCCCTAATAGCAGAAGTAGCAGAACTCCCAAGGACTAGGGAGAAATGGTTCAAAACCACCATTACGAAGGGATGTGGAATTCAGGTCTTACTTAAAGCCTGAACACAAGAATGTAGTATGGAAGAAAAGCATCCCATCAACCTGGCTTGAGGAGAAGTGGTAGCAGTTGTTGAAAGCAATCCTGGTTTATATAACCTGTGAAGGCAGGTATAATAGGGTGATGATATACCACTTTAAATTAATGAACCATTTTACAGGCAGAAGTCCTTTAAACCTACCTTTCTACCTCCACAAGAGCCTGACCAAGATGACCCACCAGGTCAAGGCCCAACCCACCAAAATTGCAGGCAGGCTATCCCACCACGGGTTGATAAAGCTCATTGTCCAAGAACTGCTGCAAAGAAGAAACATTGCATGGTCATACTTCTTATTTTGGAATGAGTTTGAAACAGGCTTACAGCCAGAAGACAAAGAAAAGTCCCCTTCAAAGAAGTCCGCCACTCCTAGGAGTGGCAAGAGGAAGAGGAGAGCCATCTCACCAATGACAATGGATCAGCCCTCTCCAACTACTGAGACCAACAAAGCCAAGAGAAATCTGGATTTCAGAGGGAGTTTCAGCTCCAGACAGAAACATACTCAACTTGCCTTACTCGGACTCTGAGGATCAAGAGGAACAAGAGGATAACCTAGCAGAACAATCTCAAGAAAGGCTAGAGGAGTTTCCATCACCCACACCAAAAGAAGGCTAGGGTGAACCAATGGAAGAAACTTCCTCTAGCAAACCTAGGGCCTAGAGAATCAACCAGCTATTAGGGCAAATACATGAACTAGAGGTCTTAGATAGGGAGATCAAAAGAACCAATGCAACTTTAGCAACAAAAAAATACTCAATTGCATAATTCTCTCCTAGAAATGAGAGGGATGTATGTTCTACTGAAAAGAAGAAATCTGAGATTAATGAAGGATAACTCCAGGCTCTACAGGATGGTCAGAATGTCGAGGTTGCAGAAGAAGGATCCAAACCCTAAAACACACCTTGCGCTGGAAACCCTAGCAGAGGGAGCTATTAGCCTTCAGGACCCGGAGGTAGCCCATGATGTTGCTGATATTCCAAATCTTATGCAGGTTGAAGAAGTACCAGAAGGTCAGGAGTAAAGTTGTAAAAGGTTGATTAAAGACTAATTAAATTTTGCAGAAAACAGGGCTTTCGGTGGCTTAGGCAAACGCAGCAGCTGTTCATTAGCCACCAAAAGCAGAGCTTTCGGCAGCTTACAGACCCAGGATTATGTTGCCTTAACCACCGAAAGCACAAAAAGATGTAGAAAAGACATATTTTCCACACAGAACCTATTTTGATGGATACAAACACCTCAGGGGTGAACTATGAAGCTGAAAATTGATTAAAGGCACCAGTGGAGGGGGTCTGTCCCAGTTTTGAGGGTGCCATCAAGGTGAAATGGATCACAAACCCTACCTGCTTTTGACAAACCGTGGCTTATCTATCAGATAACAGGTCATAGCTCTACCTCAGTGATCACTGTAGTTGTTAAAGAGTTCAAGGAGTGAACAAGTATTAGAGTTAGATAGACTAGCACTTAAATTAGGGTTTTTGACCTAATTTTGCAAAAACAGTTATGTTATCTATTTTTAGTAAATAAGATCCAATTTTTCAAGATCTGCAATAAATTTTGTAAAGGCTATAAAGCCTAAGACTTATGTTGAAGCAAGGGTTCGACTTCAAAGACTTTTGGACCCTTATTATTATCAAGCTTCTCATGTTATTCATCATTTAATATAATCTCTTTTGCCATTATATGTTCAGGTTCCATCTCTTTTTTGTTTTGTACTTGTGCTTGAATGTCTGATTCAGGTTTATTCTTTTTATCTAATACTAGATAGCTGTCATCCCATCTATGTGTTGATGAGTTGAATTGCAAGTATTTTTCCTTGTTATGATTAGCCATTCATATGTGATTGCTTTATATATGAATCTGTCAACATAGTAAGTTCTTCATTTATTCACCTTATTATCAACCCTCTGAACATTGGTGGTTAGAAGCCTTATCTTTTGACTGAGTTTTATGCATGTCTTGAGCGTGTGAGGTCCTTTAGGTCATTTGACTTGATCCATTTAGAAAAACCATTAAAAACATTTAAGTTACCAGGCATCCTCGAGCTGTAACCTAGAGGAGTTTCCTGGAGAGATAAAAAACTAGCGCCGTTGCCGGGGAGAGGAGATTGAAGCTCAGCTTCCCTGGGAGACGACATAGATCCTACTTTGATGATAGACAAAGTCTGGACACTATTCTGGTTGTAATCATCTATCTGGTGACTCCATTGGAATAAGGTGGCTTCAAGAAGACAAAGTACTAGAGCAAACCCTCAAGGGCCACTAGTAACACCTGTTTCAGATCCATAAAAGATTCTAAGAAGAGCTAGGGCTTCACTAAGACAGACCTCCAAAGCTGCAAGGGGAGCTACATCAGGAATTTTCAAAGGTATTTCTGATGTTATATCAAATAGACCTCCAGAGCTGCAAGGGAAGCTACATCAAGAATTTTCAGAGGTATTTCTGATGTTATATCAAATAGACCTCCATTCCAACTTTCTTCAGCTGAAACATATAATTCTCAGGAATTTATAATTGAATCGGAAAATTTTAGGGTTGAGGAATCTTCAAGCACTGTTGCTTGTATAGATCCAATCCCTGGCGACTCCACTGGAATAAATCCACCCCGAATACTCTCTCAGCTACCACCCACACCAGCAGTATCTCCTTCTGCCTTTTCCATACGCGCTTCCAATATGGCTGCCCCTCTGACCAAAACGGAAAGGATCCTTGTTGCCAGATACGCCCCTTTGAATTTGCCTAACCCCCTCTCTGCTATGCCTACTTGAGATTATCTCAAATACATGCCTAAGTTTACTGGGGAGGGAGATTTCACAGCTGAAGAACACTTAGAGGCATTCTACAGTTATGCTGAGAATATAGACATTGAACAAGAGGATGTGTGGACTAGGGTTTTTGTGCAAAGTCTAGATGGTCAGGCTAGGAAATGGTTCAAAGAGTTGCCTGCTGGATCAATAGCAAGCATTGAAGCCCTAGATGACATATTTTTGAAGTATTGGGGAGAAAGAAGAGACCACCTTTACTATATCACTGAATTTAGCAATCTGAAGAGAGAAAATGGTGAGTCTGTTTCTAACTTCACCAAAAGATTTAACAAGATGTTCAGCAAGATCCCTGCTGAGATCGAGCCAACTGACACTTCAGCCAAAATCACCTATGCCAATGCCTTCGATTCGGAATTTTGTCTTCTTCTCAGAGAAAGAAGATCAGCTTCTCTGTCACTCAAGCAAGATGTTGCTCTTGAAGTTGAGTCCAATATCGTTGCATCTCAGAAGGTTCAAGGAAAAATTGACAGGAAGAAGCAACCCTCAGATCCTCTAGGGGCTTCTTCATTAGAGAACAAAATGGAGAAAATGGCCAAAATGTTGGATAGTCTGACAGCTGAAATGTCTAGACTTAAAAACTGAAGGCAAATACCTGTGAGGGGTAAAGGGACAAATGATTTTGCTAACAAAAACCCTAATTTTGCCCCTTACAGAAGAAACAACCCACTAGCTCAGATCCTTCAAAGGGGTAGGAATCAAGCTGAGGATCAAAGAATCAGAGCTCCTTTTCAAAATGTTGTACTAGAAAAAGAACCAGAGTTCACTCAAGAAGAAGGGGAGGCAAAAGACAATATCAACTCTATGGAAGATGAAGTAGATCTCACTTTCCTGACACAAGCAGACTATGAGGAAGCCCTCATGAATGAACAGACCATGGAAGAATCTTTGTATCAGGCATATGATCAAGAAGGTTATAATTTGAGATCCAGAATTGTTGCTCCTATGAAGAAGAGTCATGCCCCTACAAAGCAGCCTGCTCCTCATGCTAAAAAGATTGTTGCTCCTACAAAGAAGATGACTATTCCTCCAAAACAGCAGCAAAATCCATTACAGCCATCATCTCATGATCCTATTCAGCTCAAAGCCACACCACAAGAGGTAAGAACTTCTGACAAATTATCCTATGCTTTCAATCTTGAGTCAAAAATTCAAAAGTTAAAAATCCTTTTTCCCTTGTTAGAGCTGATGAAGAATGATGCCTTCAAGGCATCCATACTGAAATCTCTTCAGTCAAGGACACCCATAGATGCTGACTTTGTGAACTTGCAAGATGATAAGCCCATAGTAATCCTAGGCCCTATGATTGAAGAGTTGGATGAGTCTTGCCCACCTTTCTACATATCTTTGAACATCCATGATAAAATCCTTCACAACTGTTTGCTGGACTCAGGAGCTTCCCATAACCTAATGCCAAAAGCAGTGATGGATGAGCTTGGCCTCGGCATTACAAAACCCTACCATGATTTGTTCTGATTTGACTCCAGGAAGGTCAAATGCCTGGGCCTCATCAAAGACCTTGTCATAAACCTCTCCCAGCTGCCTTCAAAAAGTATAATGATGGACATAGTAGTGGCTGACATCCCACCTAAGTTTGGCCTCCTTTTGTCTCGCTCATGGAGTAAAAGGTTGGGTGGTGCCCTTCAGATGGACCTTACATATACCACAATCCCAATGTTTGGAGGGGAGACCAAGAGACTCTACAGGGAGAACCAGTTCACCTACATCATCAGTAATGCCAAGAACTCTATAAACCATCCCATATATGCAGTAGACACAGACTTTGGGGCATGAATCCTACAGATAGATGATTCCCAGCCAACATCCATACAGCTCACAAAGCCTACCTATCAGCCACCTGAGGAAGTGTCCACCTCTATTTGGAGCATTTTTTTTATGGGGCCAGTACTCAAGCCTCAGCAGGTGCAGGTGTAGTTTTGATTTCTCCATCAAAAGAGACTATCCATTTGTCTTATAAACTTGATTTCAAGACTACTAACAATATAGCAGAATATGAAGCATTGATGTTAGGAGTGAAGGCTACCAAGGAAATGGGGATCATGTGCCTGAAGATCTTTGGAGATGCAGATCTTATCATACAGCAGGTCAACAACACTTTTCAAGCAAAGAATGTCAAACTGAAGGCTTACAGAGATGAGGTATGGAAACTCAGGGACTCTTTCATGTTTTTTGACCTCTCATACATACCTAGAGCTATGAACCATCTAGTTGATTCCCTTGTTGTCTCTGCAAGTATGTTTGTTCCCCCTTTGCCTCCTAAGCTAAGTTATGATATCCAAGTCAAGTACAGGCCATCCCTACCTGATAATGTGAAATTTTGGAAGGTTTTTGAGAATGACGATGAGCTTAGTAAATTTCTCCAGGTGGTAGATGAATTTTTTGATATGCATATTGATCAAGAAAACCTAAATATGGAAAAATCCCAGGGGCTCAAGTTAAAAGATAAAGTAGGTAATCAGAACATTGTTCAATTGCCTAGCAATTATATACCTCGGGGTCTGGTACCCCTGAAAGAGCTATTTGATCATAATGATGTCCCATTTAAACCTACCAAAAGGGAGAAAGATCCTGCTGTCCAAGAGAAAAACATAGGTAGCCAAAGTCATCCAAAATCCATAAACCTGTCCACCGAGTTGACTACTGATCAAAGGTCAAAATTTTGTAGTCTAATGAAAGAGTTTGCTGATATCTTTGCTTGGGAATACAGTGACCTGAAAACCTATGACACTAATATCATCCAACACAGGATTCCCCTGGAGAAGGACACCATCCCTTTCAAACAGAAGCTAAGATCCATTAGTCCTCTCCTACTGCCTGTGATTGAGAAAGAAATCCAAAAGCTCCTTAAAGCCAAAATCATAATTCCCCTCGGGTATTCCAAATGGATTGCAAATTTAGTGGTGGTCAGGAAGAAGAACGGGGAAATTAGGTTATGTGTGGATTTCAGAAACCTGAACATATGCTCCAAAAAAGACAACTATCCATTACCCAAGATGGAGCATTTATTGCAAAAAGTCTCAGGGGCTAGTGTCATGTCATTCCTAGATGGTTTCTCTGGATACAACCAAGTTGTTGTGCACCCTGATGATCAAGAAAAAACCGCGTTTACCACTCCTTGGGGCACCTTCATGTATGCCAAAATGCCATTTGGGTTGATGAATGTTGGCGCCACATTCAGAGGGCCATGGACATAGCTTTTGTGGGGTTGAAAGACAAATTTGTTCTCATATATCTTGATGACCTCACTATTTACTCCAACAGCCATGAAGAGCATTTGTAGCACTTGAGGAGGGTGTTTCTGAATTGTAGAAAATTTGGGATATCACTGAACCCAAAGAAGTCTCAATTTGCACTCAGTGAGGGCAAACTCCTAGGTCACATAGTTTCAGCTGAAGGTGTGAAGATTGATCCTGTTCGAGTTGAAGCAATCCAGAAGTTGTCCATACCTAGGTCAAAAAGGGATATTCAGTCATTTCTGGGTAAGATCAATTTTGTCAGGAGGTTTATCCCAAACTTTTTTGAGTTGGTAAAGCACATAACCTTTATGTTGAGGAAGGAAGTTGAAATCAAATGGACAGAGCAAGCAAGAAGCTCTTTTGAAGACATCAAGAAGGCTATCATGGAAGCTCCCACTCTGATTAGTCCAGACTACACCAAGGGTTTCTACATTTTCTCCTTTGCATCCTATGACACAGTGGCAGCAGTGCTATTACAGAAAGATGATGAATGCCTCGATCACCCCATTTCCTTTTTTAGCAAAACATTGAGGGATGCTGAATTGAAGTATGATCCTATTGAGAAGCAGGCCTATGCTCTGATCAAGTCACTAAAAGCCTTCAGAATTTACATTTTACACGCAAAGGTCCTGGCTTATGTTCCTTTAGCTGCTGTGAAGGATGTTTTGACACAGCCTAATATTGATGGAAAGAGAGCCAAGTGGGTGGCAAAGCTCATTGAGTTTGACATAGAAGTAAAGCCTACCAAGCTGGTGAAAGGACTAGGCCTAGCTAAGCTTATGGCAGAAGAAAATTATGAGCTACTAGGCATGAATCTCATTGGCATAAGCTCAACCAACTTGCAAACAGAGGTAGCAGCAGAAACATCAACAGAAACAGTTGAGGAGCAGCATGACAGTCAACAAGTAGCTGACAACTTGTCCTCATGTAAGTGGTACTCAGGTATTCTTCATTTCTTGCAAAGTTTAGAAGTTCCCCCTGGACTTACTCTAAATTAGGCACGGGCTCTTAAGCTTAAGTCTGTTAAATTTTATATAATTGATAAGTTGTTGTATTGGAAAGATCCTTCTGGTGTTTTGCTGAGATGCTTAGATAAAGAAGAGTCAGTTCAGGTCATGCATCAGTTTCATTCAAGCACATGTGGGAGCCATCATTACTGGAAGACCACAACCCACAAAATTCTTAGGGTTGGGTACTATTGGCCTCTTCTTTTCTCTGATGTGTGTACCTTTGTGAGAGCCTGTGACAAGTGCCAAAGATTCATAGGAAAGCAGCAGCTCAGATCTTTGCCCCTTAGACCTATTGTAGTGAATGGTCCTTTCCAGCAGTGGGGTCTTGATTTCATAGGTGAGATTAATCCTTCATCAAGTGGTCAGCACAAGTGGATCCTAGTAGCCACATATTATTTCACCAAGTGGATAGAGGCAGTTCCCACAAGAAATGCCACTCACCAAGTCATTATGAAGTTTTTATATGAGAACATCTTTATCAGATTTGGTTGCCCAGTAAGGCTAGTGACTGATAATGCACCAGCTTTTAAAGTCGGGGCATTAGTTAACATGTGTGAGTCAATGGGCATTCAATTGGTGCATTCCACTTCCTATTACCCTCAAGGCAATGGCCTTGCTGAGTCATCCAATAAAAGCCTAGTTAGAATCATCAGAAAACTATTGGAGAATAATCAGAAGAGTTGGTATTCTAAGCTAAAGTTTGCTCTATGGGCTAATAGAGTGACTGACAAAAGATCCATAGGGAGTTCTCCTTTCAAGTTGGTTTATGGTACTGAGGCCATTTTTCCCATTCAACTGATTCTACCAGTTGCAAAATTCTTTCAGGAGGAACAGGATGAACCAAATGACATGGTAAGGAGAATGCTTGATTTGGTGGAGTTGCAGCAGGCCAAGGAACAGGTGGTGGAGAAGTTAGAAGCTCATCAAAAGAAGATTAAAGGTATTTTTGACAAGAAGGCAAAGGTGGACAGTTTTCAGGTTGGAGATTGGGTCCTCAAATGGGATGCTGTTAGGCAAGACAAGGGAAAGCATGGTAAATTTGACTCCCTATGGATAGGCCCTTTTGTGATAGCTCAGGTGCAACAAAACAACACTTTCAAACTGCAAAATCTAGAAGGCGAGGAGGTGTTTGATGGCCCAGTAAATGGGCGATTTCTGAAACTCTATTTCATCTGAGGCTTTAAGGCCTTGTTATTGTAAAATACAATTTAGTTGTTGTTTTTGTTTTTTACAAGCTAAACTCCATGCCCAATGGAACAGTAGAAGATAGGTTTAATTCTTATGTTTCAGGAAAGGCATTTTGGTCTGGGGTCCTTGGGACCTCACAGGAAGGTTCCCATCCCCGAGTAGGAGCCATATGTTATCTCCTAAATAAATTAGGCTTCACTAGGTCAAACTCAGAAATTTATTTTTGCATAGTGATGAAGATTTCAGTGCACATTATGAAATATTTATGTGTGATTAACAAAATTGGAGTGCCTTATATTCTGTTTTTTCACAAAAATCAAAAGTTTGGCTTTCAGTGGCTTAAGCGAACTTTTCAACAGTTCATTAGCCACCAAAAAGCCCCGCTTTCGGCAGCTAAAGGCTTGGACTCAGGGCTACGTTAACCATAGAAAGCATGTTGAATCCGTTTTTTAATAAATTTTGAGAAAGTAGCTTTCGGTGGCTTAGGCGAACTTTTCAACAGTTCATTAGCCACCGAAAATCCCAGCTTTCGGCAGCTAACAATTTGGACTCAGGACTACCTTAACCACCGAAAGCCTATTGACTCCATTTTTAATAAAATTTTGGAAAAGGAGCTTTCGGTGGCTTAGGCGAACTTTTCAACAGTTCATTAGCCACCAAAAAGCCCAGCTTTCGGCAGCTAAAAAACCGGAGCCAAGACTACCTAAACCACCGAAAGCCCCAAAAAGGAAAACGGTTAGTGCCACCGTCAATATCAACCACCATCAACATAAAGAATGCCTCTGACAAGCTCTTAGCCACCGAAAAGACTGAAACTGCAGAAGAAATCATGAGTTGGCAGAGAAGTGGTCGTTATGAAACCGAAATGACTGTTGAAAGACCTGAAACCCTCGCGGCCCTCCATCTGTCCCGTGATTGCAATATAACCACCACTAAACATCAAGTCCCAGTTAAAATGATTATTGCACTAGCCATCTCGAAGTTCCCACCAGAGTTTACGGTTACCTTGCTCAAGTACCAATCACTGCTCAGCTCCTCAAAATCAGCACCCTCTCCTTAGTCAATTCCCCATTGTCCTGCATGCATCCGCACTGATCTAAGCTCTCCCTGAAACCAGCACGGTCATCTCCTTCCCCAGGGTTCAAATTTTGATTTTGCAGGTACAAGAAAAGCAGTCCAGAGATGAAGAAAGGAGGAGGAACTACCCTCAAACAGGAATTAGGTGACATTAGTTATCTTGAGTCACATCTAGAAGTATGCCAATCCTTCAAAGATGCAGGCTGTTACAGGTTTTGTGAGAAAATCCAGGGTTCCCACCAGCAAGTGGCAGAAGCCTTTGCTGTTTCTTTTGATGGTTCTAAAGCATTGACAGGCATAGAAGAGTTCCAGGTTGATGAGGCCCTAATAGCAGAAGTAGCAGAACTCCCAAGGACTGGGGAGAAATGGTTCAAAACCACCATTACGAAGGATGTGGAATTCAGGTCTTACTTAAGGCTTGAACACAAGAATGTAGTATGGAAGAAAAGCATCCGATCAACCTGGCTTGAGAAGAAGTGGCAGCAATTGTTGAAAGCAAACCTGGTTTATATAACCTGTGAAGGCAGGTATAACAGGGTGATGATATACCACTTTAAATTGATGAACCATTTTACAGGCAGAAGCCCTTTAAACCTGCCTTTCTACCTCCACAAGAGCCTGACCAAGATGGCCCACCAGGTCAAGGTCCAGCCCACCAAAATTGCAAGCAGGCTATCCCACCATGGGTTGATAAAGCTCATTGTCCAAGACCTGTTGCAAAGAAGAAACATTGCATGGTCATACTTCTTATTTTGGAATGAGTTTGAAATAGACTTACAGCCAAAAGACAAAGGAAAGTCCCCTTCAAAAAAGTCCACCACTCCCAGGAGTGGCAAGAGCAAGAGGAGAGCCATCTCACCAGTGATAGTGGATCAGCCCTCTCCAACTACTGAGACCAACAAAGCCAAGAGAAATCTGGATTTCAATGGGAAGGTAGAGGGAGTTTCAGCTCTAGACAGAAACATGCTCAACTTGCCTTACTCAGACTCTGAGGATCAAGAGGAACAGGAGGATAACCTAGCAGAACAATCTCAAGAAAGGCTAGAGGAGTTTCCATCACCCACGCCAAAAGAAAACCAGGGTGAACCAGTGGAAGAAACTTCCTCTAGCAAACCTAGGGCCCAGAGAATCAACCATCTATTAGGGCAAATACATGAACTAGAGGTCTTAGATAGGGAGATGAAAAGAACCAATGCAACTTTAACCAAAAGAAATACTTAATTGCATGATTCTCTCCTAGAAATGAGAGGGATGTATGTTCTACTGAAAAGAAGAAATCTGAGATTAATGAAGGATAACTCCAGGCTCTACAAGATGGTCAGAATGTCTGTCACATTCCCGTCCCTCAGACCGGCGAAGAGGACGCGACAAACACCACAATAACCGGGCAAATAGCCCCATGAACATAAAAAAGGATAAATGCTGAGTTAAAAGCTTAATCATAATGCATACTAGATAACCAGATGCAGGCTAAGATGAATAATCCACCATCATCATATAGGCACAATTCACCCAATGCATAAATCTTCAATCACAGAGCGGAAGCAAACATATACATAAAACAGCATTCATCATGTTCATCTTTATTCATTTGACATCAATGTAATTGCAGAGATGAAGTAACCAGCAGCACTTATCTTTTGATGAAGAATTCACCCGCAACCAGCTACGTCGCTGCAACGTTTCACCCAACCATAGGCCAGCTTGCTCATAAATCTCTCAGCACGCTGCCACCCCCGAGCTGGGCATGATTCCTCCAAGGATAAGCGTCAATGCAGGCTTACACATAGCCGAGGGACACAATCAGCCAAACCAACACTGCTGGGTTTATCAGGCCATCAACAACCGGCCAAGCCAGCACAGTCCGAAGACCAACCACTGCTCACATGCAGCAAAACAATCCCTTCACAGCCCTGTGAAGAAGGCAAAACAATCGGGGCCAGTCCCAAACAAAAGATGAGCACAGCTCAAGTCCACCAGACAACACAGAGTTGTTCTTGGCCCTAACGTGGCCAAAACAACTCAGCAACAACACCCAAACCAGGGTACTCCAGCAGCCAAAACATACAGTGGATGATAGCAGCCATTCACAGCCCCAAAACAGGGAAAACTCAGCCGACAGACTGGAAATCAGCAACATCCCCCAGGGTAATGACTGGCAACTTACACAGTCCCAAACAGAGGAGGGGCCAACTCCCAGCGTGGACAGACAAGAGAGAATTCGACCAACGGATTAGCAATCCTCAGTGGCCCAAAACGAATTTGGACACCACAGCCAACAAAACGTGGGGAAGACAGCAGCCCCAAAACATAATCAGGGAGCACAAAGCACAGGGAAAAACATACCCGATTCCACTCTGTGGGAAAACGTAAATGACCACCGATACGCAGCTCCCCTCCTAGCTGCGTGAGAAGGTAAGGCCGCGAGAGGACAACTCTCCCTGCATGAGGTGAACCAACCACCATGAGGAACGAACAGACCATCCGATGCACGCGAGGGTGAACAGACTTTCCCTCCGCGTGAGAAAGAATAGACCACAGCTCTGCGTGAGCCTCCACAGACGCCGCTGTGTGTGAACTGACCGGGATGGGGATGAGAATGAAGACCGGCGTGAGAGAAACGAAGGTTCTCCACTGGGCATGCGTACCGTCCCAACTGACAGCAGCCTGCCAAAACCCACGTTTTCCCATGCCCACGTTTCCTCATGCAATAACTGCCCCCAACTAACAAAGTCAAGACATTGAAGAGGTTGGTGAAACAAGAAAAGGTGGCAAACAAAACAAAGGTGGCAACAAATGGGTTTTTCCCCCATAAACCAAGGTTTGACATCCCCCACCCCCTTATCCTTTGGAATCATGCCCTTTTCATTCAACGTTGCACTGCCGTAGCTGGTTGTGGTTTTAGTTTTATTTGATGTGCGTATTTACATGATGTCACATTATAAGGTGTCGGATAGCACGACATACCATCGGCAACTATCCCCATTGCCGAAACATACACAACCAAATCGATGGTGGGGCTTTTGCCTTGAGCTCCTCACCATGATTAATTACATATATATACATCATGCAAACGGGGTCAAAACCGGGAGATTACAATGTCAAGGTTGCAGAAGAAGGATCCAAACCCTAAAACACACCTTGCGCTGGAAACCCTAGCAAAGGCAGCGATTAGCCTTCAGGACCCGGAGGTAGCCCATGATGTTGCTGATATTCCAAATCTTATGCAGGTTGAAGAAGTACCAGAAGGTTAGGAGTAAAGTTGTAAAAGGTTGATTAAAGACTAATTAGATTTTGCAGATAACGGGGCTTTTGGTGGCTTAGGCGAACGCAGCAGCTATTCATTAGCCACCGAAAGCAGAGCTTTCGACAGCTTACAGACCCAGGATTCTGTTGCCTTAACCACCGAAAGCACAAAAAGGTGGAGAAAGACATATTTTCCACACCAAACCTATTTTGATGGATGCAAACATCTCAAGGGTGAATTATGAAGCTGAAAATTGATTAAAGGTACCAGTGGAGGAGATCTGTTCCAATTTTGAGGGTGCCATCAAGGTGAAATGGATCACAAACCCTACCTGCTTTTGACAAACCGTGGCTTATCTATCAGATAACAGGTCATAGCTCTACCTCAGTGATCACTGTAGTTGTTAAAGAGTTCAAGGAGTGAACAAGTATTAGAGTTAGATAGACTAGCACCAAAATTAGGGTTTTTGACCTAATTTTGCAAAAACAGTTATGTTATCTATTTTTAGTAAATCAGATCCAATTTTTCAGGATCTAAAATAAATTTTGTAAAGGCTATAAAGCCTAAGACTTATGTTGAAGCAAGGGTTTGACTTCGGAGACTTTTAGACCCTTATTGTTATCAAGCTTCTCATGTTATTCATCATTTAATATAAGCTCTTTTGCCATTATATGTTTAGGTTCCATCTCTTTTCTGTTCTGTACTTGTGCTTGAATGTCTGATTCAAGTTTATTCTTTTTATCTAATACCAGATAGCTATCATCCTATCTATGTGTTGATGTGTTGAATTGCAAGTATTTTTCCTTGTTATGATTAGCCATTCATATGTGATTGCTTTATATATGAATCTGCCAGCATAGTAAGTTCTTCATTTATTCACCTTATTATCAACACTCTGAACATTGGTGGTTAGAAGCCTTGTCTTTTGATGGAGTTTTATGCATTCTTGAGCGTGTGAGGTCCTTTAGGTCATCTGTCTTGATCCATTTAGAAAAACCATTAAAAACATTTAAGTTACCAGGCATCCTCGAGCTACAACCTAGAGGAGTTTCCTAGAGAGATAACAGACTCGGAGATGGAAGTCTATAAGACTTCTCGCTTAGAGAAGTAGAGGGAGAAGGCCAAACAACCTTCATTTGATCTCTTTAAGAAGATTATTGAAAAGCTTCAAGCTTGCTCCAATGAGAGCCATGTCACTGATTCAGTCTACTCTCATTATGGGGAATCAACCAAACAACAGGTTTGGAAAGATGATATGTGGAAAGTGATTCTCGACTATCAGAGGAAGTTAGCTATAATTTCCAAGAGGATCTATGAGATCACGCTTCGTGCAGAGATGGAGAGTTGTTTGAAGCTCTATGAATATCTTGTATTTGATGACAGGTTGGAACACATCGAGATGAGTTATCACCATGTAATGGTGCAATATGTTATCGATGTGTTGAGAATGCCCCTCTTGCTGAGAGGGAGTGTTAAAGTTAGTACAACTGCAAAACCCATTCTCAAGGAGGATGGTACCCTAGTCAATTAACTAGGGCAGAGTCAGACCCTAGAAGGTACCCTAAGACCCCTAGTAGTCTCCTGGGGTTCTTGGTGTGGGAGCAAGCAGGTTGATGCCATGGCAAAATCCCTAACATGTGGTTAGGGCCCCTATATGTCTCTGGGGTATTTTGGTCTGGGATCAGATAGTTTCTTTGACAGGATGTCCAAGCAGATTCTACAGGTTGAGAGTCGAGACAGAGACTTCTTGGTCTGGGACTAGGCAGATTCTTGGTCTGGGACCAAGTAGTTCCTGTAGGAGCACTCTTGGTCAATTAACCAGGTGAATCTTGGTCAAGTTGACCAAGATGATGATGTGTGATGTCCTCTCCCCTGATCGGTTATTGCTAGGTTCTTTCTTAAGGGACTAGCCACCCCTTGATAATGTCGCTAGCAACTAACCCTTAGAGCGGTATTGAGGACCAGAGGATCACATCATTTAGTTTGGATCTTCCCCTTATACAGTGATGATAAAATATATAAAACAATGTACCTTGAGAGAGAGAAATGATTAAAGTCTTTGGTCTTGTTGTTCCTTTGGGTAAAAAGGAGTTGTTTGTCCACCTTTATGGTACACCTTGATCGTGTAGGTATGAGGGTTGTCTTATTGTGGCCTCCTTTGGTTGACTTATGGTCCTTTATCTTACTTGCTAGCACTCTTATTGTGTGTACCTTTGGTATGATGACTTTTACTTTTATTGTTTTTTATTTGGACCTCTGGTATACTATCCTAAGTTAAACGTTGTTTTATGGTTTTATTTTTACAAGACCTTTTAGGACCTTTGGTACCTTTTCTAAGTTAACCTATTTTATGTTAATACCTAAGACCCTTATGAAAGCAAGTGTCATCCTTCAATGTGATTATACAATAAGACATCCTTCTCATTTACCTAGCTTTGGCTACTGGTCCATCGTGTGCCTCTTCCTCCACCGGCGTGACTATTCCATACTCAGCGTCACTGCTCTTCTGCACCAGCGTGACTGTGTCTCTACCAGCTGTGTAACTGTGTGGTCTCTACACTAACGTGATTGTTTCTCCTTCGCTAGCATGTTTGTTTCTCTTTTGCTAGCGTGATCATTTCTCTCTGTAGCGTGACCGTTCTCCCCTGGCAGTGTGACGGTGTTCTCTTGCCCGCGTGACTATTTATCCCCTCTCAGTGTGATTGTGCATCACTACTCAGCATGACTGTGGGTCACTGCTCAGCGTGACGGTTTGTCTCCTTTCAGCATGACTGGTTTGTCATTGCTCGGCATGACTGTGGTCACTACTTAGCATGACGGTTTGTCTCCTTTCAGCATGACTGATTGTCACTGCTCAACGTGATTGTCACTGCTTAGCATGACTGTATCCCTGCCAACGTGAAGTTTATCCTTGTCAACGTGACTATGTGTCACTGCTCCATGTGACTATGTCATTGCTCAGCGTGACTGCATCCTTGGCCAGTGTGACTGTATTCTTACCCAACATGACTGTGTCACTGCTGCGCGTGACTGTGTGTCACTGCTCAGCATGACTGTATCCTTTCCCAACGTGACTGTGTCTTTTATCAGTGTGACTGTACTGGGTATGACTGTGCTGCTAAAGCCTGAGTAATTAATTGAAGTTTCTCTTCCTGTTGACTAAGAATCTGAGGTTTGTATCCTTCTGCTTTAACCCTCTTAGGCTCTCTCTCAAGGTACGTCATTTGTTCACCCAGTTGATTGTCCCTTTGGCGACAAGATCAAAACCTAAAAGTATCCGAGTATAAGGCTAATTCAAAATAATTGTTACGATTCTTTACTATTGTTACTGTAAATGGCATTTGGTGAATCATCTCAAGGACCAACTTTAACGCAGTGACCAATGGAGTGTCAAAGTTGAATGAGATGAAAATTATGTTTGATTTTATTGTAGTTTAAATGTATTGAAATAGTACTATTCAGAATCTAACCTTGCTCATAATTTTGTTTATCCATTAAAGTAGATTTATTTATGTTAAATCTTAACCTAACCCTAAACCTTAACACGACAAACCCCAAAGATCTGGCATAGTACAACTAGAATGAATTAATGGGAAGTGAATCCTATGGGATTTAATGAAGGATCATATGATCGCTCATATCAATCGGAAGAGCATTTCCAAGGAGAAGTATGATTCCTTGGGATCCTAGTACCGAAGTGCAAACGTATCGAGGAAGATGCTCTTAAGGAACAAACTCACCACAACCTAGGTGTGCAAGATAGATACAGTAGCTACTTGATGAATCTAGAAAAGTTGAGAGACCGGTTGGTGACGAAAACAAAGATGATGAGCTAGTTTGAACTCCTCTGAATAGTTGGAATTCATCTTGGCACAACTTTGTCAAGGTTATCTGTGGTCAAGAGAAGTTACATGACTTCGAGCATTTGTGGGATGCTTTCATTGGAGAGGAGATTAGACAAGAGCAAGTCTCAACTACTGAAAAGATAAGGATGATGGGTCAAACCTAGCCCTCATCGATAAGGTGAGGAGAGGGAGGTAGGAAATGAGGGTTTGATTGCAACTGATGGGAGTATGGAAGAGTACTAGAATAAGATTGTTACAAAAGGATTCTCATAGCAAGAGGTAGCAAACCTTGATGAGACTCTTACTCAAGTTGTTGGAGGACTCTCCTAAGAAGAGGGAGTTGCCCTAGATCAACCAATACATGCACCATCAATTTTGGATTTCAGTATTAATAAGATTGTACTCATACTGGGTTGTTTTGAGCTTACTGCAAATTTGAATTCATTATTTGATATATCTAACACCCTTATCGTAGCCATGTATACAAATGAGTTCATTGTTGCAGTGAATCCTGAAAAGTTCATGGTGGTGTGAGAAAATCTCAACCAATGAAGATGGGCATGCAAAACAAAGGAGGTTGGCAAGTTGTTGATGTAGTGATCCTTGTATAGATGGTATTTACCTTGAAGATTCTAAACAATGTTCAAAGTACAAAAGGAAGCATTTATCTAAATTCATGTTTCTAAAAGTTTGTTGATATCAACTATTTGACCAAGCCCCTAGCAAAGGAGAGATTCCAAATGTATAGGGAGTATCTTTTGTTTGGAACAAAACACTTTCCTAGGTAAGAAGAAGTGTTGGGTTTTTTAGTACCTCGTAAGTGTCTAGTAGAGAACCATTAATGGCATTAGCTATCAGAGAAGATCTAGGTGCATGTAGAGAAGATACTCAAGTAGATATCCCATACAATGGCCTTGATAACAACAACAACAACAATATTGCCTCCTTCAACAAATCCATACAACAATGAACGAGGGCACAAGGACATTTATGGAGGAGAGTGTTGAAATATTGTAACTTCGAAAAATATTCTATATGTATCTTTTGTGGTCCCCGATGGTCCTATCGGGAGAACCACTTGTATTATCTTGTACCCCGATGCTTCTAATCGGAAGAATTAATAAGAGTCATGAGGTTGTCCCCTCTAATTGTAAAGGTGGGTCATTAGCACCCCAGTGTCGTTACTGGAGCCTACATGTGTAACTCGAGCCTACATGATTAACTCGAGCCTACATGTCGGATGAGTTAATTGAAGTGAACGGATGAATATAAATAGAGGTGTAGCTCTCCTCATTTCAACGCACTCTCACTTGTGTAGCGCATTAGTGGAGAAGAGAAGAGTAGCTGGAGAAGGAGGAGGATCAGGCTTTGATCTCCTTGTTGGTTTTACCTTTTATCTTTTTGGGGCATCTATATTGAGGAAGCTTTTGCTAGGTTTTTCCCTTTAGGGTTTTCCCAGGATAAATCTTTGTGTTCCTTTTGTATGGTTATGCTTGTCTATCTTTCAGTGATCCTGTTTATATGCTTTTGTTATTCGAAATGAAATACTAATGATTTAGCTTAGCATATGAAAATTTAACATGGTATCAGAGCCACCCTGAAAGAAGGCATTGTGCAGCTACAGAATCTAGGGCTTCTTACTTTTTGGTTCTCTCTCCATAATTGATCAGCAAAAGAAGGCTAGGCTGACTCTCCATTGAAGGGCGCATCTTTCTATCGAAGCGAAATTCGATTCCGAGCATTTTCAGTTTTCGGTGTGGGAAATTAGGGCTTCTTGCAGAAGAAGAATTTTTGAGTGAGCCCGGCATAGGATTGCTCTCCTCATCAAAATCGAAGTTTAGAGACCTGGATCAAGAAATTTGGTTGGGTGAAACTCCGGGAAAGTCGAACCCTAGTTTGACCCCGATCTGGAAAAACCCTAAATACTAAAACTGCTAAGTTTTGGTACATTCGCTATATCCTGAGATTGGCGAAGGCTCAGGAGTTGAAAATTGCAGAGGCCGAAGATAAAATCCTGATTTACACTGTGTCCAAAATTTAGCCTCAGATTCGCTATATTCTGGAAGATATGATCCCTCCATGTTAGGGTTCCAGCCTCTCCCAGAATTCATCCCTAAACAAGACACCTGGGGAGAATTGTTGTAGCGTGGGCTGCAAAGGTCCAAATGGAATTCCAGAAGATGTTCCAGAAAGAGCACGGACTGTACTTTCTGTGGTCCGAATTTCAGAACCTGAAGATGAACCAGTGACACGTGGCATGTCGTACAACTTCATTGTTCTGAACAGTCCTGTAACAGGTCACCTTGGGAAAATGATCATAAATCCCAATTGGTGAAACCAATGCTGATGAAACCTATGGTGTTGGATCAAGGACATGCGAGGTTACCTCAGTGAGAAATTTCAGACACAGAGGAGCAGTAATTTCAAAGATATTATAGAAACAGTAACAGGAATTTCTGCAAAAGAAATTGGAAAACTAGGGCTTCCTGTTCCGGGAGCTTCCCTCCACTGTTTTCAGAAAAGGAGTACATTGGACAGCTCCATTTAAAGAGATCTATCTTTCTATCCAATCAGATCTGAAAGATTCCAAGTTTTGAAAATTAAGGTTTCTCTGACAAACCCTAGATCAGCCAGCTCTGAAAGCAGGACGGACACCTCAAATCGGTAAAAT
>LPNX010203157.1:2753-13031 GCA_001517045.1 Pseudotsuga menziesii | reverse complement strand
CAAAGGTAACCCCATACAACTAAGACCCTCCTCTCTCCCCCTCAACTCTTCCTACCCCACCCTCCTACTCTCCTGACCTCTAACCCCACCTCATCCCCCTCTCCCGACTTCTAACCCCCCTCCTACTCCTATCTATCTACCCACCTACTAACACATTGTCTCACTCTCTTTCCTTGTTTCTCCACTTACCCCCAATATCTTAACAACCATATTTGAATCTACCTCTAACCACTTGATACTCCCTCTCTGTGGCTACCTCTAACCCCTTACCACCCCCCTCACCCAAAACTTTAAATGGCATCATAACAAAACAAACAATATAGTTGCAAAATGCGTGTGTGTTTATGTCAATAAAACCATGAGCGCATTTGTTTCAATTACAATCATTGCATTTTATTATTAGAAAAAATTCGTATGAGTTATTATCACATGTGCTCCTAACCTCCCAAACCAACTATTACATCCTGTCTACAACACCTAGCCACCCCAACATTTAACCCATCTTCCCTCCCCCTACCTCCTAAACTCCTAGTTCACAACCCTTCCTCTCTCTCTCTCTCTCTCTCTCTCTCTCTCTCTCTCTCACACACACACACACACACACACACACACACATCCAGAGGTCACCCCATACAACTAGGAAACCCCCCCCCATCCTTCTTTCTCTCTTACATGCACACATCCCTATGTATATTCTTACCACTAACACCACCCTTCCTCTCTATCTCTCTCCCCCCAATATTCCATCTAACTTGAATACTAGCCCCCCCTCTTCCCCAGTAACTCTTTCTAACTCTTTCTCAAAACTCTCTAAATCCCCAACTCATTAAACTACACCTAACCCACACCCCCCTATCTATTCCCCAACCCTCTCTCTCTCTCTCTCTCTCTCTCTCTCTCTCTCTCTCTCTCTCTCTCTCTCTCTCTCTCATGTGCATGCATGCACAAACACACACATAGATTCATTTTTTCCCCCATACCACTAAAAAATCCCCTCATGCACTCTCTCTCACTCCCCAACTCATCCAACTACACCTAACACACACCCCCCATCTATTCTCCAACCATCTCTCTCTCTCACACAGACACACATAAACACACATCTCTTTGTCTCCCCTATAACATCCCCCCTCCTCCACTCTCTCTTACTCCCCAACTCATCCAACTACACCTAACCCACACCCCCCTATCTATTCTCTCTCTCTCTCTCACACACACATACATCCCTTTGTCTCCCCCTTCTCCACTCTCTCTCACTCCCCAACTCATTCAACTACACCTAACCCACATGCCCCTACATATTACCCAACCCTCCCTCTCTCTCTCCCTCTCTCTCTCTCTCTCTCTCTCACACACACACACATTTATCTCACCCTACTACTAACGCCCCCTCTCCTCCACTCTCTATCACTCTGCAATTCATCCAACTACACCTAACCCACGCCCCCTACCTTTTCCCCAACCCTATCTATTTCTCTCTATCTATATCTATCTCTATCACACAAACACACATTGCTCTCTCTCTCTCTCTCTCTCTCTCTCTCTCTCTCTCTCTCTCTCACACACACACACACACACACACACACACACACACACACACACACACACACACACATACACACACACACACACACACACACTTATGTCTCCCCTTAGCACCAACACCCCCGCTCCCCGCTAACTCTTTCAAACCCCTTCTCCATTCTCTCTCACTGCCCGACTTATCCAACTACCTCTAACCCCCACCCCCTTATTTATCCCCCAACACCCCTCTTATCTCTCTCTCCCCATATCTACCTCACACACATCGATAGGTCACCTGACACCAATAAGACCTACCCCTCTCCCCCCCAACTCTTCCTAACCTCCCCTCTTACTCTCTTAACCTCTGACCCCCCTCCTCCCACTATCCTAACCTCTAGCCCCACTCCTCCTCCTCTCTATCTCCCCACCTACTAACACATTGTCTTAGACACATTTTCCCTTTATACACTTACCCCCAATCTGTTAACACCCCCATTGGTCTCTACCTCTAACCCCTTAACACTACCTCTCCATGTATACCTATAACCCCTTACCACCCCCCTCCCCCAAAACTTTAAATGGTATCAACAAAAACGAAACAATATGGATATAAAAAGCATGCACGTTTATGTCAATAAAACTGTGAGCGCATTTCTTTTGATTACAATGATTCCACATTATTATTAGGAAATACCCGTATGTATTATTATCACATATGATCCTAACCTCCCAAACCACCTATTACAACCCCTCTACAACACCTAGCCACCCCAACATTAATATAACACCCTACCCCACCTCGTAAACTCCTATTTCACACCCCTTCCTCTCTCTATATCTCTCTCTCTCACACACACATCCACAGGTCACCCCATACCATGAACACCTCCCCTCCACTCTATCTTTCTCCCTCTCTCTCTCACATGCACACATCCATATGTATCCACTTACCACTGAAACAACCCCTCCTCTCTATGTCTCTCCCCCAATCTTCTACCTAACTTGAATACTAGCCCCCCCTCTTCCCCACTAGCTCATTCTAACCCATTTTCCAAGCTCTCTAACTCCTCAAATCATCCAACTAGCACAAAACCACACCCCCCTATCTATTCCCTAAATCCCTCCCTCTCTATCTCAAACACACACACACCCACACACATCCACAAAATAACTCTTTCTAACCCTTTCTCTACTCTCTCTAAATCCCTTGAGAAAGGAAAAGCAACTCAAAGATATGAACCCTTCTCGGACAATGGGGGAGCAGGTTAATGATATAGATCCTCCCTCGAAAGGGGGATTGATGATGAGACTGTCATTGATGACAGTGATGCTGTAGTATGAAAGAGTCCAAGTTCGCATGTCTGACATTCACTTATGGACGATAGTATCCTCTATTGAGGATGGTCTTGTAGGAAAATAAAACTCTGCTCCTCAGAGTGGTCCTTAATAGCTAAGTATGATCCTGCCACTACAACAAAACCATGTGATTAGCATCTATTTTAGCTCCCTTTTTAGCGTCCACTATCATTTTTAGTGTATTTTTCATCACTTTTTGGAGAAATTGGGCACGTTTCCACATGATGGCGCTTTTAATGGCTTTATTTGCGTCATTGTTTTAAAATAGGTGTTATTTTGGACTTTAATTAATGTCCCAATTAGCATCCCAATTAGAGTCCCAATTAGCGTTCAATTAGTGTCCCAATTAGCATCCCAATTAGTGTCCCAATTAGCGTCCCAATTAGCGTCCCAATTATTTTCCATAATAGCAACCTAGGTAACGCCCAGAATAGCCTCCAAAATAATGTCCATAATAGAACCAAGCATAACACTATGTATAGAGCCACGGACTGTGCCAAGATTTTTTCTAGGGATTGTGCGAAGAATTTCCCCAGGAATTGTGCTAGGAAAAATGTCCAACGTAGCACTAAGTATAAAGCTAGAAATTGTGCCATGAATTACACCAAGAAAACCTCTGACATAGTGCCAAGTATAGAGCCAGGAATTGTGCCTAGAAAACATCCAACATAACACCAGGTACAACACTTATAATAGAGCCATAAATTTTGAAAGGAACTGCATCTGGTTTAGAGCTAGGAATTGTGCTAAAAAAACATCTGACATAGTGTTAGATATAGCGCCATGATTAGCACCACAATTGTGCCAGGAAAATAGCCAAAAATTTAAGAAGGAATTGTGTTATGAATTTCAATAGGCATAGCAGTAGGTATAGATCCAAGTATAGATCTAGACATAGCACCGAGAATTGCGACATGAATTTTGAAAAGCATTGCACTAGGAATTTCCTTAGGAAAAGGGTCAAGCATAGCACCAGGTATAGATCCAAGTATAGATCTAGACATAGCACCGAGAATTGCGACATGAATTTTGAAAAGCATTGCACTAGGAATTTCCTTAGGAAAAGGGTCAAGCATAGCACCAGGTATAGATCCAAGCATAACGCCAATAATTGTGATAGGAAGTACAAAAGTAATTGCACTACAATAAAACCCAGTGATAAACATCCATTTTCACTTCTTTTTTGCATTTACACCCCTTTTTAATGTATTTTTCTTCATTTCCTTGGCCAAGTCGGTGCAATTTCTCAAATCGACACTGTTTTAGGTGTTTTTTGCATCCTTTTCCTAAATTCGATGCTAAACTTGGGGATAATTTGCGTTGGGTTTAATACTGTATTCGTCGCCTAATTTAGTGTCAAATTTAGTGCCAGTGTTTACCACAGATATTGTTGGAGGACATATTTCTGAAAAAACAACAAGATTATTAGTTAGTCACGTTTAATATGCTTAATGCAATTCAACAGTTTATCATGATATAGGTTAAATTTTATAGGATATGGTGTACAACTACTTATAGATATGCTAGTCTATCATTTTTTTTAAATTCCTGAGGAATAGTACCATTCAAATGGTTTCCATGCACATTTCTGCACAACAAAGGAGGAGTGAATACATAAGATCAATATTGTTATCCAAAGCAAAATTATGTTCCACAATTTCATCGCTTGGCTTGTTCCACAATTTTCCACTCTCATGGGAAAACTGCACAACAAAGGAGGAGTGAATACATAAGATCAATATTGTTATCCAAAGCAAAATTATGTTCCACAATTTCATCGCTTGGCTTGTTCCACAATTTTCCACTCGCATGGGAAAACTGTGTCGTTTAGATTCGGTTGGTTCTGAGAGAGATATTGCCACAAGACAATGAACACTTAGATATCTAAAAGGGGCTAACATAAACTGCTCCCTCCTTACCATCATTAGATTCATAAATGCTCTAGTTGAAGGGAAAATGAACATTCCATACAAACATTCTAAACTCACTCTACTTCTCAAGGTGTGAATGGTATTATTGGTTATCTACTCATCACAATCCTCCTATGTTCTCTAGAAAAAATTACTGCTTAGATACTCATATAGAGATATTCAAAAGTATAGGCAATGAACAATGCTTATCTCATCACAAGTATATCATAGCATTGTTTAGTCTTGTGTTGACTTTATTTGTCATACATGCCAAAATTTCCATCATGCTTTATGTTGAAAAGGCATATATACGTATNGAAAAAATTACTGCTTAGATACTCATATAGAGATATTCAAAAGTATAGGCAATGAACAATGCTTATCTCATCACAAGTATATCATAGCATTGTTTAGTCTTGTGTTGACTTTCTTTGTCATACATGCCAAAATTTCCATCATGCTTTATGTTGAAAAGGCATACATACTTATCCTCCTAACTAATAATAGAACTCAGTTATCAATTGTAGGATTCATTAGGAGGGGCTTCTCTAATAACAATGATTGCAAATTCCAATACTAGTAATTTTTCATCATCAAAGACACAAAATACTCTCCATTGGTTAGATCAAGCAAAGTAAATTTTCACAATGGCAAANCTCTAATAACAATGATTGCAAATTCCAATACTAGTAATTTTTCATCATCAAAGACACAAAATACTCTCCATTGGTTAGATCAAGCAAAGTAAATTTTCACAAAGGCAAAAGATAACCAATTTATCTTCAAGCTATGTATTAATTTTTCTTCCAAGAAAATAGGGATTTGTCATGATGGGGAGTATTTATTATTTTACAATGTTTATGCTTTCATTGAAAATGAAAATTTTGAAGCTTCTAAATCCCAACTTAAGCACGCCACACNAAATAGGGATTTGTCATGATGGGGAGTATTTATTATTTTACAATGTTTATGCTTTCATTGAAAATGAAAATTTTGAAGCTTCTAAATCCCAACTTAAGCATGCCACACTACTCCTTGAAGTGAAAAAGGAGAGCTGGCAACTAAGAATGCAACTTGCTTGTTTGCAAAAAAAACATATTTTTTCTTCAAAGCTAGGAACTAACTTCAAATTGATATCTATCATGCCCATATCCTNCTGGCAACTAAGAATGCAACTTGCTTGTTTGCAAAAAAAACATATTTTTTCTTCAAAGCTAGGAACTAACTTCAAATTGATATCTATCATGCCCATATCATCTTCTTCCTTTACCTTTAAAACATCTAATATTATCCAAATGTCAATTAGGAATCTACCAAATAACCTGCAATACTACAAGAGATTCATGGGAAATCCATGACCATGTTAACCCCATACTTCTCTACTGAAACTAAGAGAATTAGCTTGGTAAATATTTGGGGATGAACTTTCATTGTCATATGAGAAGTTCCAATTGAGATAGGATCAAAAGANCATGTTAACCCCATACTTCTCTACTGAAACTAAGAGAATTAGCTTGGTAAATATTTGGGGATGAACTTTCATTGTCATATGAGAAGTTCCAATTGAGATAGGATCAAAAGCACCATCTCCAATAACCCATGATGGAATGTGTCTTGATTTCCTTGAATTCAAAGTGGGTTTGAGCTTGCATTTATATGAATTCAAAGTGGGTTCTTGAATTTCAATATTGAGAGTGCTCAATCATTGATAGTCGTAACTAACTGGCCCATCAAGTTCCTTAGTGCACTCAGGCCAACATTGTACTATTCTGAGAATCTGACACTTCTTCCCAAGAATCGAATCCTACAACATAAGATTACTCTTGTACGATGGATTATGAATGTGACCTCAAGTGTTATATTTTAAAAGTAGAATGGTGGAACCCCTTTAGATCTAGCTTCTATGTGAACTAATCCCATGTATTTATGATATAATGGGGTAGTTTAAGCTAAAAATAGGTAAACAAAGCCTTATTAATGAATATCATGGCTTGACCTCACAAAAATATGTTCCCCTTTATGCAAGGTCACCATTTTGAATCCCACATCTAGTATCTATCTGTCTAGCTTGTTAGCACCACTAGCCAAGTAATAGGCTCCCTTGATTGATGCACCCCGTATTATTATTTTTCTCTCTCCCTTGTTTTCCAAAATCTATAAATCTGTAGTAGGTGGCACAATTGACCAAAAATTCCTAGTGCCTCCTTCAACCTTTGCAGATGCAAGTAACCTAAACATCTAAGTTCCAGTCTATTTATAAGAGAGGGGTAAACTTCCTTTGCAATAATATAATCATAATTTCCGTACATCTAGCCTAGGGTGGCGTAAAATAATGCAAGAGCCCCACTCAACAACTAACTCCTATCTAAATACAATAAAAAATGGTGGTCAAAGCCACTTGTACAATGATTAGATACATATCCACCTAACAAAGAGGAATCTCTCCAACAAGCAAGGAAGAAGTGGTTGTTGATGATGCCACATAGCCTATAAAGACCCTTTCAATAAAATAATGTTCCAAGATATGTCCACAAGACCTTATTCAAGCTTCCTCCAAGTATCTTTCAAAACAAGACAAGTCCAAAAAACTCCAATAAACACCTAAAAACCCTCAGAATATCAAAAATCCCCCCACAATAAACCTCTCCCTTGCAAACCAAAATCCTCAAATGTAGTCAACAAGTATAATCAATCCTAATAGTTAAATACCTTTTCCATTCTTCACCAAAGGTAAAGATAAAGATACTTCATAATATATTATTATTTTTTTGACGTGGGGTAAAAAGAAAGACACTTATAGTATATTATTATATGTTCTTCACTAAACGTATTTTTTATCCAAATCCCAATGAGAGGAGAGATAACTTAATATCGACATAATAAGGTCCATGAATATATGTGACACCATGATAGCCCCTTTTTATAAAGAATAAATAAATACTTCTTAACACATGTTACCCAAAATTGGTTTCAAAGTAATAAAATAATGAATAAAAATAAAATAGTAACTACTATTTTAAACAACTCCATAAAGTAAATCCACGTGCACGTTATGAGTCCATTAACCTTACAACCACATAAATAGTTTGAGCATCTAACGAACTGTAGTGAAGGTAGATGGCTTGGAATTAGAGTCCCACCAAAAGAGAAAAGGTTCATGATATGTTTGATTTCAAATGGGCGGCAAACGCTAATCCTCCCCATGCAATCTAGAAATTTTTGGTGAACGCCTTCCCGGGTAATGATTTTTAAGCAGTTGTCCCGCGATGATATCTGAATGTGACTAGTGTATGCTGAAGATCAAGATTGACACAATGCCATTGTCACTTTTATGCTTTGATGCTGGGACCTTTCATTTCAGCAGTTCTCTCTAAATATTCACGGATCTAATGCTTTGATGTTCAGACCTTTCATTTCCGCAGTGCGCCCTAAATATTCACGGATTTGGAAATCACACGATGCGAATGCAATGGATGAGGCTAGAAAAAAAACATAGGTCATAACTTATAAGGTATGGAATCTGATTCTGTCTATGTCATGAATCTTAGCAGATTAACTATAATCCCTTTTCTTGATGTGCCCTTGCTAGACTTATGCTGAAAAAAATAAATTTTTATCATCCCCAATGCTGTGAACTTATGGCAATGAGTTAATCTCTCCTGAATTCTGAAATGAATAACTTGTTCCATTTGAAGCTATAATCTAATATGGGTTGAAGGGAATTTATTATAGGAACCATTTGTGCATTTCTCAGTATTTATGCAATGGTGTGAAGGATCTATGAATTTGTCCAATGATTTTAGAAANATCTAATATGGGTTGAAGGGAATTTATTATAGGAACCATTTGTGCATTTCTCAGTATTTATGCAATGGTGTGAAGGATCTATGAATTTGTCCAATGATTTAATTTCCTCTATTTTTTACCTGAGAATGTGAAACATTATTCAGTTGCCCCGATAGTGTCAAATTATTAGGGGGTTTATGCTACATTATAAAATAAGTAAGAAAGAACCTATGATAATGATATTCTGGAATTTTTTGTCGAGAGAGCAATTGTGCTTTCTTTGATTGCTTGATAAGGATATCCAAGATAGTAGTTACATTTTTTCTTATTCTGCTTAGTCCAGAAATATTTTAGGGAATGGAGTGATATGTTATATTTTTAACAATAAACTGACATTATATTAGGATTTTTTAATTGAGAGAATAACAAGCACAGCAATCAAACACAAGAGACAATGAACATAGTGTTTTTCCTTGGGGAAACCATAAATGGAGAAAACCCCGCAACTTGCTCAGAGATAGAATCAACACCAAAAGTAAAACCCCAAAATAGTAAGATGATCTCCCGACAATAGTAACCTCTTTCTTCCTAGCCCCAGTGTCTTCTTCTTCCTCAGTTATGTGCTACAACTGAGCATGAGTGAGTGTGTTATAAATAGAGAGCCTCACTCTCTATTTATACTAATTCCCAACTTCACAATAACCTACTAAGGCCGACTTCTCTAGGAGAGTCTAATAACCATGGCTCCCCAGAACTGTGGGGACTTTAACCCTTGACCAATAGGAGGGTTACCCACAATGACTTGACATGACTTATTTACATTATAGAAACTCCCGATCAGAACATCGAGGCATGACATGACTCAATTACATTACATACACATCCCGGAATAAAAATCGGGTTAAAATACATAAGAAATACAAGTGAATACATTCCAAAGTTACAATTACATCAACACTTCCTCTTAACTAGTAAGGTATTCTCTCTACACAATTTATCAGCACAAGTCTTCTTCTCTATATTATCTGGATCATCCTCGAGTCCTCGTCATCTTCAATTCATCTTCATCTTAAAGTTATCTTCATCTTCGGATCTAGATCATCAATCAATATGGATCATCACTGGAACATCGTCACTGGATCTAGATCATCACTCGATCTAGATGATCACTGGAGCATCATCACTGGATCTGGATTATCACTGTTGGATCATCATCACTGGATCATCACGGGTGCTATCTCATGATTCTTCTCATCACAGGGAGTTCTACAGAGACAACCTTTTTTCATGTTGGGTGTAGGCCTAGCCTCCATGTAGGTCTTCTTCAGCACTTATATCTGACCCTAATTCAGAATTGCCCATCCAGCACTTACATCTGACCTTGACTCATTAGAAAGGCACATCCAACACTCACATCTGAAAATGAGAGGAACTTAATCCCCTCACAATGTCAGAATGGCCCAACCCTTACATCTGACCATGGAAGGAACTTCATCCTTTCACCATGTTAGAATGGCCCAACCCTTACATCTAACCTTGACTCGTCAGAATGGCCCAGCCCTTACGTCTGACCTTGACTAGTCAGAATGGCCTAGCCTTTACATCTGACCTTGACTAGTCAGAATGGCCCAACACTCATATCTGATCATGTGAGAACACATCACACAGTCATATCAGAATGGCCCTCAGTCCCAGACTGAGC
>LPNX010203154.1:83870-160616 GCA_001517045.1 Pseudotsuga menziesii | reverse complement strand
ATATATATATATATATATATATATATATATATATCTTATGATTTATTTGTTTAAAATGAGACAACCCAATAGAAACTCAATGAGAAAAGTGTGTGGCAGTTATTTTTACGGAATGTGGAAATCATTCCTTTTCATGCTATGTCGATAAAACGATAGGTATCTAATTTCATGATGGAGTTTTTTTAGGTAAGGAATTCAGCGTAAAACCTGCAAAGCTCCTATATTAGTGGTTTCTTCCGGTTTCTGCGTTCCGGTTTCTGTCGTCCACTTTCCGAGGTAGGAAAGCTGAAGAAGTTGTTTATGTAAATAGAACTTGGGTAGCAGTTCTGTATTCTGCTTTTTGCAGTAAGAAACAGGGGACATGTATTCTCGATTTTCGACTTCCGTCAATGCAAATTACAAATTTTTAGTTTATCTTGCTGATTTCTGCTATCCACTTTGGAGAATGCAGAAATTGGAATTTACAGTTTCGAATATAAGTTTCTGTGCTTTTCACCGTGCGTAATACCGGAGTCAATTTTCTCTGAAGCCTCTATCTGCAGAATACCAGAGTTAATTTTCTCCAAAGAAAAATGAATGGAAAATCAATTCCGCAGTGCAGAATGGGGCATTTGGTTTTTTTCAACTGATAAGGGAAATGTATTCCTGAATTTCTCCTATCGTCTATGGAATGAAAGGAGAAATTGACAAATAAGATAAAAAATTCTGTGAAAGACTATTGCGATTTCCGAATTTCTCCCTGCAGAAACGGGAGGTTCAATACTACATTTACCCCATTTCCACTTTGGAGAATGCGGAAATTGGAATTTACATTTTCCAATATAAGTTTCCGTGCTTTTCTGACTTTCGCTTTCTGTCGTGCGTATTGCGGAAACCACAAAAGTCTATGGCAGTTTTTTTTCCGGAATGCAGAAATCAGACTTTTTCATGCTATGTCGACAAAATGATAGGTATCTGATTTTATGATGGAGTTGTTTTTTAGGTAAGGAATTCAGCATAAAACCTGCAAGGCTACTATATCAATGGTCGCTTCTGGTTTCCGTGTTCCACTTTCTAAGGTAGGAAAGCTGAAGAAGTTTTTTATGTAAATAGAACTTAGGCAGCAGTTCTGCATTCTACTTTCAGCACTAAGGAATGGGGGACATGTATTCCCGATTTTCGACATCCATCAATGTGAATTCCAAATTTTTAGTTTATCTTGCTGATTTCAGCTTTCCACTTTGGAGAAAGAGGAAATTAGAATTTACATTTTTGAATATAAGTTTACGTTCTTTTCGATTTCTGCTTAACGCCGTGTGTAATGCCAGAGTCAATTTTCTTTGAAGCCTCTATTTGCAAAATACCGGAGTCAATTTTCTCCAAAGAAAAAAGAATGAAAAATTAACTCTGCAGTGTGGAACGAGGCATTCATTTTTTTTCAACTGATAAGGGAAATGTATTCCCAAATTTTTCCTATTGTCTATGGAATGAAAGGAGAAAGTTAGAAATAAGATAAAAAATAATGTGAAATACTATTCCAATTTCTGAATTTCGCCCTACGAAAATGGGAGGTCCAAAATAGAGGGTTTTATTCCCTGAAATGTTTTTATCCCGGCATGAAAAATTTTGATATGTTTTTACTTGAATATAGGGAAAGTTATGTTGATAGATTTATTCTAAAACAATTTTTATTCAAATTTTACCACATGTTTATATATTTACTTACATACTAAGTTATTAGAAAAATTCAATTTCGTGGGCTATATTTTTCTGCAATTTTGTTGAAATACAAGGTTTCACCATTGAAACATCAGAATTATACAACTACAGGATTTCCAAAGTGGAAAGGCAAATTGATAATCATTTTATCAATTTACCTTTCCACTTTCCTCTTTCTGCATTGGAAATCTTAAAGCATAAAGGCAAATTGATAATTAATTTATCAATTTACCTTTTCGCTTTCCAATGTGGAAAGCGGAAAGGTAAATTGATAAATCAATTATCAATTTACCTTTTCAAAATACATAAACTCTACCTTGGAAATATATTCTTTGGATTTTGGTATTTGATATTTGGTATATATACGTATAATTAGGATTTATGTATTTCCAAAAGTGGAAAGGTAAATTGATAAATTGATTATCAATTTATGTTTCCGCTTTTCGCTTTTCAAGGTAGCAAAGCTGAAGAAGTTGTTTATGTAAATAGAACTTGGGTAGTGCTTCCGCATTCTGCTTTCCGCAGTAAGGAACGGAGGAAATGTATTCCCGATTTCCAACTTGCGTCAACTTGTGTCAATACAAATTCCAATTTTTTAATTTATATTGTCGGTTTCCACTTTCCACTTTTGAGAATCCAAAAATTAGAAGTTACATTTTCGAATATAGGTTTTGGTGCTTTCCAACTTCCACTTTCTCAATTATGGAAGTCAGTTTAAATATATTACCCTTATTTTTGTTAAACGAACAGTTTCAGTTTTCCCCAAGATATACTTTGCACAAAGCGGAATGCGGAAAGGTAAATTGATAAATTGATTATTAGTTTATATTTCCGCTTTCCTCTTTCGGCATTGGAAAGAGGAATGGGTAAAGGTAAATTCATAAATTGATTATCAATTTACCTTTTTTCTTTCCACTTTTCTCATTGAAAATTGAAATGCGGAAAGGTAAATTGATAAATTGATTATCAGTTTATCTTTCCACTTTCCTCTTTCGGCATTAGAAAACAGAATGGGGAAAGGTAAATTGATAAATTAATTATCAATTTACCTTTCCGCTTTCCGCTTTCTGCATTGGAAATTGGAATGCAGAAAGGTAAATTGATAAATTAATAATGAATAACAATAACCAGAATCTTGAAATATGTTCATGCGAAAAAAAATTGTTGTCATATATGCATTTTATTTGTTGTCATTCCATCACATGAATACGTTACATTGCAAATTTTTTTTTGTTCATACCCTCCTTGATTTCACAGGAAAATATAACTGTCACTCTATGGAGACTATGCTAACTGAAGATTCTATTTCACTCTTGCTACATGGTGCTGTCAGCCTTTTCCCGCTGGTACAATTGTACTCATTAAACCAAGTGAACTCACTCAACTCATCATCTATTCGGTTCTGAATATCTATCTGGGACGGGCTTCATAGGCATGAGCTATTGCTTCCAACTATATATAGTAGTCTTGTAGAAACTGGACAACTAAAAGAAGGATCTATAATCAAAGTTACCAAATGTACATGCAACATTGTACATAGTGTAATGTATGTTTAATTTCCTTGTTTTCTTTCTCAACTTAGTTAGTTTCACACTGTTCATGCATCGAAGGTTTTTCTATCCCATTGAACTCTAACATACTTCTTCTCACAGGACTATTGCATTTCTTGCACTCAAAGTTGTCATAGTGGATGCGACAATTATTGGAGATACTGCACCTTACCACTTACCTGTATCTTCTCCCTCACAGACTTGTTCCTCTGGTCCAGTGAATCCTAGCTTAGTAGATGAAAACCATGCCTTAGTTGCATCAACTATTCCATCCACATCACTCTCCTCTTCTAGCAAAGTTTGGAACATTCAAGTTCGAGTTATTGCCAAGACAAAGCTACATGAATATGGAAACCAACGAGGGTCTGGAAAAATCTTTGGATTTGACATTGTTAATGCTTCACACGATTGAAATACATATATCCACATTCAATGAATTGACACTCTCTTTGTATGACAAAATACATATAGGAATAGTGTACATTGTATCAAATGGCATAGTGAAAGCATCCAATCCAATCTTCAACCATTTGAAAAGCCATAATGAGATTTTCCTAGGCTCCTCCTCAACCATCCAACCATGCTTAAATGAATACCCCTTAATACATTTTTATTGCTTTAACTTTAAAACTATTCAAGAGATACAAACTATACCCATCAATTCCATGGTGGACCTTGTTGGCCTTGTCATTTCAGTTTCTCCTACATCCACAATACGCAAACGAGATGGAGTTGAGACTGTTAGGCGCACTATTGGACTCTGTGACATGTCAGGCTATAGTATTGACATAACACTTTGGGGAGAAGATTGTCAAATTGAAGGAGATGAGCTTCCCAAACTACGTGGTTTACCTACGTCTCCAGCTGTAGCAATCAAAGGTGGCCGTGTTGTAGATTTCAATGGAAAAATTGTTGGAACTATTTCCAACACTACTGTTTTTATAAACCCAAAAATTGAAGACACTTCAGTTCTCCAAAAATGGTTTCATCACAATGGATTTCGTTCAACATCACCATCTTTGAGCTGAAAGTTCAATGCCTCTCAATCTGGTTCTTGTAAATTCATTACCATCAATGACCTACAAACTCTTCAAGCATCTGAAAAACCTGTTTGGTACTTTTTTGTAGAAACCATCACAAATGTTAACATGGATGACTTTTATTTCCTTGCATACCCTCTTTTTGTTGACATAATACAATGCATGAAAAATATTGTCCACAAAGTTGGAGACATTTGGCATTGTGCTAAATGTGATGGAGAGTTTCTTGATTGTGACTACTGATATATACTAAAGGTTGACTTGGAAGATATCATTAGATACCTTCATGGTGTGATAGCTTTTGATGATGCTGCAAACCAGCTCATGGAAATTTATGCAAAAGATTCGTCCCTTCTCTCAACTAAAACAACATCAATTGATGAAATAGTCCAGAGGATCTAGAACAACAAATTGCTTCTTACTATTTTAGTTAGAACATAGACCTTCTGTGGAGTTGCACATCTAAAAGTTGTAATTGTCATGGTTTTGTTGCACCTGCAACAATTTCCCCAAATTCAAAAAATTTTGGGGCCCTCCTTTACTTCAAGTTAGTGAGTTCTTTTCTTGGTTTCATTTTTTTTATTTTAGCTTATGAAGGTTGAAGCGCTTTCTCGAATCTTGCTGTAAATTGACTAGTTTCCCATCGTTTAAGTGCTTAAAGATTTCCATCTAAAATCGAGCCCTTTGTTGTTTTGCAAAACCTTTTGAAACCTTCGCTCAAAGTTTTCTTGTATCGGGATATTTTTCATTTGACTTCCCGACCGTTGCGGGCGTCTTTCGGTTTCTTTTTCTCTTTCCCGTCCCGCCGTTGTAGGTGGCTTTCGGGTCGTCTTAATCTATTGTCGAGCCCGCCGTTGCGGGTGGCCTTCAGATCCTCCAAATCTTTTGCCGTGCCACTGTAGCGGGTGCTTTCCGACTCTTGTTTGGCTTGGTCGTGCCGCCGTTGCGGGTGGCCTTCAAGTCCGCGTGTTTTCTTTTCGCGACCGCCGTTGCGGGGGGGTTTCAACTCTGGAGTTTCGTTTTATTACGGTATGTTTCGGGCGTTGCCTCTCTACCGCGTCGGAGGGGGAGGAACACTGCTGTCCCCGCCGTTGCGGATCAGCGTAAACTCTTAGATCCTCGTCTCCCGCCAACTACGTATCGGAACCTTGGAATTTGATTGTTTTTCTTGCCGCGGACAGCCATATGCTCCGAGCACCCGCCGTTGCGAAGGGGTCCGGACTCTTGGTCGTCCGACCAAGGTTTCCACCGGCACCCGATACAGGATTCTTTGTCGCTCGACCTGTTGTTTGCGTTGCGGGTGACGGTGTGGCGAGGAGGGTCCGCCGTTGCGGATGGTATGAAGCTTGTGCCGCCCGACATAACTTTCGAAGCTGCCCCGATTGATGTGACTCCTCGCACGTGTGGCGTTGTTCATATATACATGGCGACAAACGGGGTTTTTTTTTGTTGTTTTCGAATGCGTTGTCGCGGTGAGATGAGCTGTCGATTTTAGGAGCGCGTGAGAGTTAGCTATTGGTGTACCTGTGTCCAAGTGGCAGGAGGAGAAGTCTAGCCATCATCAGCTCACCCGTTTGGCGGATTGCCAGGTAGGATCTTCACACCTTAACACCGTGTTTTCAAGGTTTTGAGTAGATATTTTAAGCTGTGGAGGTTATTTTAAGATTATGAACCCGTCGTCCCGTTGCGCTAGCACGGGGAGTTTTCTCCCGTAGTTAGGTTTTTTTTTCTATGGTCGTCTACCTGGCGGTTCACGCCATTTGTTAGGGTTCCCGGGTCGAATAGCTTTGACGGTTAGAGGAGGGGGGTTTTTGCCTTTTATTTTTTAGAGCCCGCGTTTCAGTTTTCTCTGCCGTTTCAGTCCCACCTTGAGCACGGTGAGGGGAAGCAAGGTGCAGGCGGCCGTCATGCCACCTGCACCTGGTTTAGTAGTAATGGGAGCCATCGGTGGTTCTGATGGGGATTTCTGCCGGGTTTTGGTTTTGAATACTTAGACGGTCAGTTTCCCTAATGGTTTACCCTTCTGTATTTTCGAGCCCTAGCCTTTGCCCGCGCCGCGCAGCTCGTCATTTACAGACTATCTTGAAACCCTAGGGCCGCGCCACTGTCAGTTTTTGAGTTCTGAAGGAAGCATGAATATTAGTGCTGGTGGGAGCTTCCTATGCGCAAATTTGTTGTGTTTTCCTGCGGTCGATAATCACGACGATGTAATTATTTTGTTCATAGGTTTCATTGGTTTACCATTTTTCTTCATCCTTACTAAAGCCATGTCCGAACTTGGAAAACTGTAGCCGCGTCTCGCATTTAAAAGTTATAATTTTGCATTACATATTGCTTTATTGGAAAATGGTAGATTATGAAATAATGTAATTGTGATGCTAGGCCATTTGATGAATACTTCCAATTTTTAGGACTGTGCTTATCATATTGCAGTGACATACTGAATCTGTTTGTGTTGGTGTTGGTGTTGGCCTTTTTCTTACTCATAAACACAGAATATAGCATATTGCAAAATAGTGCACGACCATTTCAAATCTTTCAGCATGAAGGGCCTAAGTCTGACTCCCATTATAGCTCTGATCCCCTTGAGAAAATAAAACTACTACAAAATATTAACAAGACTGAAATTGCTTAATATCATAATGTTTTACATTTCAGGAAGAGTCTACAATGTCCAAGAGGCAGAAGAAGAAAGCCCCAGCGGTGGAGGAAGTACCAGCACCAGACACAGAAGCAAGAATTGAGTACATTTATGAGGACACCCAATGTGTCACAGGGGTAGAGCCTGAATACAAATGGGGAGATATTTACAAGATGATCTCCCACAGGGAATTCCCAGATATGGGGCTTGAGGAGGCACCCATCTACGCCAATATAGAGAAATCAGCCATTATGAAGGTCGCCACCAGGCCAGAGCTATTCCCGTGCTCTGAGTTAATGAGATGGGTGCTACCACATACAAACCACAATTCAATGCTCATCTGTAACATCGAGGGCCAGGGCTATGCTGCATTTAGCCCTGGATATGTAGCTTTAGCTCATCACTTGCCGGAGCCTCAGCTTTTCCTTACAAATGAATGGCTGGACGACCTCTGGATGGACCTTGTAGAGACCATGAAAAGAATGCTCTTACCTGGAAAGATCTTCTGACATAGAGCGACTGAAGATTATGACACAGCCAGTCTCAGACCTACTTACAGATTCATAGCTTTAATGCTAAATAGAATCTTCGGGAGGGAAAATGGCAGACTGTTCAAGTTTGAATGGATACCCCTAATGTTTTTTGTAGCAACAGAAGGAACCATCTTCAATTGGGCAAGCATAGTATCAAGCAGCCTCTCCTCCTGTGTGGCTGCAGCTTTGGAAGGAAAGGAACGGAGAAGATCTGAATTTTACATGAGCTCCATCCTAAATGACTGCATACTATGCCACCAGCCTTTCCCCGTGCTCAAATGTGTTTGGGAGAAGGATAGGATGCCCGTATATGCAGCATATAGACTACTGGGGGCTCATCAATACCATACTTACTATCGAGAGATCTGTGAACAGTTTATCATGCCTCTGCACACTCTCATATTCCGAAAGGAATGTAACTGCATGTCAGAAGAGGCCATGCAAGTCATAGAGGAGTTTGGTGACTATTTCTTGACAGAAAACGGGATGTATTTGAGTATGTTTGGTGGGTCAAAGGCCCCTTATTTGTTGCCCAAGTATGCAACAGATTATATAATACACAAGGATGCTGTTAGACAGGTGTATATAGATGGAGTTGGTCATTTCCTATTCCAGAAGAAGAAGTCTGCCTACCCTCCTCTGCCATTCAAGCTAGGTAGTTGCAGCTTTGCAAATGTGAAACAAGCTCCTGAATTTATACAGGAACTAGAAAAGTTCCATTTTGGGGAGATGATCTTTAGACGGAACGATACTCACGAGAGAATGGCTGAGCACTGCAGGAAACACAAAGTGTTTTATGAGTACACCCATCATTTTGACAATGATGATTCCGTTTTCAGGAGGGCCCCTAACATGACAGCGCTCAGCAAGAGATTCAAACCAAAAGGTGGAAAGGGATCTGAGCAGGAGAAGGCTGAGCAGGCTAAGGCTGAAGAAACAGCCAAAAGAATAAGGAAGGAAGCCCAGAGACTGGAACAAGAAGCTGCAGAATGGCTCCAGAAAGGAGAAGAAGAAAAGAGGAAAGCTGCCCAGGAAGCAGCTGAAAAGGTAAAGGAAACAACCAGAGAGGCAGAGGAGGCTGCTAAGCAAGCAGCTGAGGAAGCTCAGAGGAAACTGGATGAAGAACTTCGACAACAGGAAGCCGAGAAAATAGAGTTGGCACAACAACAGGCTTCTGGATCACAAGCAGAGCAAAGCCAGGGTGAGGAAAACCCTGAGATACAAATCCTCCAAGTGCCTACTACTGTCACCCCTACAACCCCCACACTCCAGTTAGTACCCTTTACACAGAAAAAAGGGGAAGAGGTTTCTGATTTCAGTATAGTGTACTATGACAGAGCTACCAAAAGGATCATGAAGAGAACCGAGAGGAAAATAGAGGCAGAAGGAATGGCCAGTACAATGATAACCGACAAAGCGGTGATGGTTGGAACAGATAAAGATCCAAGGTTTGTCATCAGGGCTGGGAAGGCAGCAATACATGCTACGGAGGATAATATAGACCGCATGATGGTAGAGATATAATCCTCCAAGAAGACCACTTCTCAGCTCAAGGACACCTTGAGAAGGGAAAGAGAGGAGGGCAACAGACTAAAAAGGAAATACGAGCATGTACTTAAAGAGATGGAGGTCACGAAGCATGAAATTCATGCTATCCAGTAGGAAGCACAAGCAAAAGAAACAACACAAGAAGCCTTGAGTAAGGCACATCAAGAAATTCAGGACTTAAAGAGCGAAAGGGAACAAATGAAGACACAGATAGAAGACCTGATGGAGCAGCAGAAGGTCATCTACGAATCCAATACCTCATATGTTAGAGAGCTGAAAGAGCAGCTGGAGGCAGCCAAGGAGCAACAGGTAGATCTGCAGCCAGTCAAAGAATACATCCTGGCTCAGAAAGCTAGGATGCTGCAACTGCAAATGGACCTGGAGGAAGAAAGGTGTCAAGTCCTGCAGATTGATGGCAGGCTAGATGAAATATTAGACACAGCTTCTTATTTTGTGGACAGGTTGCAAGACATCCTTGAGGTACTGACTTCAAGGATAACCAGGGTAGAAGATGATCAAGAAGTCCCAGCTGAGCTACCAGTCAAAGATAAGCAAGATTTGAAGCGGGACCATGATCTGATAGAGTTTGCTGTTATTACTGCAGAGGACTTCCAGAAGACAGTGAAGAAAATGAAGGGAGCCTACGCAGAGTTCTTTAGAAGAGCCCTTGTCACCTATAACCGCTGTCAAGTGGAAGCTGAGCATAGGCTACACGAATTCCCTGATCATGATACATTTGCAGGGATGTTGCAGACAAGGCAGCAGGAGGAAGAAGCCAAGGTCCAATGTATCAAAGCCATTGATGAGCCGATCCTGAGAAATGAAATTGGACACACAGCCATTAGTGTACAGCTATTGGAGGAACAGGTGCGCCTGAACACGGCTAGAGTAGAGGCTATTCGGAACCAAGCAGATAAGTTCGAGCTGAATATACAATTCTTAGAACCCCACTCGTTTGAAGGACTCACTGCTGAGGCAGTAGCGTGGAGGAAATTTTTGGAAAACCAAGCGGGACCCTCCTCATGAGAAGGACCAGTCAACTTTTGTATAAATTATTATTTTGTAAAAGGTTGTAGGAAAATGAAGCGTTGGGAAGCCCAAAGGTCACTTTGGGCAGCCCAACCATTTTTTTCTTTTTGTATAAAAACTAGGGAAGAGAGACATGAGGGGGGATTTTTTTTCCCAGTTACGCTGGATGACCTATTGTAAGAAGAACTATTTCCTTTTGCAATAAATATTTTAGTTTGCCTGTTGGAGAAAGAGCTGAGGAATTTTCCAAATGGTGTGCAATGGATGGCAGGAATATGAACTATTTTGTTTTTCGGCTTATGTCCATGAATCGTGAGATCATTCTAACTCTGTGATTTATATCTTGTTGAATGATTTCTGGTTTATTTTGTGGAAAATTCACTTATAGTCATGCCGGTGCTTCACATAACAGTTAGCTATCTGATTGTTGGAATAATTTCTCTTTCATGTGTTGTAAATACAAGTATCAGCTACCTGTAATTGTGTTTATCATACATGGAGTTAATGCATTACTAAATAATAATCATTTTCTGGCTCCCCGGGGATAGGTAGTTAGTTGTTTAGATAGTTAGTTGTTTATTTCCTGGTTGCATATGTGGTTTAGATGTTGTGAACATAAGACGAGAGGTAAGAACCTGCGCAGCACATTTTGTGGTTCCCGGCATCCTTATCACCCTTCATGGTTTAAATAGGCATATGCACTTCATATTAAGTCAAAATACAAATTTCGGTGGACCAGGTCGCAACCGGTAAAGCCCCTTTTTGTTACTTTGACCTACGGTAGCCGGACCGTAAACCGGACGGATTCCCTATACCAAACAGTCAATGGGCTAGTTGGGAACGTTGATTGGGGAGAATCCCTTACTGTTGCCACCTGCGAATTTCCAGGCCTCAACAGGTTGAAAACACATAAACGAAAATTTCTGATGGAAGCATAGATATATAAGTTTTTTCAACTTGATACTTAACAATTCTTCATTGTTTATAATGAATTCTTTCTATTCTCAATTTTGACTCCTTGCTTCATTGTTCAACATAGAAGGGTATTTTTTTAACTCTCTTATAGCACCACTTTCTTGCAGTTTCATACATGTATGTTGTATGTTTTACTATTACAATCATTTGCAGAAATAGATAAATTTTAATAGAATAAATTCATTATAATTTTATCAGTTACATTAAATCGATAACAGTGGGAAACCAAGGTTATGAATCAGTGCACTCATTGATTGCAAAGGACTAACAATAATATTGATCCATTTGAAATAGGAAAAATCATAATATGTTAAAGAAACTTAATCAAATAAATAACAAGAGATATGAAATAATATATGGCTGTATTAAATCAAGTTTGCAAAAAATTACAAAAACCTCAAGCAAACAGAGGTATCTCCAGTATTTTGTCCAGATCTTTCCCCTTCCAAAAAGTTCCTAATACATATAAAGTCTACCCCTTAAATGATTATTACAAAGAATAGATCTCCATCAAACTAGGATCATAAAAACCCAATTAAAGATAATAACCCAGAAAATCATGCCATCTATTCCAAATCTCCAATAGTTCTGCTATGTTGGGATAATTGGATGATTCAGAACCAAGTTGAGCATCACATCTATAAGTCTCTATTTCTTTCTTAGCCAACTTGTGCCAAATGCGGAGGTAAATATGGATCCTGCCCTCAAGGGAAATAGGTTGTCAGATTAACTGATCCACGTCTTCAATATTGATATGATCAAGTGCCTGGATTTTATCCTTCACTTCATCTCAACGGCGTTTGACCTTTTTGATCATCACTTTTGGATAACATGCGTTCTCGATAAGATTCACTGTGGGAAAACACAATGTTTCCATGATACCATCTACAACATACCACCTTCTTCCACACACATCCTATGCCTTTTTAATAGTATCCTCAATCATGTCATTTAGGTTGAGCCAAGCTTGTAGTACAGTTCTCACCTTTTTCAGCTATAAGCTACCGAGGATGGTAATGTTGTTGATGTAATTGTAACTTTGGAATGTATTCACTTATATATCTTATGTATTGTACCCCGATGTTTATTCCGGGATGTGTCTGTAATGTAATTGAGTCATGTCATGCCCTGATGTTCCGATCGGGAGGATCTATAATGTAAACAAGTCATGTCAAGTCATTTTGGGTAACCCTCCTATTGTTCAAGGGTTAAAGTCCTCGCAGTTCCATGGCACTAGGGTTATTAGACTCACCTAGTGAAGTAGGCCCTAGTTGGGTTTATTCAAGTCAGGAATTAGTATAAATAGAGAGTGAGCCTCTCTATTTATCACACACTCACTCACACTCAGTTGTAGTGCATAGCTGAGGAAGAAGAAGACACTGGGGATAGGAAGAAAGAGGTTGCTACCGTCGGGAGATCATCTTACTGTTTTGGGGTTTTACTTTTGGTGTTGATTCTATCTTCGAGGAAGTTGCGGGGTTTTCTCCATTCATGGTTTCCCCGAGGAAAAACACTGTGTTCATTTTTTCTTGGGTTTGATTGGTGTGCTTGTTATTCTCTTAGTTAAAGATCCTAATAATGCTAGCTTAATGTTAAAAATCTAACATGGTATCAGAGCTAACCTGAGAAGAAGACACTGTGCAGCTGTGGGAACTAGGGCTTCCTACTTTGTGGATCTTCCTCTACAAATTTTCAGCAAAAGAAGATTGGATTAACTCTCCTCATTAGGGCGCATCTTTTTGTTGAAGCATAATCCAATTATGAGGTTTTTCAGTTTTGGACTCGACAATACTGCCGAAAATTAGGGCTTTCCACAGAAGTGGAATTTTTCAGTGAGCCCAGCCTTGGATTGATATCCTCCCCAAAATAAAATTTAGGGATCAATATCAAGGCATTTGGTTGAATAGAACTCTGGAAAAGAAAACCCCTAATCTGCTCCTGAACTAGCACGGCAGGATTTCAGCTCCAAATCTAGATCCGACATCTTGAACTGGTAAGATCTAAATATTTGGTATTTCCATTTGAGGTTCTCAGTTAATATGTCTCATCATAGCAAGCTTGATGAAAATATTGAGGGAGCTGATAAATTCTGATCCTAGAAGTATAGGATCTCCCTGGTCCTAGAAGAAAATGAGTTGGACTCCTATATCAGTGAGGAGGTTCCAGTTCCAGAGGGAGATGTGGCTAAGGCATTACATAAGAAGAAGTTGGTTATGGCAAAGAGGATTATTGCTGATTCAATCAAGGATCACCTCATACCATATGTGTCCTCCCTAAAGACACCTAAAGCTATGTTTGATGCCCTAACCAAATTGTTTGAAGGGAAGAACATAAATGGGAAGATGACTCTGAGAAACCAGCTGATGAATGTAAAGATCTAGAATGCAGAAACCATCCAGTCTTACTTTACAAGGGTCTCTCAGATCAAGGAACAACTGGAAGTAATAGATGAAGAAGTAGAAAATACAGAGATTGTAATGACCACCTTTAATGGTCTCCCTAGATCATGGGACTCCTTTATTCAAGGAATCTATGCCAGAAATAAGTTATTCAAGTCCAGTAGACTATGGGAAGAATGCTCTCAAAACGAAGCTTGGATAGCAGCTCGAGAAGAAAACATGGGAAGTGAAGAGAAAGATCTCACAGTACAATCCAAGAAATCTAGATCTAGCCTATCACAGAAGTAAGTCCTCTCATCAAAGGAATAACTCTAGGAAGCCTATAGATTTGTCTAAGTACATTTGTTATACATGTGATGAAGAGGAGATTTTTCTAGAGGCTGTCCTAAAAATAAAAGTAGCTCTCACAAGAAGAAGGGAAATAAGAGAAGAAATCATGCTCATGCTACATATGATGATGAAACTTCCACAAAGAGAAACAGATAATTCAATGATGATTCTTCAAGTGATGAAGAATATGTTCTGATCTCCACTCTCACGGGAACTATCACACATGGCAGCAATGATTGGCTTATATACAGTGGTGCTTCCAAGCACATGACAGGATTCAAGGAATCCTTTGTGAAATTATTTGAACATGAATCACCTCATAAGGTGAAACTTAGAGATGACTACCAGTATCCAATAAAAAGTAGTGGGGAATCCTCATACAAGCTAGACTCTGGAAAGTCTATGAAAATGAAGGAAGTATTGTTTGTACCGGGACTAAAGAAGAATCTCCTCTCCATATCTGCATTAGATGCAAAAGGAATGAGGGTTGCATTTATAGATGGTCAAGTCATCATGTGGCCAAAAGGAAATACCATTAATGATGCAGTAGTGATTGGGGAACAAGAAGGACACTTATACAAATTGAAGGGACATCTAGAACAAGATTTGGTTCATGACTCAGTAGAACCAAATGAGCTTTGGCATAGAAGGCTTGTACATGTGCATTATAGAGTGCTACTACTTGCAAGCAAAGTTGTTGAAGGTCTCCCATAAATGCAGACAAAACATGAAGGTGTATGCAAAGGATGTGAGAAAGGGAAGAACACAAAGAAGACATTTCCAAGTAGAGAAAGCAAGGCAAAAGGAATCTTGGAAATCATCCACTCCGATGTATGCAGTCCAGTGTCATCTAGCTCACTAAGCGGGTATGTAAACTATGTTCTTTCATTGATGATTTTTCTAGGAATACATGGATTTACTTCATGAACAACAAAGATGAAGTTTTCACCAAGTTCAAGGAATTCAAATCCTTGATTGAGAACAACACTGAAAATAAGATCAAGACCTTTCGATCAGATAATGGTAGAGAATTCACTTCAAATGAATTCAAAGAGCTATGTAAAGACACAGGGATTAAGAGGGAGTTGTCCACTCTGTTGATGTATATGTAACTTCGGAATGTATTCTTTTATGTATCTTATGTATTGTAACCCGATGTTTATTCTAGGATGTTTCTATTATGTATTTGAGTCATGTGATCATGCCTGATGTTCTGATCAGGAAGATTAATAATGTAAACAAGTCATATCAAGTCATTAGGTAAGTCCCCACAGTTTCGGGGCACTTGAGTTATTATACACTAATTAAGGTGTAGGATCGAGTAGTAATTGTTAGGTTGAGCCTACGTGTGAAAATGCAATTCAAGTGAACAAATGAATATAAATAGAGAGTGAGAGTCTCTCTATTTATAACTTGTAAAACACATCACTTGCTCTCTCAAGTGTGGCGCACTAGTGGAGAAGGAAATACTGTGGCTAGACAGAAGAAGAAGACTACTGCTGTTGGGAGTGCATCTTACTGTTTTGGGGTTTCACATCTTGTGGTGAAACTATCTTAGAGGAAGTTGCGGGGTTTTATCCATTTATGGTTTCCACGATCAAAACTCTTTGTGTCTCTTGTCTCTTGTGATGTGCTTATGTTATTGATGTGCTTGTTATTCTCTCAGTGAAAAGATCCTAACATAATGCTAGCTTAAATGTTGAAAAACTAACATGGTATCAGAGCTAACCTGAGAAGAAGACATTTTGCAGCTGCGGGAACTAGGGCTTCCTATTTTTTGGATCTTCCTCCACATATTTTCAGCAAAAGTATGCTAGGATGACTCTCCATTGAAGGGTGCATCTTTCTGTCGATGCGGAATTCAATTTCAAGCATTTTCAGTTTCGATGTGGAAATTAGGTCTTTCTACAGAAGAGGAATTTTTGAGTGAGACTAGCATAGGATTGTTCTACTCATCAAAACCGAAGTTCAGAGACCTGGATCAAGAAATTTGGTTGGGTGAAACTCCGGGAAAGTCAAACCCTAGTTTGACCCTGAGCTAGGAGAAACCCTAAATACTAAAACTGCTACGTTTTGGTACAGTCACTATATTCTAAGTTTGGAGAAGTTTCAGAAGCTTAAAATTTTAGGGGACGAAGATAAAATCCTGATGAACACTGTGTCCAAAAATCAGCCTCAGATTCGCTATATTATGGGAGATATGATGTCTCCACGTTAGGGTTCCATCCTCTTCCAGAAATCATCCATAAACAGGAAACCTGGGGAGATCTGCAATATCTTGGGCTACAGAGGTCCAAATGGAATTCCTAAAGATTTTCCAGAAAGGGCATGGACTTTAATTTATGTGGTCCAAATATTAGACTCAAAAGATGAACCAGTGACACGTGGCATGCCGTACAATGTCACTGTTCTGAACAGTCCTGTAACAGGTCACCTTGGGAAAAGGATCATAAATCCCAAATGGTGAAACCAATTCTGATGAAACCTATGGTGTCACGATCAGGGACATGTGAGGTTACCTCAATATGAAATTGCAGACATAGAGGAGCAGTAATTTTGGATATATCATAGAAACAGTAACAGGCATTTCTGTAGAAGAAATTAGAAAATTAGGGCTTCCTGTTCCGGGAGCTTCCCTCCACTGTTTTCAGAAAAGGAGTACATTGGACAGCTCCATTTAAAGAGATCTATCTGTTTATCCAATCAGATCTGAAAGATTCTAAGTTTTGAAAATTAGGGTTTCTGTGACAAACCCTAGATCATCCAGCTCCGAAACAAGGACGGACACCTCAAATCGAGGTTCCAGCTTCAGAGGGAGACGAGGCCAAAGAAGACATCATGCTCATGCTACAAAGGATGATGAACCATCCAGAAAGAGATCCAGATATGAAAGTGAATATTCTTCAAGCGAGGATGAATATGTTCTGATATCAGCTCTCACAGGTAACATTACTCATGGAAATGATGATTGGCTTATAGACAGTGGGGCTTCCAAACATATGATGGGATTCAAGGAATCCTTTGTAGGACTGTCAGAACATGAATCACCTCACAAGGTGAAACTAGGAGATGACTACCAATATCCAATAAAAGGTAGTGGGGAATCTTCATACAAGCTAGACTCTGGTAAGTCTCCAACAATGAAAGAAGTATTGTTTGTTCCAGGACTCAAGAAGAACCTTCTATCCATTTCAGCATTGGATGCAAAAGGAATGCGGGTGGCATTCATAGATGGTCAAGTCATCATGTGGTCAAAAGGAAATACTATCGATGATGTGGTAGTGATTGGAGAACAAGGAGGCTTGTACAAATTGAAGGGCCATCTAGAACAAGCCTCGATCCATGACACAGTAGATCCAAATGAGCTTTGGCATAGAAGGATTGCACATGTGCATTACAGAGAACTACCTATTGCAAGAAAAGTTGTTGAAGGTCTTCCAGAATTTCAAGCTATTTGAAGGGAAGAACAAAAATCAGAATATGACCTAAAGAAACCAGTTGAAGAATGTGAATATCTAGAATGTAGAGACCATGTAGTCATAAGAGTCTCTCAAAATCAAGAACAACTTGAAGCAGAAGTGAAGAATGTAGAAATGGTGATGGCCACCTTGAATGGCCTCCCAGGATCGTGGAATTCATTTATTCAAGGAATGTGTTCCAGAAGGAAGTGATTACTTTCAGCAGACTTTGGAAAGAAGAAGAAGCTTGAATCATAAGAAGAGAAGAGAAGATGGGAGCAATTGAAGATCAAGATCTCGCCATCCAAAGAAGATCCCTCAAGCAATGAGGAATATGAAGAACTCAACTCTTGAAGAACTTCTTATCCTCCATATCATTTGGATAAGAAACGATGCTACCATGAATGAAGAAGACGATGAAGCTAAAGGATCAAGAAACAGTCTACCCACGAAACAAATAAAGATAAGTATTCAATTGTTATTTCATGATATTTTTTTGTTATGCATTTGTTTATATTCAGTTGATGTATTATGCATGATAGGATGTTTGCATTAATGACATTATACTACTAATATGCATGTGATGGGTAAGTAGCTCATGGTGCTATACAACTCTCCATTGCTACTTATCTAGAATGAAACCTCTTTGTTGGCATATTGGATTAGTGCACAATCTCAATGTTGTCCTGGTAGAGATGGAAGGCATCTAGAAAGTTTCAGTGAGATATGGATGAATGTTGTATTGGCTAAAGTAGTTGCATGATCATATATTTATGCATAAGTATTTTCCAGTATGAATATTCTTTATGAAATGTTCTAACCATATAAATGCATTTGACTTGTAGGAAATATCACATACATAATCACCTACAAGCAAATAAGAATGAAGACTTGTTCCGAAGAGCAAGTGACAACATTTCAAAATGAAGAATAATATGACGAGTGCAATGACATCATTGATGCAGAACCTTCTAGCCACCAAGAAGAAAGGGAAGACCAGTTCAAGAAGAATGATGTCTGGGTGCAGTATCGAGACCTAAAGAGAAGTTCATAGTTCCATCATGCAGTAGATGGAAACATCATGGGATACAAAGCAAGATTCGTAGCACGAGGCTTCTCACGAAAAAGAAAGCCTAGACTACGAAGAGACATTTGCAGCCAGTAAGATTTTAAACACATACATGATGAGCCTGATGAAGATCTTAAGCTTTGCTACAAGGTTGAAGATAATGCTTTCAGTGCATAGAGTACAGAAGACAGAGGGAGTATGATGCTTCGCTTCAGAGGGAGTGACTACAGAAGATCCTAAGGTTCAACATGATATGACAGGATGGATAGATTACTGATGACTCTAAGCATTACTGAGAGTAAAGTGGATTCCAACCTTTTCTTCAAGGTTGAAGACGGAAGACCAGTGATACTCCTGTTATGTGTCGATGCATTACTTTCTAGGTATGGAGGTGTGGTAGAGTACAGATGGGATCTTCCTGGGACAAGGGAAGTATGCAGCAGAGATCCTAAAGAGGTTTGGGATGATGTACTGCAAGGCTATGGCTACACCCATGGCATCGAACCTGAAGCTATTGAGTGATGCTTCATCAAAGTCGGTTGATGCTACGATGTATCGTCAGATGATTGGGTCATTGATGTACCTGACGAACACGAGGCTAGACATTTGCTTTGCTGTGAACACCTTGAGCCAGTACCTGACAGATCCAAGAAGTGTTCACTTGATGGCTGCAAAGCATATTCTGAGGTACCTGAAGGGTACAATTGATTATGGGCTCAAGTACGATGCGAATCAGAAGATTAACCTGGAGGGTTATGTTGATTCAGATTGGGCAGGCAGTGCCATCAACAGGAAGAGTACTTCAGGATGTTGCTTCAGTATGGGATCAGGTGTGATCTCTTGGTTTAGTAGGAAGCAATCCTGTGTGGCACTGAGTATAGCTGAAGCAGAGTATGTCGCAGCTGGTTCAGCTAGTTGTGAGGCAGTATGGCTGCGGAAGCTACTATCTGATATATTTGATCTCCAGTTGGATGCTACTTGTATACATTGTGACAACCAGAGTTGCATGAAGTTGTCAAAGAATCCAGTGTTCCATGACGAGTCGAAGCATATCGAGATCAAGTATCACTATATCAAGGATATGGTGCAGAGAGGAGCAGTGAAACTCCTGTATGTTGCGACGGAGGAACAGATAGCTGATGTATTGACGAAGCCATTGGCTAGACTGAAGTTTGAATACTTCAGAGAGAGACTTGGTGTTCTCCAGATCGAGGTTCCTTCCAAGAGAAAGTGATGAGACCCATAGCCATTCTGACATGGTGAGAGGATTGGTTCCTTCCATGGTCAGTTGTAAGGGCTGAGCCATTCTATCATGGTGAGAGGATTCAGTTCCTTCCATGTCAGATATGAGTGCTAGCGATCCAAAGCCATTCTGACGAGCAGGTCAGATGTAAGGGCTGAGCCATTCTGTCATGGTGAGAGGATTCAGTTCCTTCCATGTCAGATATGAGTGCTGACTGCCATTCTGGGAATGGAGGCACCTAGTCAGTTACCAAGAACACTCAGTCAGGGACTGAGAGAGCCATTCTTATGAGTAGGTCAGATGTAAGGGCAGTGCCATTCTGTTCATGGATAACGGATTTAGTTCCTTCCATGTCAGATGTGAGTGCTGGGAATTTTGTCAAGTAGGACAGATGTAAGGGCTACCACCATTCTGACGAGCAGGTCAGATGTAAGGGCAGTGTCATTCTGTTCATGGCTAAAGGATTTAGTTCCTTCCATGTCAGATGTGAGTGCTGGCCATTCTGTCGAGTAGGATAGATGTAAGGGCTACCGCCATTCTGACGAGCAGGTCAGATGCAAGGGCAGTGCCATTCTTTTCATGGCTAAAGGATTTAGTCCCTTCCATGTCAGATGTGAGTGCCGGCCATTCTGTCGAGTAGGACAGATGTAAGTTCTACGGCTATTCTGACGAGCAGGTCAGATGTAAGGGCAGTGCCATTCTATTCATGGCTAAAGGATTTAGTTCCTTCCATGTCAGATGTGAGTGCCGGCCATTCTATCGAGTAGGACAAATGTAAGGGCTACCGCCATTTTGACGAGTAGGTCAAATGTAAGAGCAGTGCCATTCTGACAAGGAGGTCAGATGTGAGTGCCGGCCATTCTGTCGAGTAGGATAGATGTAAGGGCTACCGCCATTTTGATGAGTAGGTCAAATGTAAGAGCAGTGCCATTCTGACGAGGAGTTCAGATGTGAGTGCCGACCATTCTGTCGAGTAGGACAGATGTAAGGGCTACCGCAATTTTGACGAGTAGGTCAAATGTAAGGGCAGAGCCATTCTTTTCATGGCTAAAGGATTAGATTCCTCCCATGTCAAATGTGAGTGCCAGCCATTCTGACGAGTAGGTCAGATATAAGGGATACCAAAGACCTACCGTGGGCTAGGCCTACAACCAGCATGAAAAAGGGCTGGCTCTGTAGAACTTCCTATGATGAGATAGTACACACATGATGATGACTAGAGATGATCCATATCAAGCTATGATCCAGATCCAGTTATGATGACTTTGAGAGATCCATATCGAGGGATGATCCAGATCCAGCAGTGATGATCCAGATCGAGAGATGATCCAGATCCAGTCCAGTGATGATGATCCAGATCCAGTGATGATGTTCTATGATGATCCAGATCCAGTGATGATCCAGATCCAATTCTATGATGATCCAGATCGAGAGATGATCCAGATCCAGATGACTTGAAGATGAATATGAATCGAAGACGAAGATGGTCCAGTTGATGCAGAGAAGAAGACCGGTGCTAAAAATTGTGTCGAAAGAATACCTTCCTAGTTAAGAGGGAGTGTTGATGTATATGTAACTTCGGAATGTATTCTTCTATGTATCTTATGTATTGGAACCCGATGTTTATTCTGGGATGTTTCTATTATGTATTTGAGTCATGTGATCATGCCCCGATGTTCCGATCGGGAAGATTAATAATGTAAACAAGTCATATCAAGTCATTAGGTAAGTCCCCACAGTTTTGGGGAACTTGAGTTATTATACACTAATTAAGGTGTAGGCTCGAGTAGTAATTGTTAGGTTGAGCCTACGTGTGAAAATGCAATTCAAGTGAACGGATGAATATAAATAGAGAGTGAGAGTCTCTCTATTTATCAATTGTAAAACACATCACTTGCTCTCTCAAGTGTGGCACACTAGTGGAGAAGGAAATACTATGGCTAGACAGAAGAAGAAGACTACTGCTGTTGGGAGTGAATCTTACTATTTTGGGGTTTCACATCTTGTGGTGAAACTATCTTAGAGGAAGTTGCGGGGTTTTCTCCATTTATGGTTTCCCTGATCAAAACTCTTTGTGTCTCTTGTCTCTTGTGATGTGCTTATGTTATTGCTGTGCTTGTTATTCTCTCAGTGAAAATATCCTAACATAATGCTAGATTAAATGTTGAAAAACTAACACACTCCTTATAATCCACAACAGAATTGGATTGCAAAAAGGAAGAATAAAACTATCAGGGAAGCTACAAGAGCAATGATTCATGATCAATATCTTCCTATGCATCTTTGGGCAGAAGCTGCCATAATAGCGGTGTATGTACATAACCGTACTCCACACAAAGTACTGGAGAACAAGACTCCTAAAGAAGTCTTCTCCAGCAAGAAACCAAAAGTCAGCTATCTTAGAATATTTGGTTGTCTAGTGTACATTCACATTCCAAAAGAGAAGATGACAAAATTAGATCCTTCAGGAAAGAAGGGTATATTTGTGGGATACTCTGAAACCTCAAAGGCTTACAGAATATACTTCCCAGGGTTCAAGAATATTGACATTAGCAGAGATGTAACATTTGATGAATATTCATCGTACATCAAATCCAGGAAGAAACTGGATGAAGAACCTAAAGAAACAAGAGAACCCATAATTCATGATACAACCATGAATGAAGAAAATCAAGAAGAAGATTGAGAATTAGAAGAACCTCAAGAACCTATAGATCCACCTCTGGAGAAGAATTCTCATAAGAGGAAACCTGCTTGGGTATGTGAAATTATCCAAGGTGCAGAAAGATATGGAGCTTCAGAATAAACACCCAGAGGAAGAAAGAGAACTAGATCTTGCTCTAGTTACGTAGCCTTACTATGTGACATTATTGATAAAGAACCTTCCAACTATGAAGAAGTGGCAGAACGGAAAGAGTTGAAGGATGATATGATCGAAGAGTATCAATCGATCATGAAGAATGATTTTTGGGATGTTGTCCCTGTTTGTGCTAGAAATTGTTTCCAAGCCACAAAGAAACAAGCCAACACAATCTCAAATATTCAATCAAACAAAACTAGGGTTTAAGGTTTTTTGAAAGGTTTTCCTGGTTGTAAAATTTGGTGACTGAAGGGAATACATTCATAAGCCAAGTAGGAACTAAATCATAAATAAATAAGAACAGAGATGCATAATATAATTACCATGTACTAACATAATATAATCTTGAAGTTCATTCACTACTAATAAGCATTACAAGCATAAAGACTAAACCAACAATGAATTTATCAATCATGTAGCTAAACAAGCTAAAAATGAAGCCAAAACACAGACTGAAGGGTAATATGGATCATATATTTCATAATTCTATTCATCAAATACACATGAGAGTTTTAGTACTTAGTTCATAAACAAGTCAAAGATCTCCTTAAGCCAGCCAAAAATTGAACCCCTTGTTCTATTTCTCCTCTTCCTAAATATTGTTTTTCAAAAATTCAGTTAGGGTTTAAACCCTAACTGTTTTTAGCCTACTCATTGATGGGATAATGTCAAAAATTACAATTTACAAAATAAATTATTTCTCAAAAAACATAACAGGTAACTGCCTAACTAACAATACTCAAAGGTCTTTAGCAGCTTCTACCAATAAGGTTATTCCATCCAAAGCTTGGGCCTTCTTCCTAGCTCTCTTCTACTCAACTTCCATGTCTGTTAACCTTCTTGTAAGTTCTTCATTCTACTGCTGTAAGCCTTTGACAATATGCTTTAATTCTGCACATTGTAAATCTATGTTTCTTTTCCTTTTTAGGGCTTCCTTGGAGACTGCAGTAAGCTCTTGGTAATGATCATTTACTTCTTGTAAGTCCTCCCAGAGTCTTCTATTTGCTAGGATCAAACCATCATTTACTTCCTGCATGTAATCCATTTGATGCTTATACTGTTTGATGGTTCTTTGCAAATTCTCCTTTTTTGAGTCAAAAGCTTTCCCTGTTGTGGTATCTTGTAGCTCACTAGGTAGCCATGGGATATTTAGATTTCTGAAAATGTCTTCATCCTCCTACAGCAGCTCTGTAGAAATACCAGGAACACTTGGAATTTCTTGATTGTTTGTTTCATCAGGTGCATTTTCATCCATTAACAACTTATTTTCTGAATAAGAAGCTTCCCTTTCTTCTTTCTGTTGCTCCTTCAACATTTCACTTCTTAATTCCAAAAACACAGCTGATAGTTTAGTCTCAGTGAGATTGGACTCTTCTACTGACTTCAATGATTTCTTTCCTTTGAAATCACCCTTTCTAGCTTCTATCTTTTCATCTGAAGAAGAAGTATCAATCATAGTGACCTCTGCTGTGTTTAATTTAGGGTTTAGAAGATTTTTCATGTTCAGCCTCACTGATTTGTTTTTAGGTCTGGTTTTGGGTCTCCATCCTAAGGCAAGTTCTCCCATCATCATTAAACTTTTTCCTTGATGTCTAACTGTAGCTAACTCCATAGCTTTAACCTTGATCTTCTTTTTCTTTGGCCTTTCTGTTTTATCCTCTTGACTGTAGCATTCCCTGTGTGTGTCAACCCTAAACTCTGCATTGACTGTCAACTCATCTCCTTCTAGAAAATATCCTTCATCTTCAGATAAAATAGTGATTGGGCTTCTTTGTTGGACTTTAGTATCTTCTTCTTTTACTGCAAGCTTCTCTATGACAAGAATTGGTTTTTTATCTATAAGTGCCTCTACTGGTGCTTGAATTTGCATAGGCTAAGTTTCCTTTTCAATAATTAGTAAACCTTTTCCCTTACTGTCAATTGAAGGCTACTGAGATTCAATATCTCCCTTTGAAGGTTTTGTCACTTCCTCAATCTTGACACCTTTTTTTATCTTCAAACTTGACTTTTAGCCCTAATTTTCTAATTAGGGTTTGTCCCTTGTTCACATGCTTTTTGGTATGTTGTTCTTCCTACTTAATTTGGAACCCAGACCAAAAGAGCAAATAGTCCCATGTATTTCCTTCTCTTTGCAGGATAGTGCTGATAATGAGCGTGATCAATCCATGATGGAAAATGGATTGTGCACTGTGGTCATGATGCTCTTTAATCATGCTTGACATTTTCTGCAAACTCTTCAACAAGAAGAAGGGAAGACTCATCCTTGATTCACCAGCCAGGTGCTGTAAGAACCTGAAATGATACTTGAATACAAAAGCATACCTCCCTTCACAGGTAATATAGCTTTGTAAGACTTTGATGGGCTCCACCCATTCAGCTCTGAAATTCTGAATGAGCACTCCTTTGCTCCAGTCTGGAATAATGCCAGGTAAAAGATACCTTTGGGCATTGAAGGTGAAAGGCGGATTTTTGAACCACAAATCTCCTTCATTACTGACTCCTATTGCTTCAGCCACCAACTCCACAGTCAACTTAAACTTCAGTGTATCAAATTATACCATGTCTTGGTTATAACATTGGGCAAATCTATGAGAGACCTCGGTGTTATAGCCATCAATCTTCTTAAAGAAAACCAACCATCTAGCATTTTCAAAAAGCTCTGCACAACCTGGAAACTTGTCAATCCAATTCAGCTCAGTAGGCTCAGCTTTGTTGGTCTTCCCACTTTTCTTCATTTGCTTTCCAATGGCTGAATTCTGTGTAATTTTAAAGCCCTATTAATGACCTAATAGCCCTTTTTCCCTCAAGCTTCTAGAGTTTTGACAATTAGCTTTCTTTGATTCTCCTTGGCTGTTTTTTCTTAATTTTTAACAGTCTGTTTCTATTGTTAATGCAGGAAATGTTTTGCACCAGGCTTGGGTAAATTAGGTCAGTAGAGTGACAAAAATCTTTAACAAGACTATTGCTGAACTGAACTCACATCCAATATGCTCATCTAAATGCCAGAACACCTCTGAAATGCATAGAGACATCCATGTGTTGTGATTCTACACAAATAGCAGCCTTGGCTCCTTCTAATGCCACTAATGAGTTATCTCTTTGCAATAAGGATTTTGCATTAGCACTTTCAACTGCTCGATTCTTAGATTCAGAATGTGATTGTTTAACTAGAGAATGAGATGATATGAGAGAAATCTTATATGTGCTAACTTTTTGCTTCAACTTGCATTCAGCACAAAACCAATTAGCCTCTGGCACATATTTAGACAAGGTCTGTATGCAATTGACATGCTCAGCTAACTCATTGCATTGATTATAGGTAACAAGTAAATCTGTGAAACCCTGGTCGCCACAAACAGTACAGACCTTCACCCGACCATATTTGCTGGTCTTGACAGGAAAATTGGTTCAATGTAACTGCTATTTTTCAATTTATCACTTTCCAAAACATCTAAGACCTTTTAGACTGATATCTGGTCATTGAGAGCTTGTTAACAGCATGAATTAAAGTTTTCCTTAATCAATTTTAACATAACAAGCCTTAATGGAAAAAACCCCCAATTAAGCAGCCACGACCAAGTTTATGCGGAATACCTCACTCTCGGCCGGTTACAAATGTTTAAAATTAATCCTTGGACTATCTGACTGTTGAATTTAATTGCCCAGGTGTCTTCAAGTCTTCAATTTGCTTCCAACTGGCGCGCTAAGAAAACCCTAAATTCTCTCTGTAACTACACATTTTGGATTTTTAGCAGTTGCCTTCGTTCCACTTCGCCTCCATCTTCGTAATGCATATGTGTAAAACTTATTTCCCATCAATCTCGGCTCGTTCCTTGATCTGTCATCATTCGCCCAACCTTAACTGCTGATTGCCACGATCTCCTTCATGTCATCGGCCACACCTATTTGCATGATTATTTATGCTGAAACACGTATCAAAAACTCTTTACACATGTGATTAGTCATCCAGGAGAGCAATCATGAGAAAATTTGGCGAAAAAAACGACGAAATTAGTGCCCGCGATATTCTTGTAGCGCCGCAGTGTAAAATTTTAGCTGTTGCGCTACAAGAATATTTTAAAATCAAATTTGGTGCTTTTTTAGTCATTAATTCCAATTTAAATGAGGTTTATATGATAAACATTGCTCTTAGAGTATATTTGTGAAATCCTTAATCAATATAAAACCTATAGAACCCTTCAGAACCTAAGGAAACAACAAATAATAAAAACCTAAAGGCAAAAAATCAAGATTTCTCTTTAAATCAAAACTTCATGAAAGTAAGCTAATGAGCAAAATTCAAACAAAAATCACAATCAAAATATAAAACTGAAGAAAACAAGTTCATGACTTAATAGTCCCAATACTAGAAGGGAAGTCCATTGTAACTTCCAAATGGATCTACAAGATCAAGCATGCTGCAGATGGCAGCATCGAGAAACATAAAGTAAGATTCGTGGCTCGTGGTTTCTCCCAGAAAGAAGGAATAGATTATGAAGAAACCTTTGCACCTGTAGCCAGATACATTTCCATCAGATCAATACTTTCTTTGGCTGTAGTGATGAAATGGAAGATACAATAGATGGATGTCAAGACTGCTTTCTTGAATGGTGTAGTAGAAGAGGAAGTGTATGTGGAGCATCCACTTGGTTTTGAGACACATGACAGAGAGTCTCATGTATGTATATTGAAGAAATACCTGTACGGTTTGAAACAGGAACCCAGGACATGGTACGGTAGAATTCATGGTTTCCTATCCAGTTTGGGCTTTACCAAGAGTAAAGCACATTCCAACCTTTGCTACAAGGTTGAAGATGGAAATCTAGTGATACTCCTACTATATGTGGATGATCTGTTTGTAACAGGTATGGATGGGTTGATTGCTGATACGAAGTGGAAACTTACTATCGAGTTCAAAATGAAGGACTTGGGTATGATGCACTATTTATTAGGCATGGAGGTGTGGCAGATTGCAGATGGAATCTTCCTTGGACAAGGGAAGTATGTAATAAAGATTCTGAAGAGATTAAGGATGATGGACTGTAAGGCCATAACCACACCTATGGCATCGAACCTAAAGCTATTGACTGATGCTTGAGCAGAAGCGGTTGATGCTACAATGTATCGTCAGATGATTGGGTCCTTGATATACCTGACGAACATGAGACCAGATATTTGCTTTGCTGTGAACACCTTGAGCCAGTTGCTGACAGATCCGAGACATATTCACTTGATTACTGCAAAGCATATTCTGAGGTACTTGAAGGGTACAATTGACTATGGGCTCAAGTACGAGAAAAATCAGAAGATTAACCTAGAGGGTTATGTTGATTCAGATTGGGCAGGAAGTGCCATTGATAGGAAGAGCACTTCAGGATGCTACTTCAGTATGGGATTAGGTGTGATCTCTTGGTTTAGCAGGAAGCAATCCTGTGTGGCACTAAATACAGCTGAAGTAGAGTATGTTGCAGCTTGTTCAGCTAGTTTTGAGGCAGTATGGCTGAGGAAGCTACTGTCTGATTTATTTGATCTCTAGATGGATGCTACTTGTATATATTACAACAACCAGAGTTGTGTGAAGTTGTCAGAGAACCCTGTGTTCCATGACAAGTCGAAGCATATCGAGATCAAGTATCACTATATCAGGGATATGGTGCAGAGAGGAGCAGTGAAGCTCCAGTATGTTGTGATGGAGGAACAGATAACTGATGTATTGAAGAAGCCATTGGATAGAGTGAATTTTGAGTACTTAAGGGAGAAGCTTGGTGTTCTCCAGATCGAGGTTCCCTCTAGAGGGAAATGATGAGACCGAGAGCCATTCTGACATGGTGAGAGGGTTAGGTTCCTTCCATGGTCAGATGTAAGGGCTGAGCCATTATGTCATGGTGAGAGGATTTGATTCCTTCCATGTTAGATATGAGTGCTAAGCCATTATGATGTGACTATAGGATTGGTCCCTACATGATCAGATGTAAGGGCTAAATGCCATTCTTGGAATGGAGGCACTTGGTCAGTTACCAAAAAAACTCAGTCTGGGACTGAGGGCCATTTTGATATGACTGTAGGATGTAGTCTTAAATGATCAGATGTGAGCACATGGCCATTTTGATGTGATTGAGGGATGTGTTCCCACTTGATCAGATATAAGGGCTGATTCCATTCTCTAGGAGAATGGAGGCACTTGGTCAGTTACTAGGAATCCTCAGTCTAGGACTAAGAGCCCTTAAGATGTGATGTTTTTGAACATGGTCGGATGCCAAGTTCAGAGCCCTTTCGATGCGGTGTTTTTCAACATGGTCGAATATAAGTGTTGAGCCTTTTCGATGTAGTGTTTTTGAACATGGTCGAATATAAGTGATTAGCCTTTCCGATGCGGTGTTTTTGAACATGGTCGGATGTAAGTGTAGAGCCCTTTCGATGTGGTGTGTTCACACATGGTTAAATATAAATGCTGAGCCATTCTGGTGCAATGTGTTTACACATGGTCAGATGTGAGTGATGGGCCTTTCTGACAAGATGAGGTCAGATGTGAGTGCTGGGCATTCCTTTCTGACAAGATGAGGTCAAATGTAAGAGCTGGGCGGGCCATTTTGACTTAGGGTTAGATATAAGCACTGATGAAGACCTACATGAAGGGTAGGCCTACAACCAACATGAAAAGGGCTAGCTCTATAGAACTTCTTATGACAAGAAGAATCAAGAGATAGCACCAATGATGATGATGATCTAGACTTGATGATGATCCAGATCAAGTGATGATCCAAATGTGATGATGATCCAGACTTGATGATGATTTAGATCAAGTGATGATCTAGATTTGATGATGATACAGTGATGATCCAGCAGTGGTGATCCAGTGGTCGTGATGATCCAGATCCCGTGATGAAGAAGACTTGAAGAAGATGATGATGACTTGAGGATGAAGAAGAATTAAAGATGAAGACAAATTGAAGATGAAGATGATGAGATGATACAGTCGATACAGAGAAGAAGACCAGTGGTTAAATTTGTGTCGAAATAATACCTTCCTAGTTAAGAGGGAGTGTTGATGTAATTGTAACTTCGGAATGTATTCACTTATATATCTTATGTCTTGTACCCGAATGTTTATTCCAGGATGTGTCTGTAATGTAATTGAGTCATGTCATGCCCCTATGTTCTGATTGGGAGGATTTATAATGTAAACAAGTCATGTCAAGTCATTGTTGGTAACCCTCCTATTGTTCAAGGGTTAAAGTCCCCTTAGTTCTGGGGCACTAGGGTTATTAGACTCACCTAGTGAAGTAGGCCCTAGTTGGGTTTAGTCAAGTCAGGAATTAGAATAAATAGAGAGTGAGCCTCTCTATTTATCACACACTCACTCACACTCAGTTGTAGCGCATAGCTGAGGAAGAAGAAGACACCGGGGCTAGGAAGAAAGAGGTTGCTGCTGTTAGGAGATCCTCTTATTGTTTTGGGGTTTTACTTTTGGTGTTGATTCTATCTCTGAGGAAGTTGCGGGGTTTTCTCCATTTATGGTTTCCCCGAGGAAAAACACTATGTTCATTGCTTCTTGTGTTTGATTGTTGTGCTTGTTATTCTCTCAGTTAAAGATCCTAATAATGCTAGCTTAATGTTAAAAATCTAACAATTGTTTTCTGGCTTGTCCTTCATATATCTTTGCCAATCTAAAATAGCATCATAAGATTTGGAAGCTTTCTCTCTCTTTTGAACCTGTTTTTCAAGGACAATAGAAATTTGACCAAAAGCAATGTGGGTTTCATAAATATTATTCATAGTCCATAAAAATTCAGTTATTAAATCGTAATGCTCTTGATTTGTTTTAATAACCAATTCTTTAAATTCTTGTTGTGAAAACCTAGAGAATGAAGATGAAGTTGCACTTGCAGTTGCATCTTCACATTGTTTCTCAAGTAAGGCTATCATCTGCATCAAGGTAACATTTGCAATCTTCTCATACTACAACTCATCCTAAAGGGAAACATTCTTCACCTGTACTTCATTGTATTTGTCTTGAGATGTCTTCATAAGATTTGCAATATGAAATTCATGCTCTCTTTTGTTTTGTTCCAGCTCTTCCTTCAGTTTTCTTATCTCTTCTTTTCTTCTATCAAATTCTCTATTTAGTGTATTCACAGCATGAAAATTTGCACCAGTGAATTCTCCCAAAGCAGCAACAGTATCTGCAGCATCTAATTGTGGATCACCAGACTGTTGATTCCAAACTATTTGGTTAGAGAGAGATGTATCCATATCACCTTGATCTCTGCTTCTCTTTTTTCCTTTCTTAACCACTGCTTTATTAGACTTACTGTAATGATAGTCCCCAAGAGAAATTATAATATCCTCATTAAACTCATCTATTGACTCAGTAGTACAAGAGATTCCAGCCATCGTGGAAACCAAAGAGAATGTCTGAGTTACAATGGGGAAAGGCATAAGCAAAGTAATGTGAGTAGCAGATAATGGAGAAGGAGATCCCTCACTATAGCTGCTTCATAAGTTGAAGAGATAATTGGAATGGTGGCAGTTTCAGGGATTAGAATAGGAATGTTGATAGCTCAAAATGATGATGAAGACACCAAGACCTTCTCAGAAGCTGATGATGATGGTAAAGTAAATGAGGGTATGTGTAGAGGGATCTTTAAAATTGGGGTTTCCTCAGTAATAAAATGCAATGTGGGAGTTTGAAATGAAGGAGGTATCATAGGAGAAGATGTAGAAGTTGCAGTGTGGTAAAGTTGAGACAATGAGGGAGGTACAGTATCTCCAACAGGAAAGGTAGAGATAGCTTTGATGGATGAAAGGAACAATGTTGAATATGAGGAGCTAGGCATAGAATTCGATTGCAGAATGATGGAAATAGGGATGGAAACCTTCTTACCATGACCATTAAACAAATCTGAAAATGCTTGCAACTGGTCATTCACTTATTCCAAAACAGGCGCAGGAGAAATTTCTTCTTCTTCAACATCGAAATCAGTTAAATTGATAGTAGGAATTGTAGAGGAAGAAACCTAGGTCTTTTGTATTTTGAATGGATTCTCTTCAGGTGGATCATCAAAAGTTTGAGTAACTGCAACATTTGTTTGAATATCAGCAACAGGATGAACAAGTATATCTACCTGAGTATATAAAATAGAAGTCATCATACTTAACCTTTGTTTGAAATACTAGGAAGTATGCATCAAAGTTTTCATTTATTGGGCAACAGTTTCCTGTGGATGATATTCCACAAGACCTTTAACTTTATTCTCAGTTGAACCTATCACCACCGATGAAACTTTCATTAGTTGAGCTTCCTTTTCTTCATTGTTCTTTTTTACCTTTTCCGACAGATCCAATTCTAATGCCCTCTAGCTCCGGATCCTATCTCTGTACTCTTTCTAATAATGTAGGATGAGACTCTGTTCTTATTTAATTTTGGCCCTCTCCAAAACCTCAGGAAAGGTATCCACTCCCTTGTATATAAAAGATGGAGTCATCAGGGATATCTTCATGAATAAAACCACCCTTGATATGGTTTTGCTTGAAGTGAGCATCAAGAAACCCTTTGGGATCATGTTGTCTCTTACTAGAAAAGCCAAGTTTCAATGAAACTATGTGCTCACTTAACTCTGTAGCCCATTTTGAGGCTGGGATGGCCAATGACCCGAGATATAGAGGGAATTTAGGCAAACCTTTTCTCTTAGGTCCAATTAGTCTCTTGTAAACCCCTTCGGTGGCAGTCTGGAAAGACACCTCCTCAAGGACTAATCTATCAAGTACAACCTTGGGCAACATGTTGATAGCACTGCTACCCAAAATTATGAAATATGCAATGGACTCACCAATGTACCAATCACCCATTGTAGCAATGAGATTCTTGGCCTCAGTGGAAAAGGTGAGAGCCTCCTTTTTGAAGATTAGGAAATAAATGCATCTAAGGAAGTTTTCACAAATGTCATAGAACCTGGGTACTTAATTGGTATCCCACAACTCTACATGGTAGATAGGCAATGGAGGTGTCGGTAAAGTCCAGTTCCATCCCAAATTTGGATAGTGGAACTCAGTACAAAATACGTCAATAATGAATGCTGAAAAGAAGAGATTAGGTTTCTTCCTGGAAGTGGCCTTTTGATAATCCTGGTTTGTTCAGGTACACAAGGTACTCCCAAAATACCGAACACCTGGAGCAACCACTTCACACAAATAGATCACAAATCAACACACCGATGTTTTTAATGTGGTCAAAACCCTCAAGAGGGAAACATTCCATTGCCCTAGCCAAATAGCCACTTGGAGCAATTTATTATGCAAAAGAAGAAAGTTACAAATGAGCTTCTCATAATCAATTAACTAGCCAAGGACCCTCCATGCTCTTTAAATAGAGATCATGGACCAATCGGGTGTTAAGCCATGGATCAATGGTAGGTATGATCTAAGAGAAGTTGAACCGTCGGATCACTTTATGTCTAGAACATATCGTGACAGTCGAATTAGAATATTTACAAATGCATACTAATGCATACTAAAGAAACACAATTTACCTAATAGATATATTACACAGTTTGATCTTAACTAACTCCTAAGTGTCTAAATATCCTAACATCCCCCCCTTAAGAAAAACTTGGGATAGGATTGAAGGATTTACAAAAGTGACACTATTAGGATAAAGAAGGAGGCATTAGAGCCCATCCCCCCTTAATGACACATTCTTGAACTCCTAACATAGAGCGAAGTTTAGAAAACTTCGCTCCTGTAAGAGACTTGGTGAAGATGTATGCAACTTGATCATCTGTAGGGCAATAAAGCATTTGAAGAACACGATCATGAACAAGATTTATGATGAATTGCATGTGTATCTCAATGTGTTTGCTGCATTGATGTAGAACTGGATCTTTAGCAAGCTTTATGGAACTTTGATTGTCACACCAAAGTGGAGTAGGCTGATGCTGCTCGAATCCAAAAACTGAAAGGATCTGTCGAAGCCATAAAGATTCTTGGCTGGCATTAACTGCGGCTCAAGATTCTGCTTCTGCTAAAGAAAGAGAAAGAGCTTTTTGTTTCTTACAAGCCCAAGTGATAGGTCCAGATCCCAGACTAAAAACATAACCTTTAGTATACTTCCAATCATCAGGATCGCTGGCCCAATCTAAATCGGTGAAACCAACCAACAAAGGTTTCCCCCTATACTTTAATGAATCCCAAACTAAATGGTACCTCGAATATATCGAAGTATTCTTTTTGTACTTTCCAATGACTTTCATGAGGTGTTTGCATATAACGGGAAACATGACCAACGACAAAGGAAAGGTCAGGATGAGAATGAGTCAAGTATAAGAGACACCCAACAAGCTGATGATACAAGGTGGAATCTACTTCAGGGGAAGTAAAAGTGGCAGAAAGTTTGACTCCAGACTGGAAGGGAGAAGCGGTTGGTTTACAATATTCCATATGAAAGTGATGAAGAAGGTCACAATCATACTTAGACTGGGAAAGAAAGATTCATTCTTTGGTTTGCAAGACTTAGAGACCAAGAAAATAATGCAAATGTCCTAAGTCTGACATTTCAAAAATTTTCTTAAGACTAGATTTCACATGGGTTAAAAGTTTAGGGTCACCACCAATAAGGATAATATCATTAACATAAAGAACAAGTATGATGAGATGGTTTCCTACTTTCTTGGTATAGATATTGGGGTCAGAATGGCATCTAGAAAAACCAGTGTTAAGGAGAAAGCTATTCATTTTGGCATACCAAGCTCTAGGAGCTTGCTTAAGGCCATATAAGGATTTCTTAAGGCGACAAACAAGGCTAGAGTTATTTTGAACATATCCAAGAGGTTGTTCCATGTAAATTCCCTCTTGTAAATCACCATGTAAGAAGACGGACTTGACATCCATTTAATGGACTTCCCATTTATGTAAGGATACAAGGGAAATAACAAGGTGGATGGAGTTCATTTTTGTGACAGGAGCAAACGTTTCATTGTATTCAATCCATTCAACTTGGGAAAAACCTTTGGCAACTAACCTTGCCTTAAGTATTTCAACACTTCCATCTGAGGCATACTTAGTTTTGTAGACTCATTTACATCTGACAAGTTTTCTTCCTTTTGGAAGAGGAACAAGATCCCAAGTATCGTTCGCCATTAAGGAATGATATTCTTCATCCATAGCTGCATCCCAATCTAGATTTCCTGAAGCTTCTGCAAAAGTTTATGGATCATGATTCTCGAAAACTTGAGACAAAAGAGAAGAGGCTCACTAAAACTGAGAATGTGTTCGACGTTGATCTCTAGGATCACTGGCAAGATCACCAGCTACTTCACATGTTGAACGAACCCACCGAGGAAGCATTGGTGCTGGTGCATCTGGAGGAACGTGAGCATGCAGAGGTGGATTTTCATCCTCACTGTCATCATCAAAAACTGGAGTTGGAAACCTATCAAGGAAGTGAGAAGAAGAAGAAGTCATAATTGCCAAATCAGAATCACAGGCCAAAGATGGCACACCCACCAAGTTAGGCTCGCAGGCCAATAGATTTTCATCAAATTTAACATCTCTTCTAATGATTATATCATGAGAATGTGGATGAATAATTATATAACCTTTTACATCTTTAGAATATGCAACAAATATGCACTTTTCACTTTTAGCTGCAATGCTTTCTTGTTTTCATCCAGAATGTGAGGCCATGCTTCACAACCAAACACTCAGAAGTGACTTATATCTGATTTAATTTTAGTCCATGCTTCTTTCAGTGTTATACCTTGTAAAAATTTAGTGGGTGTGTGATTAACTATGTAATTTGCACAATTTATGGCCTCAGCCCAATATTGAAGACTTAGTCCCTTAGATTGGATCATACAATTTTCCAGTTCTTTTAAAGTGCGGTTCTTCCGTTCAACTACACCATTTTGTTGTGGTGTATATGCAACAATGTGTTGTTGTTGGATTCCTTGTTCAATGCAGAAAGTAGTGACCTTTTTGTTAACATATTCTCTGACATTTTCAGATCTTAACTTAATAATTAGATGACCAGATTGTTTTTTTAACAAGGGCCTTGTAGGCCAAGAACATGTTAAATACTTTGCTCTTAAGTTTTAGGAAGTAAACCCAAGTGCGTCTGGAGTAGTCATTAATGAAAGTTAAGAAATATTTGAAACCAGAAAAGGAAGCATATAGAAGAGGACCACACAAGTCACTATGCACAAGCTCCAAGGGAACCAAGGCATGCCAAGAGGCACGTTTGTCAAAACTGTCCCGATGATGATTTTTGAGTACACAACCGAAACAAACACCATCCTTGCAAGATACCATTGGAAGACCAGTCATCATATTGTATTTACATAGTTGTTGCAATGAGCGATAATTTAAGTGACCAAATCGCTCATGCCAAAGTTTGCTCAAGTTATCACTATGAGCAACAAAAACTGAAGGAAAAGATGATGACCCAAAGCTGTTAAATTTGTACAACCTAGTAATATTATCAACAATTCCAGTAGCTAGGACATGTTGAGGATATTTAAAATCCTTGATTACAACTTGGTGAGGCGTAAACATTACAATTTTACCTTCACCAGAATGAGTGATTTGATAGAATGACAACAAATTGCAAGAAATTCTTAGAACACATAGTACTAAAATGACCATTTTCTACTGGAATTGTTCCAAATCCTACAACATTAGAGAATTATCATCACCAACAAATATTTGTTTGGTGTTACATTCATGCATAGTAGAAAAGCTGGCTTGATCCTTAGCCATATGATAAGATGATCCAGAATCAATGAGCCATTCATTTGAAGTAGAAGAAGAAGATGCAGTATAAGAGTAACCAGAAGCACAAAGTGCATGTCCATGAGAGGTAGATTCTGAAGATGAATCTAGGCTGATGTGGTGCTTCTTCATTGTTGCTTCCAAGGCTGCCATCTTCTTGAAACACTTAGATTCATCATGATTATTTTTTCCCACAAAAATTGCAATGACGCTCAGTCTTCTTTCCTTTAGGCTTTTATCCTTTGTCATTTTTTAAAGAAGGAGTTGACTAAGAGGGTTTGGGACCCTTGTTAGGCTTATTATTGTGAAAATTTTGTTTCTTGGGAGGCTTGGACTATTCTTTCTATTGGAACAATAAGGCTTTCCTAAATGTATATGCATTGTTAATTATTGCAAGATGAATGAGCTTATCTTGCTCTCTAATTAAAGAATCACAAAACGATTCAAGACTAGGATCATGATAGCAAGCTGGACTTAAGGATTCTTTCATGGAGTAAAATGTAGATACAAAAATAGAATATGCAGGTCCAATTTTGGAAAGAATATAATAAATATATTGTTTGTCTTCTTTCTTAATTTTGTATTCTTCACATAAGAGTCTAAGAGTATTATACTTAGATAAATAGTCTTGAATGCATGAAAAATCACTTGGATTCAAAGAAATCAACACATTCTCAAGTTGATGACCTCGAATTTCATTGTGTTTACCAAACACAGATTCCAACTTTTCCCAAGCTTTATCAGGTTCATCAATTCCAGATATGTGGAATCGCAAATCAGTAGAGATTGACATCCTAATCAATCCACGAGCTTCATCACATCTATTTGCCCATTTTATTTTATTATCATAATCAATGGGTTTCTTTTCTTTCCCTGAGGTAATTCTAAAAAGTCCCCTACTTCGTAGAACATCCTCCATACGAGATTTTCATGAGAAATAGTTAGAACTGGAAAGTATAATATCACAAGGGGCGGCCATACTGTAAAATAATGGCTGAAAGAACATAAACTAACTATCTGGATGTAAAGAGCTCGAAAAATTAGGTTTAAAAAAAAAACGGCAATGAAAACTGATTCTGGATGATGAAGTTATGCTTGATCAAAGAAAATGTTGAAGATGTTCCCAATAGTGACGTGGCAGATATTAACTTGACCAACTAAAAAAAGAACCCCCTTCTTCTCAAGATGAACCTTTGACACTCACTTACAAGAAAGTTGTTTTTAAGTGAATCACTTTTGTAAAATAAGTGATGTTCACTTTTACAATAATGTTACTTTAAATAGTGCGGCAATAAATTAAAGACTTAAGTGACTCACTTTTTATTTTATTTTATTTAAGTGAGATGCACTTTTACAATAAAGTAGCTTGAAAATAGAAATTGCATGCACTAAAAAGTAACTTAATAAGAATTGAAATCAAGACCTATTAAGGAATAAAACAACTTGGAACCAAATGAGCTAAAATTAAAAGGTACGTAAAAGAAAAGAAAGAGGAAGGGATTTTTTTTTCCTCTTCTCTCTCGGCCTCCGTGCTTGCCTTTTTTCTTGCAAATCACAAGAAAAACCAAAAAAAAAAACTTTTCCACGCTATGGGGTTAGATCTTGATTAGCTATCTTGGAAAGTCTACTTTTTCAAGTTTTCTTGTTGTTTCTAATTCACTGTGATCGCACAAGGTGCATGGCAAAGAGCATACGTAGCCAAGAAGACAAAAAAAACTTTCCCTTTCTGTTTCTGATTCTCCACGATCACACAAGGTGTACGAAAAAGAGAATACGTAGCCAAGGAAGGCAATAGTCTGAGACTAAAACAATAAAGATCTAATAATAAAACTGATAAAATATGAGAGATTTAAAAAAAAAAACAAATTCGTCACTGTAACATTATACCTTCAGATTTGCCGAAATGGGTGTTTCTGGATCAACCAAAAATAGTTTTCGATGAAATGAAAACTATTTCCCAATGGAAAGGGCACTCTGGACACAATGGAACAACTCCCGTGGGACAAAAAGGTATAGAAACTCTAGAACCAGAAACTCTTTCAAAGTTTTAGCAACACCAGTTCGAAATCTTGATCAAAATCGGAAGCAACTCTTCATAAACGCTCTGATACCATGTTCGGGTACACAGGGTACTCCCAAAAGGCCGAACACCTAGAGAAACCACTTAACACAAATAGATCACAGATCAACACGCCGATATTTGTCACGTGGTTAAAACCCTCTAGAGGGAAACAATCCATGGCCCTAGCGAAATAACTACTTAGAGCAATTTATTATGCAAAAGAAGAAATTTACAAATGAACTTCTCATAATCGATCAACTAGCCAAGGACCCTCCATGCTCTTTAAATATATATCATGGACCAATCAGGTGTTAAGCCATGGATCAATGGTAGGTATGATCTAAGAGAAGTTGAACCATTGGATCACTTTATGTCTAGAACATAACATGACCGTCGGATTAGAATATTTACAAATACATACCAATGCATACTAATGCATACTAAAGAAACACACTTTACCTAACGGATATATTATACAAGTTGATCTTAACTAAATCTTAGGTGTCTAAATATCCTAACATGGATGACCGTTCTAAGCTCTAGATACAAAATAGAATCCCATGGGAATAATTCTCTTCTGGCCAAGACATGATGAGCTATTGGATCCCATTCAGCTTTAAAAAAGGAGCAATTGGGGAGACCGTCAAGTCTACATATCATGGCTTCTAGTAGAGAGTATGGTTCCCTAAACCATGCAACAGGGTAAAGGTCATGATTCCTCTGAGAGAAATTACTGGATTCACTCATCCAGGATTTTAACATTTCGTTGAAATTAAACCTAGACTTATAAGCTTTGGAAAAATCAGCATTGAGGGGTTGTCTAGACGGTTTAAGACCATAGGCTTTGACAAAGACATCAGGGAAACAATTTGTGAGTAGTGACCCTGCACTAGCATTGAAGGAGCGATCTTTATGGTTTGCGTGTTCAATAATCCATTTAACCACGTCATTATAAGGAAGGATAGCAGGTCTAGGAGCAATGGCATGGATTCCAGAGTCTTTCATTCTTTGATAGGTCGGCCAGTCGTCCTGTATGTGTGAAAATTCATCTTTGTCAAAAATGGAATATATCCTAGACCAATCAATTTGATAGGTTTCAGTGACTCTTCCACTGGTATCAAAGAGGATCCCAAAGTTTGTCTCCTTGGTCATCATGTCTCTTTGAAGGTTTTTTCATCAGGTAATTCGAGACATTTTTGGGAACCAAAAACACTCTGTTTAAATGCATAAACCAAAAATCAAAACTAATTCAAACAAAATTACAATAATCAATTTGAATGATGAAAACGACTACGACACTAACCTGTAGTCATACTGGATCGTGACGATGTTGCCTGGTAAAAACGCAAAGAAAATTCATGCAACACAGTAATTCACAGTAGTAAAAATGGTAAATAAATTGTAAACGACCGACCTATATATAGATTTTACGGGGTCAGTTAGGACCGTAGGATTAAGATAAATGAACAGTTGAGATTAAACCTTGTAGGATATGGGAACTTATCGCGAGATTTAAATTTTATTAACTATCTCGCAATCCGCATTCCGCAATTGCAGGATGTGAGATGACAAAAGTAGCGAAGTTTTATTCAATCTCTCCCGCAATCCACATCCCGCAAATTGCGGGTTGCGGGAACACGCAACAAAAATCACAAAATAAATCACGATTTGTGGGATGCTGGATGAAAAAGTTGAAAAATTATAAACTTCAAGATTCCGCAATCTGCATTGTGGGTTGCAGGATGCGGGATAGACATAATTCTTTGAAAATAATAGTTTTCCACAATCCACCAAAGGCATTCAAAAAAAGCAAAAATTCAAAGAATTCAACTAAGTTAAATCATAGAAACCATGATAAATATTATGGGAACCGCCAAAACAATTTGAAGGATTCAGAAATATTACCATGCATGTAACATTGGGGTTCTCATGTTTTGGATAAAGCATGGGATATATTGTACCTACAACAATACACCAAATATCAAATTCCAAAATCCAAATAATATATGCCCAAGGTATACTTTCCGCAATCCAAAAAAAGTAAATTGATAATCAATCTTTCGTTTTTCGCTTTCCAATGTGGAAAGAGGAAAGGAAAATTCATAATTTCATTATGAATTTATCGATTTACCTTTCCATTTTCCCTTTCCGTGGAGTATGTTTTTTCAATATTCATTCTTAGAGCCAATAGATCCCGATATTACAAGAATCCAAGGAGTAACTCGTAATTTCACATAAAATTGACTAGTTTCTATTGCACTATACACTTGGTTTTATCTAATGAGTAACACCTACTCATTAATACAAGGTACTATATAATAAGTCCATGGAATAACTCCACCTGCATCGGATACTATTGGAAGAGAAGCATACATCTGCATAGCACCAATGATCTCGTGCAATCTGGGATCATCTACACGGACATAATGTGATGTCGAAATGAAAAATTAAGGGGTGAAATGCGGAAAGCAGAAAGTGGAAAGGTAAACTAATAATCAATTTTTCGCTTTCCCTTTCTGCTTTCCAATGCAGAAAGCGGAAAGGTAAATTGATAAATTGATTATCAATTTATCAATAATCATTGATTATCAATTTACCTTTCCGCTTTGGAAAGCTGAATATTGTTCTAAAATTGTGTTGTTTCAATGTTGAAACGTTAGCTTTCAATAGAATTGTAGAAAAATATAGGATACGAAATTGATTTTTTCTAATAACTTACTATGTAAGAGTTACGCTCTTTCTTTCATATATACTTTCTCACACTACACTTTTTTCTTCTATATTGATATTTTCTTACAATTAACAAGCTAGCACTTGAAAAACAAAATTCACTCCAGTTATATTATTTTAAACGACATTCTTACTTCCCCATATGCAATGAATTAACATTTGTTTTTTATCTTCTTCTTTATATCCATATAGTTTGCAATTGATACATATAGAAAATGTGTCGCTGCTAACAATCAAACATTCTAGGTGTTTAAGTTTAGAATTTTCTTGTGGGAATTATGCCAAATCATGACAATGAACAAGTCAATGCACGAAGAAGAATTTTATATGCACAAAACAGAGATAAAAACAACAAGAAACAACGTCTTCTTTATAGGGATTCTCGTCTGCCTGTGGATATATCTTCTTCAATTTATCTTGCGGAACCTGTCGACACAGCTTCACTTCCATTTCCTGTGGAAAATCCATTGAACAACCAACTCAATGACGCAAATCAATGGTTTCGTAAAAAATGGACCAACTATATGATATGAATGTCTTCTCGATTTGCAAAGAATGTTACCCTGGTATTGTAACAAAAAATTCCATGGTGCATACGATTGTTTTCGTTGTATTCTAGAACCAAAGGGCCATCGATTTACATTGGAAAACAATATGGATCCTGGAAACCAACTAGTTGTCTATTGGAGGAGCAAGTCAGTAAGTCGACTTGAACGATAGCCGACTTAGTCGATTAGCTGACTAAGTCGGTCAACCGACTAATTAGAGATTAGGTCGGCCACCTAAGGTCATGTCGGCTGAGTGAACCGACAGGTAGTTATTTGTAACTGTTTGTAATTCATATCTATTAGGATGTTGAGCTAGATGAGAACTTGGTTCATTTCTCTGTAATATATGGACCCTCTCATGTTAATATAATCTGTTATTCTATCTACTTGTTCTTATCTCTTGTCTCTATTATGTATGTATGTTTTAGTAGGTAATATTGGTAACCCTATGTGATCTGTGAGATTACAACAATGGTTCTGTTGTAGGTAGTACATGTCTGAGATGTATGCAAGTAGATGATATCAGAACAGGAGATTAAGGACTGGTGAGCACATAAAGTAGAAAATTATTTACAGAATTACGCACGAAGAAACAGATTGATGACCGCTCAAGCAAAGGAAAGATTCTTTATAGAGACACATGAGAAGTTTGTAGAATTAGTGCCCCAACTTCTGAAGAAACTCCTGGAGTAAAAAGCTGGAAGCGAATAAAGATCAACAGTTGCTAGAAAAATTTATTTGAGGGTGAAGAACAAACTTATTGGAGTGGTTCAATTAAATCACCGACGAATTCTGCGAGGAGAAAGCAGTAGAAGAAAGAACTTCGGTGGAAACCATCAAGAATAAATTCTACACAGACCTCACTGAGAAATTTTTGTGTTCCTTACAGACGTTACTGTTTAAATTCCTGATCGAGAAAGGAGTAGGTCATATCGTTGAACCTCGTCCATCACTTCACGAACCACCATTAAACCCTAATTGGGTGGAAAAACAAAAGAGGTGGGAAAAATCCATTGTTGAAAGGGAGGGGGAATGCTTCCTAAGCAAGTAAACAGAACTATTCGGGCTTTCTAAAGCGTCGGGAAGGCTATGGGGGGGTAGCTGGTCATATGTCGGGATAAAGTGGAGTGCATTCTAGTCAACTAAAGAAGATACCAATCACCAGTCATGAGAAGTTAGCCTAAAAGGGAAATCGAGAGAACAATGTCACACAAAGGTATAGCAGACTTCCAGAGAATAGAGAGGGAGAAGAGACTACAAAGAAGGGAAGAAAGAAGAGAAAGAGCCTTGGTGCTGCAGAGAGGAATGAGTACTAGGGTGACTGACCAAGAGAGAGATCCACTGGAGTCGGATCATGACCGACAAGAAGAAGGCGTGGAAGAAGAGGCGTCCCCTATAGAATATTTGTGGATAGATTAGCAAGAAGCTCTCCAATTAAAAGTTCCCGAGGAGGTAAGACCTCTATCTTCGACGAATCCATGTACCCGAATACAAGCCATTGTCGAAGAGGACCTCAAATTAGGAGCTGGTGACTTTGGTATATGGAGTCGACTAGATGATGAGACATACACTGGTAGACATCTAATTATCTGTCAACTAGAAGAAGGAAATTGGGTTACACTTCAAGCAGTACCCTCCAACCAAAGTATCCACTTAATTTAACCAACACATGAAGGAGCACCCCCCTGTGAAATACAGCTTTGGAGAACACAGAACATTTAGAACTGCAGACAAATAATTGCAATTGGACATCGAAAGAAGAAGTCAACAATAATCGACTACTAGTTGAAGAGGAAACGACAACTAAAACCACCGACATGAACGAGAGTTCCATCGACGATAGTTCTGCAGAGAGGAATAAACAAATAACCCCACCACCCCCACCACCACCTCCACCTCCTGAAGAAGACAGTGACAGTGACTCCGACATTGGTCACGGGTCAGCACACATCCCTCTATATGAGGGTGATGAGGACCCCAGACAAGACTGGTTCATCTATGAGTCAACTTGGGAAACTAACCAAGTTATGGATGAAGACAGGCAGATGGCACAATTTGCCGGTGCCTTGAGGAAAAGGGCATTAACTTGGTACATGACCTTTTCTGAGAGAACCCCCCGAGCAACCAAAGCTAAGGTCAAAGCACAATTCCTATAATTTTTTAAGACTCCAAATGCAAAACATCTGGTAGCAAAGAAGCTAAAGACAATGTCACAGAATCCAAGATAAACTGTCCGTGATTATGATAAATGATGGAAAGACCTTGTTATCCAATTGGACTATGTTATTGACGAACAATTATTAATCTAGTGGTTTCTTGCAGTTTTATCACAGAAAATTCACCGACACATAAGTCTGGAGACATTCAATACTTACAAATATGCGCTTACAAAAGCTCTCCAAGTAGAAATGGATGAGGATATCCCAACATACTCCACCGATCATAGAATAGAAGAACAACTTGAGATCGTATAGAAGTCTTTAAAGGAATTAAACCTCAAAAGTCAGGATATCTGGTGCATGAAGTGCTCAACATCCGGTCATTCAAAAGACAACTGTCAACAGGACATCAGCCGACAGGACGTCTGATTCATGTAGACAAAATGTTTTTGTGACATTTTCCAAGAGCATGGATACCACTCAACAAAAGATTGCCCGTTCAACATAAAGAACAGAAAGGCATCTTGGTGTGCAATCTATGAAACAAAAAATCATGCCACGATTGACTACCATTTGAACCTAAAGAACTGACAGAATTATCATGCAGTCTACCAAACCAATGCAGTTGCACAAAATAATGAGCAAAACAACACACAAAACGATCAGAACAATCAGTGATACGAAGGTCAAAGATACGAGCGCCGGTATGACAATCGACATGGAGGTTATGGAGGTCGAGGTCGATTCTCTGGAAATCGAGACAACCGACCACGTCAACCCATCCAATGTTTTACATGTTATAAATAGGGACACCGGTATGCAGACTATCCATATAAGGACAAAACTGACCTCAAATTCTGTACTAGTTGTGGAGTAGGGGATTACTCATTAGAGGATTGCCCTACTATGCTAGAAAAAATAAATAAAAAGAAAAATGTTAACATCTTGTCGTGTGTGCAAAAAAATGATGGAATAAATACAAAGAACTTGCATATCATAACCCGACAAGGGACAAAAACAAGAAGTGATAACCCACGAATAAGTAAAATAAAACAAAAGAATGTCTACCCTGATCCAGTTAAAGAAAACCAAATATATAAAGATGCAACAAATGTATTTAAAGAATTTGCTCGGCATGAAGAGGCTAATGAGAATCGACATAACACAGTAAAAGAATTAATACAGTTACTACAGAAAGACAACTCAGTATCTCAGTTCATCGACTTGCTATATGAAATAAAACACAACAACACTGAAAAACAAACAAAGAATATCTGCAGTCTAAATAAAAAAGACAAAAGTGATGTCGACCCACTTGTTGACCTAGAAATTGAAGGGTACCATGTTCGAGAAGTTGTGCTCAACTTCAGATCACAAGTAAACATCATGACTCGTGACACTTGGGAACAACTGGGTAGACCTCGACTATATGAGTCAGGTATATACCTGAATTTAGCCGACCAAGGCCTAATTAAACCTATTGGAGTATGGAAAAATGTTGACACAACAATAAAATGAATATTGACCAAAGTCAACTTTGAAATTATTGACCCTAAGGAAGGATCCAGCTCCTTCCTAGCCTTAGTAGGTCGACCTTGGGGAAGAAAGATGAAAGCATCGATATCCCTAGACAAATAAAGAATAAAATTGAAAGGAAATGGACAAAAGGTCATTGTACCTATTCATCCATCCCAAGGAGAACCTTGGACTGAACCTATCAATGAAGAAGTCAACATCTGACAAATTTATCAGATACAAAACAATGCATATTATACAGAACCTAATATCTATGGAGAACTTCATTTAGGCAATCAAGACTCAGTAGGATATAATTAAGATGCAAAATTATATGATTGGGAAGTCGAGAACTATGAAACACAAGCAAGAGGGTATTGACTGTCCAAAAAGTATAGAAAAATCCCACCCAACAGTGCTTCATAGTGTCCATCGTCCCAAAAATATTTGAAAATAAAATTAGGGATCAATACCCTACTCTAAAACCAACATATGTAAACACTACACAAATACCAAGATATAAAGAAAGAGAATAACTAGTCATGCATATAGAACAAGTATCCAAAAACATTGGTGAACATGGCCGAATTCAAATCCTGGTGGAGACTTTTACAGGCCAAGCTGCTAGATTGTGGGATACACATCAGTCAAGATTGCAGACATGGACCACAGCTTCAACTTTATTCATAGAAATATTTAGAGGGAAAAAACTAACTAACCAAGCCCAAATACTTACATTTATTCAAGGTCAAAATCCAGAAGACCATATAAGGACATGCGAAAAAGAATGGAAAAGACTTGGGTACAAAGATGAATGTGCATGGCCACACCTGTTTCCATCAACCCTCTCCGACTTACCAAACAAATGGTATAAAATGGAAGAAGCTCGAGATGAAACATTCCTATGGCATGAACTCAGAGAAAATTTTATCAAAGATTTCAACTTTACACCACAAGATGAGAAATTGGTCAAAACAACAAAAAAAATCAAAGAATTTATACAGCCGACAGAAAACAAACCCTTAAAAGACAACTGACAAACAAGGAACTGTAACAATATACAAACCGGGACAATACCACAGTCGACAAGACTACAGTTGGAAAATGAAAAAATAGAAGGAAAAAGATTTAGATGGAAATCAAACCATGTCAAAACGACCAAACCTATCCGCACAATACTGAAAGTTGAAACAACCGACAAGGAGGATACCGATGAAATGACTGCAGCCAACTTTCCTGCCACATTCTCACAGTTTAAGGAAGGAAGTCGACCAATTAATGAAGCCAAAGCCCCAAAATGGCTAGATGCTAAAATCAAAACTAGAGAACTCGACATCTTAAATGATGACCGACCAAAGATGACAAATATTGGAGACTACTAGAGTGATGAATAGACAACAAAAGTAGTGAACCTATTAAAAGAGTTCCAGGATGTATTTTCCAGAGATTATAAAGATCTCAAAGGTTTAGTCCATGAAATGGGTGAAATGAAAATTGACACTAAAACTGATGTTCGACCTATGAAGAAAAGACCATATAAGCTAGCTCATAAATACAAAGAGATAGTCAAAAAGGAAATTGATAACATGCTTGCAGTAGGTATTATCTACCTTATTAACCAATCAGAATGGGTAAGTCCATTGGTTGTTCAACCTAAGAAACATGATCCAACCAAACTAAGAATCTGTGTCGACTCTAGGGGGCTAAATAAAGTGACATTAACATACCCATTTCCAACTCCTTATGCAGATGAAATCTTAAATGAGGTTGTAGGACATGAGTGCTAGTCATTTACAGATGGATTTTCAAGTTATAACCAAGTGCCAATAGCTAAAGAAGATCAGAAAAAGACAACATTTGTATGTGAATTTGGCTCATTTGCTTACAAGGTTATGCCTTTTGGATTAAAAAATGTACCTGCAATATTCTCTAGAAATGTGGTCAAAACATTCCAAGAACATATTTACAAAACCATGGCAGTATACCTTGATGATTGGACAATATAATCCATGTTAAAAGATCATTGAAAATGGCTAAGACTTATGTTGGAAAGATGTCGACAAATTCAGCTATCCTTGAACATCAGGAAGTGCATATTTGTGACCCCCATAGGGATATTATTAGGGAACATTGTTTTTAAAGAAGGTATTAAGGTCGAATTTGCAAAAATAAAAATTATCCTCAACTTAAAACCACCAGTGAGCTCAAAACAAGTTAGGGTGTTACTAGGTCATACAGGATATTACAAAAAATTCATAAGATATTATTCAGACATGACCTATGCACTAGAAGAACTACTAAGGGAAGATAAAGAGTTTGACTGGACAAAAGAATGCCATTTATCATTTGAAAAACTAAAAAGAAAACTAGTCGAAGCACCCATCCTAAGGTTTCCAAACTGGTCGACTAAATTCCATGTCCACATCGACGCATCAGGTCTAGCAATAGGAGCAATCCTAACTCAGCCAGGAGATGATGGAATGGACTACCCTATAGTCTACATTAGAAGAAAACTAAACAAAGCTGAAAGAAATTATTCGACAATAGAAAGAGAAGAATTAGGAATGGTCTTTGCACTACAAAAATATCGACACTACCTACTAGCTAATCCATTTATCTTCTATACTGACCACCAAGCACTAAAATAGCTTGTCAACAAACCACTACACCATGGAAGAATCTCTCGATGGCTACTATTATCATCAAATCTGCTCCAACAAAATTTCAGTTTCTGGCAGCATCAAATGTCAAAGTGACCACTCCGGTTTCAATTTGAATACTGAGATCAAATAGAAAAGCAATCATGATGGCACTCATGTGGAAGAAAAGTTTACAATTTGTGTGTTTTGATAAATTGGTTTTGATTGCATCCCATGTATTCTCCATGAGAGTCTAGATCCCTTAACCTCTTTAGGGTGAAGAATATTTGTTGCTTTTGGAGCAAAACGACTATTACCTGCACAGAAGTACATAAGTAATGGGTTCGATAGATATTTCCAGAGCAGAACTTGCTCTCCTTGTCTTGTATTTGAACAAAGCAGAAGCTAGAGATAAAATCTGCAGAGATATTCAATATGGATCAAAGTTTATCAGCAATGGTGAGCCTGGCACAGCACAAAATGTTGACATGTCCACAAGTTTGGCCTGAACTTTTTTTTGGCTTTTCAAGCTCGTGAATGATCTACATGCACTTCTTACACCACAACCAAAGTCAACTCCACTTCCTCTTGTTTTGAAGTCTAAAAATGCTCTGCTATCAACTTTTCTGGCGTTGGATCAAATTGTATGGGCAGGAAGAACTGGTATCTAAAAAAAAAAAGAGCATGTTGAGCTTATTTCCAGGATCTCACTTTATTGCTGGTTGAGTTCCTCCGTGTGCACAACTTTGATAGAGATCTAAGAGCTTGGGCGATTAACTGTATCTATAAGGAAGCTAGAGAAAGCACTGAACCAAGCCACATACATTGAAGGAAATTTAAATGAGCAATACATTTCCCAACTCGAGCAGTCAAATAATAGGCTATTAAGCTTGGTTAAGTCATCAATGGATATTGTAGTTTCCATAGGGCTACTTCAATTGGAAACAAAGAAAGTCACCCCACGTGTCAAAACCCCAAATTTTAGGAAAAAATTAAAAAATTTTAAATGCATACAATGTCAATAAATGCAGTCACTAATTGTTTAATTAGTTATATGTTACTGAATTCATATATGAATTATCTTTTGATTATGTTTATCTTTATAGGACAGTTTCTTTTCAGTTACTGATTTGTTTTCTTCTTGCGACCACAAGGTGGATCTATCATGAAAAACTGGGCTTACTTAGCTTTCGAGCTAACGTAGAAGTTTTCCTTTTCTTACAGATTTACAGGTAAAAGGTTCGGGTGCTGCTAATCAAAATTCTAAAGTATTCAATAAAATTTCGTCGCACAAAATTTAATTCAGTAGAAGAATATACATGCTAGTCATATGGGCCACAGCTTATCGAGGTAAAGCATTAAACTGTTCTTCCTTTCAAGATGTTCTGGAAGTAGATTTGATTCTACTGGTATTGACGATAGCTGTTACCTTTCTTGAAGGCTTGATTTAATATTCCTATTGAGTACTAAACCATTTGATGTTTATACTAAATGCAAGTTTAAACAGCGTTAAGTATTTCTTTACTAGGACAGTAAGTATGGCAAAACTATAAAGTCAAAGATCTAGTTTAAAATGTTCATAATTACTGGTTCACGCCATGATTGAATTGGCTGCTGTAAGTGTAAAATGATAAGGAGTTTATGTAACAAACTTCCACTTTCATTACTTCGAAATTTAAAGGGTTTACTACTTTAATACAAGCCACCTTTAAAGATTTCCATTAGTTTTTAAAGATTTGAGTTGCTTGGGAACTATATCTAATCAGAGGTCAATAATTACATGCTAAGCTTATTGAACATTTTAAGACTTACTACACTCAAATACAAACTTTATGGGTTTCATAACTATACCATCAAGCAAATGAGGTTAACTTAACAAAAGGTATTTATCATAAAATGATTCTATAACTAGTGATCGAGCTGTTACTTTACATTGTAGAAAGAAAGTGCAAGGGATGAACACAAAGGTCAAAGAATAAAACCATAATCATGATCAATTTGTAGCTTGACTTGGTTTTCATAGTTTTATAACCTCTATACAATTGTCCCCTTTACTTTCATTTATGAACTAAGGTAAATATATAGCATGGAGAATAGGTTATAAAAGGGGCCACGCCAAGATAAACTATTAATTCCTTTCGTTCTATAACTTATTAACAAACACTATAATCCTCCATATGTATATATATATACTAGGTCATACGAGGGACAAGGCTCTACGTTATATTACTTTCCAAACCTCATTCTAAGGTTTTCGTGGTTGAATTTATATTGTAGGTGGGTTGACAAAAGATGTGACAAACTTTGTAGAACTTTCCATGGTATGATTCGGGTTGCAAATCATTGGAAACTTTCCCATGGAACTATAGTGTTCTTACTCACTGCATGCCAATTATTAAAGTGTTAACGTGGGCTCTTTTCAGCCAAGTATTTTCAAGTTAAAAGGGTTGACTCAAACCCTAGTTTCGACAGTCTTTCATTGCCTTCGGGCCTTTGGCCGCTTCTACAAAAACTCTTCTGTCCGCTCCATCGCTTGCACTGTCTGCTGGTAGACCTTCTTATGGTTACACTCCTCGTGGGCTCGTCCAAAGCACTGCAAGAAGTGTTGTAACCCAAAGGTTTGTTTGCTTAGAGTGTGGTTCGGTGATTATTTCCTCAGGGTTTCTCCATTTGCGTGCTCAGTCCCAAACCCTTGAACTATAGAGAGTTCCTATTCTTTGGCCTGGCATAAGAGTTCTAGCCCTTGGAATCTAGGCTGCTGACATAGGGTTTCATCTCTGTGTTAAGTCTTTAGCAGAGTGTGAAGAGGCGACCGAGCCTAAATAGCTGTTGTAAGTTATCATTCTCCGTCGTGGTTGGTTGCTTTTATGGTGAATAACTTCCTCCTTTTCACAGCAGACGAAGATTTCACTTCTCCTTGCTGCTAGTTAGTCTGCTACTCATGGGAGTTCGTATTCCAGTTACAAAGATAGAGGTAAGAAGCTCTGTGTCAATTTATTCATTATCATTTTAACACGGTTTTCCTTAACAATTATTTTATTTTATTATGAGGTTTTAATATCTTAAATCCTCTTCATTTGCAGGGTCAACCTGTCCTCCTCAGCATGAATAGTGCAATACCACGTCGAATAGCTGTTACGGTAAGCCTGGTGTTACCACGGCATCTTCCTCCTTGTTTGTCCTTTAGGGACAGTCAAGTGTTAGTCTTCATGACCTGTAACCCTCGCAGTTTCTTTGGTTCAAATAATGACTCTTTTTCTGTTGTTTAAGATGGTTAACCCCTTTGTTTTAAAAAAGGGACCTCCAGATGAGGCCGAGACTGTAATCTTTGCCTTTATTTTGATTACTGTAACAGAAAATACATATATACATTGTACAGGCTGTGAAGCCTTAGTCTATAGATTTGTTTTACGGCCGTGAGTGAGAATACTATGTTAGATTCTTTAGTTAATAGTTTTGTCATTTACGGTTCTGTGTATATGTACATATAAATGGCAGAGGCGATAAAGTCCTTGCTCTTTAAATTTTGTTGAAGCTGGGAGTTCGTATTCTGTAATGTACTCTTTTAGTTCTATTAACCCTGATGTATATTTTTAATGTAAAAAGGGTTCGACCCTAAATCGAACAATATAATAAGTAAAATACTGTATCTTTTGTAGAACGAACCTCTTTTGTTTATAAAAGTATTGTTGTAGAATTATTGGGTTAATTCTTAAGTTGTTAACTGTTCGGTTACTTTGATAAACCTAGCACACAGTTACTCTATTCGCTACTTTCCTGAATGTTACTGCAGAAGAGTTTTTACTCTGTTTTATTATTTTAATTTCTGAAAGCTAGGGTTTTCCGTATCTAACTTTTGTATTAGATTACTTTATTGTACAAGAATTTATAAAGGTCATTAAATAATTTTTGACCTTCAGAATAGAAAGTCTTAGATTTTAATGAAGTTCTTTATGTTACTGTAAGTTAATCTTTGAAAACAGTGTTTATATTTTATTTCAGGTTTGCATTTTAATAAGATAAGAAGATTTCATTAATTACACATTAATAATGTTCCTCTAATGTATATAATAGAAAGTATATTATTATTATTATTATAGAAAGTATACCGTTACTATTATATTAAAAAGGTTATTCTTTCTGTGAGTACTATTACTTTCATAGTTATTTATACCTAGTTTATTTTGTAAATGTATAGAGAATAGTACTCTGTTATTTATTTCTTATGATGTCTGTGCTAAATACTTTATAAAAGTTCTCTTGATATTTATTTTATCTTATTATATTATGATGTTAGTAAAATAAAATAAAACAATCTACAAACTATCTATGATCTATCTCATATATATATATATATATATATATATATATATATATTGATTGTAATATTTATTTAAACTTTTATAAAGAATAGTCTGATAATCTATAGATCTCGTTCGAGCTCAGCTAGATAAAAAAATAAAAGCAGAAACTAGATAAATTTACAGCTGTAAGCCGATTATAAACTAACTAGTTTTCTTATAGAATTAACTCATAGTTTTGTTATTGCTATTTACAGATTGTTTTCTATACATTCTATAATATAACATCTGGGAAGTAATAACTGTCGGAAGAAAAACATTTCTATTCATTCTATTACTACATACTTTAGCTAGTAATTTCTTTTCTCAATTTCATATATTATAGTAAAGTTTCTGGAATATAAATTATACAGAAAACCTGTGTACCCATCTAAATCTAGTTCTGTTAGTAAAAGAAAATACAGCTTCTTTCCTTATTCTATAATCTAACATAAATGACTTAAATCAAACCCTAACTCTACTTCTTGTATAGAATGCTATTGCTCTGACAGCTAAATAAATTTATGCATCCTTTTAAACAAACTAACAATTTATCCTATAATTGCATCCTACTATCTTTATTTATAATTTCACCCCTGTGCTGGAGTACGGTCTGGTAACTCCAGATGAGGAAAAACGCAGGTGGGGTTTAATTTCTCATAAAATGATTCTAATTACTGAACAAACTCAGAACACTTTCATGAATAAACCTTCTAAGTCTTTACATCATAAACTGCAACATAATATTCAATCATACATAGATATTTAAAACAAAGACTGTTAAATAGCAGAACCGGTTATTGAGCTTGGACAACAACAGCAATGGGAAGCCGTTGCTCCCTACCGATTCCTGGAGTGTGCTCAAATAGCGACTCCTCAGGACCCCTGAGCTTGCTCTGGTCTCCCTGGCTGGAACTAGGTGTAGCAGTAATCAAGTACCAGTCTTCAGAATTAATACAACCCTGAACTTATCTGTAAGTTCTCCCAGCTTAGCAAGCTGTAACAGACCAAGTTACTGCATATTTTCTCTCAGAACACCTTCCTTACTGATTTCCCTTTTTCCCCAATGAATTTCCTGAATAACATTCCTCCTGAATGATTCTTCTCTGGAAAATATCTAAGCACGCTCAACTCTATTCATTGTGTACTTTTAAAAGATTGCCTAGGTCTTTTTGGGTTAGTTGTCATTTATTGAGCCACCTGCTCTGATCCCACTTTCTTGGGGGATCATGACCCCAATTATAGGAAAGTTTCCGCCTGCAAACTAGGAAGTGTTTTAGGATACTGCCACTTGTCTTTTTCCCTCCACCTAGTTCCTTCCACCAGTTTGACCAGTAACCTCTTATTAACAGCTCTCCCATACTGTTGTCTCCACTTTTTATTTATTAATAATAAAATATTTAGAATTACATTCCACTTCTTTTGACTCTGCTAAGTCATTAGTTCCTAATTAGCATTAAATTTAACATAATGTATTAGGAAATCAAATTAAAACAATTAACATTATTTTACAAAATTGGGGTATGTGACATACACACCCCCTTAAAATGTAACATCGTCCTCGATGTTACTTATTCTTCATCCTCTGTAGTCTCCTGGAATAGATTCGAGTATGCCTCCCGCATCTTACTTTCAAGTTCCCAAGTAGCCTATTCAGGACTAAGGTGCTTCCATTGCACCTTCACATGTCCAATGGTGCGGTTCCATAGAGTAATTTCCCTCCTCCCGAGGATACAGTCCGGTTCCACCAGAATTTCTTCTTCTGGTTCCACCTCTACAACATTCCAATCAACCACATGAGTAGCATCATGAACATACTTCTTCAAAACAGAGATATGAAAAACATTATGTACTTTCAAGTTAGGTGGTTATGCTAGTTGGTATGCAACTTGACCAATTCTAGATAAAATTTCGAATGGACCACAGTAACGTGGTGCTAGCTTTGCACAACTTCCCAGTCTTAGAGAGGTTTTCTTTAGCCTTACCTTTATAAATACATGCTCACCTACCTGGAACTCCTTGGGAGTTTTTTTCAAATCTGCTTGGCTCTTTTGTCGATCCTGTGCCACCTTCAAATTTTCCTGCACTTGTTTTACAATTATCTCCATTTCCTTCAATAATTCTGGTCCTAACACCATTCTATCTACCGGATTATTCCAGGAGATAGGAGTTTTGCATTTACGTCCATATAAAATTTCAAATGGACTAAACTTAGCTGATGACTGATAGTTATTATTATATGCAAACTCTACTAGATGCAAGTAGTCTTCCCACTTACCTGGTTGATCTTTAACATACATCCTTAATAAATCCTCGAGCACCTGATTCACTCTTTCAGTCTATCCATCTGTTTGAGGATGGAAGGAGGTGCTGAAATTCAATGTTGTATTTAATCCTTTAAACAAGGAATTCCAAAAATTTCCTGTGAATTTAGGATCCCTGTCTGAAATTATAACTTTCGGTACTCCATGTAACCGAAAAATTTGCTTTAAGAATATATCAGCTATATAGGCAACCTTGTAAGTAGTTTTGACAGGAATAAAATGTGCTTCCTTGCTCAACTTGTCAACTACCACCATAATAGAGTCATTTTGATTCTGGTTTCTGGGTAATCTAGTAATAAAATCTAAGCTAATCACTTCCCATTTCCAACTAGGAATAGGTAAAGGTTGCAGCAAACCAGCTGGATGTTGGTGCTCGGTTTTCATTTGTTGACAGTCCAAACATCTAGCAATGTATTCAGCTACTTCAGATTTCATATTAGGCCAAAAATAATCTTTTCTTAGAATGGTTACAGTCTTTTGGTAACCCGGATGTCCTGAGTAAGGTGTTTTATGGACTTCGTCCAGAATTAACAACTTAACCTTAGGCACATTAGGCACATATAGTTTATCCTTAAATAATAACAATCCATCTTCATTTAGACTATACCCTTTTATTAATCTTTATGTAGGTTCCTCTTTAGCTGTAACTTGTAATTTCTGATAAATTTCATCCTATTTTACCCCTTCTTTAAGTTGTTCATTTAAATCAGAAGCATAAGTGCTGATTGCTGTTGTAAAGTTCAGCTTTGCGTTTCTGCTTAAAGCATCATCCACCTTATTTTCCTTACCCTTTATGTGTTGGATTTCAAAATCATATTCACTCAAGAAGGCTAACCACCTTGCTTGTCTTGCATTTAAGTTAGGCTGATCTAAAAGATATTTCAGTCATTTATTATCAGTCATTAAAATAATTTTTCTGCCTATTAAATGATGTCGCCACATTTTTACGGCATGTATAATAGCCGCAAGTTCTAAATCATAAGTTGCGTAAGTCTTTTCATGAATTTTTAACTTCCTGGACTCATAGGAAATGGCATGCCCGTCTTGAGTCAGCACATCGCCTAAGCCGTCATTACAGGCATCTGTGCATACCACGAAATCCTTATTAGGATCTGCTATTCTTAGAATAGGCGCACTTGTTAATAAGGTTTTTAATTTCTTAAAAAATTCTTCACATTTTAAGTTCCAATCAAATTTCTTACCCTTCTTTTGCAAGGAAGTGATCGGATTTGCTATTTTTGAAAATCCTTCAATGAATCTTCGGTAATAACCGATAATTCCCATGAATGACCTAACATATTTTACGTCTTTTGGAACTGGCCAATCTTCGATTGCCCGAATATTTTCAAGATCAACTAAAATCCCTTCCTTAGTCACTACGTGACCTAAGTACTGGATTTCATCCTTAAAGAAGTCACACTTGCTAAACTTCGCAAAGAGTTGTAGTTCTCGCAACTCTTGTAAAACTATCTTTAGGTGTTCTTTATGTTCTTCTTCCGTTTTAGAGTAAATTAAGATGTCGTTGATAAACACGACAACAAATTTATCTAAGTATTTATGCATTATATTATTCATTAAGCACATAAAGACAGCTGGGGCATTGGTAAGCCCAAATGACATTACGACAAACTCATAGTGTCCATACCTTGTTCTGAAGGCTGTCTTAAAGATATCTTCATCTTTAATTCTTACCTGATGATATCCTGACCTCAGGTCTATCTTTGAGAACACCGTGGCTCCACGTAGCTGATCAAATAGATCATCTATGCGGGGCAACAGATATCTGTTTTTAATAGTCATCTTGTTTAGTTGACGGTAGTCTATGCATAGTTGCATAGTTCCATATTTCTTTTTGACAAAGATGACTGGTGCTCCCCAAGGAGACACACTAGGTCTAATGTACTTCTTATCTATTAACTCTTTTAACTGTGATTTTAGCTCATTAAGTTCTAAAATATTCATTCGATATGGAGCTTTTGAGCTAGGTACCGCACTTGGTACCAGCTCAATAGTGAAATCCAATTCCCTCCTGGGAGGTAATCCTAGAATTTCTTCTGGGAATACGTCAGTAAATTCGTTTAAAACAGGAATATCTTCTATTTTTAACTTATCTGTTTCAGATTTACTTGCCTCATCTGTAATAGTTACAGCATAGGCTTTACACCCTTTTCTAACAGCTCTTTTAAGTTGTAAAGCAGAAATCTGTCTGATTACAGTTTTTCTAGGAATACCCTTAACCTTTACTGGTTGTTCATTACTATTTACACACGTAAAGATTTTATCATAACAGTTTAAAAATACCTTATGCTGCTCTAACCAATCCATGCCAATCAGTAAATCATATGAACCAAGTGGCAAAACATTAAGCTTAATTGTAGTTTTAAATTCATCCATAATTAAAGCACATTCTTTCACATAACAGGTTACTTTTCTTTTTGCCCCAGTGGCTAATTGAACTAACCAGGAATTATCAAACTTATCGACAGACAAATTACATTTTTCCACTATTTGAGGTGCAATGTAACTAAGACTAGCTCCTAGATCAATTAAAATGGTTACAGGGGTTTGGTTAATCATACCTTCCTCTTCCACCATGGAAGTTTGATAATCAGCTTGGCGGTTCTCCAATGCTGCATTTATTCTGGGCATAGTACTCGTGAATTCTCCAATGGTCATTTCCTCCTGCGCAGTGTGAATATTGCTGACTGACTTTTTCTGGTTTTGGCAGACCGAGGCATAGTGCGGGCCATTACATTCCCAGCACTTAATAGGATCCTTTCGTTCAAAACTCTTGGTGAAATTCCCATGGTTATTTGCAGCTTCCTTGCCCTTAAAATTATTCGAATTATTGGAAGCACCATTTCTATTTCCTTGGAAATTCTTATTGTTAGAATAATTTTTATTCTTATTATTCTTGAAATTCTTCTGGGGTACAAATTCCTTCTTCTTAAACTCAGGCTGATTGTTGTTTTTCTTAGCCTTCCAGTTGGCTAAGCCTTCTTTCTTCTTGTTCTGCTCAAAATAGAAATTAGCCTTCCGCATGGCTTCCTCCAGGGTCTTCGGGTTATCATACTCAATTCTTTCCTTAATGTGATATGGTAGATAGCTGAGAAAGCGTTGTACTTTAGGCTTCTCGTCTACTAAGTAAGGTACATACCTAAGCAAGATTAAGAATTTACTGTTCAAATACTTCATAGTCATTGAACCTAACTTCAATTCATAAAATTCTTTAGCTCTTTCTTCGTAATATTGTTCGGACAAAAATTTCTTCTTGAAGTACCTTTTAAAGGTACTCCAGTTAACTTCTTTTTCCCTGATACCCTTGACTCTCTTCAGATCTTTCCACCATATGTCTACTTTTTCGGAGAGATTATAGATTACCATTCTTGCCTTCAACTGATTTGAATAATTGTATATATGAAAATACTTCCTCATCCCGGATAACCAGGACTCTACTTCTTACCCTTTTTCAGTGTCTCCATTAAAATTTGGGGGCTTTATCTTTTTAAACTCCCCTTAAATCTCCTCATATGGTCTGTACTTCTTCTTTCTGTCATACAACTCAGCCTCACTACTGTCACTAGTAGTGTGGTAGCTCTGTCGTTCACCGAACCCTTCAGATGATGAACTGCTTTTAGTTTTTGCCAACTCCATCTTTTTAGATCTTCTTTGATGATTAACATCCTCAGATTCTGATCTTCTGCTCCTTCCTTCAGTTTGGAACTTTTCCATTAAAATTTGGTTCAACTCTTCCTGAGCCTTCAAAATTCTCTCATTCTCCTTCTTGACTAATTCCATTTCAGTCTTCAAATCTTTTACAGTCTGCAACAGCTCTGAAGAGTTGACAGTCTCCTCCTCTAACATAGGTTCTCTGGGCATTTGTCTGGTTTCTGTGTCTGGAGACTCCTCCTGAGCATACTCTCCCAGCTTTTCCATACCTGCCTGTTAATTTTCAGAAAAAGAAATTTTATATTCTTTACATAAAACAAAACATATGTTAGCATCTTATTTTAATTTATTGTTCTTAGGAAAGCTAGTTGGTCTGCATCAAGGCCTAGTGTTTGAACCTTGTGCTCTGATACCACATGTCAAAACCCCAAATTTTCCGAAAAAATTAAAAAAAATTTAAATGCATATAATGTCAATAAATGCAGTCACTAATTGTTTAATTAGTTATATGTTACTGAACTCATATTTGAATTATCTTTTGATTATGTTTATCTTTATAGGACATTTTATTTTCTGTTACTGATTTGTTTTCTTCTTGCGACCACAAGGTGGATCTGTCATGAAAAACTGGGCTTACTTAGCTTTCGAGCTAACGTAGAAATTTTCCTTTTCTTACAGATTTACAGGTAAAAGGTTCGGGTGCTGCTAATCAAAATTCTAAACTATGCAATAAAATTTCGTCGCACAAAATTTAATTCAGTAGAAGAATATACATGCTAGTCAGATTCCACAGCTTATCGAGGTAAAGCATTAAACTGTTCTTCCTTTCAAGATGTTCTAGAAGTAGATTTGATTCTACTGGTATTGACGACAGCTGTTACCTTTCTTGAAGGCTTGATTTAATATTCCTATTGAGTACTAAACCATTTGATTTTTATACTAAATGCAAGTGTAAACAGCGTTAAGTATTTCTTTACTAGCACAATAAGTATGGCAGAACTATAAAGTCAAAGATCTAGTTTAAAATATTCGTAATTACTAGTTCACGCCATGAATTAATTGGCTGCTGCAAGTGCAAATTGATAAGGAGTTTATGTAACAAACTTCCACTTTCATTACTTCGAAATTTAAAGGGCTTACTACTTTAGTACAAGCCACCTTTAAAGATTTCCATTAGTTTTAAAAGATTTGAGTTGCTTAGGAACTATATCTAATCAGAGGTCAATAATTAGATGCTAAGCTTATTGAACATTTTAAGACTTATTACACTCAAATACAAACATTATGAGTTTCATAACTATACCATCAAGCAAATGAGGTTAACTTAAGAAAAGCTATTTATCATAAAATGATTCTATAACTAGTGATCGAGTTGTTACTTTACATTGTAGAAAGAAAGTGCAAGGGATGAACACAAAGGTCAAAGAATAAAACCATAATCATGATCAATTTGTAGCTTGACTTGGTTTTCATAGTTTTATAACCTCTATACAATTGTCCCCTTTACTTTCATTTATGAACTAAGGTAAATATATAGCATAGAGAATAGGTTATAAAAGGGGCCACGCCAAGATAAACTATTAATTCTTTTCGTTCTATAACTTATTAACAAACACTATAATCCTCCATATGTATATATATATACTAGGTCATACGAGGGACAAGGCTCTACGTTATATTACTTTTCGAACCTCATTCTAAGGTTTTTGTGGTTGAATTTATATTGCAGGTGGGTTGACAAAAGATGTGACGAACTTTGTAGAACTTTCCATGGTATGATTCGGGTTTCAAATCATTGGAAACTTGCCCATGGAACTATAGTGTTCTTACTCACTGCATGCCAATTATTAAAGTGTTAACGTGGGCTCTTTTCAGCCAAGTATTTGCAATTTAAAAGGGTTGAATCGAACCCTAGTTCGACATTCTTTCATTGCCTTCGGCCGCTTCTGAAAAAACTTCCCTGTCTGCTCCGTCGCTTGCACTATCTGCTGGTAGACCTTCTTATGGTTACACTCCTTGTGGGCTCATCCAAAGCACTGCAAGAAGTGCTGTAACCCAAAGGTTTGTTTGCTTTGAGTGTGGTTCAGTGATTATTTCCTCAGGGTTTCGCCATTTGCGTGCTCAGTCCCGAACCCTTGAACTGTAGAGAGTTCCTATTCTTTGTCCTGGCATAAGAGTTCTAGCCCTTGGAATCCAGGCTGTTGACATAGGGTTTCATCTCTGTGTTAAGTCTATAGCAGAGTGTGAAGAGGCGACCGAGCCTAAATAGCTGTTGTATTTGAATTTATCGTTCTTCGTCGTGGTTGGTTGCTTTTATGGTGAATAACTTCCTCCTTTTCACACCAGACGAAGATTGCACTTCTCCTTGTTGCTAGTCAGCCTGCTGCTCATGGGAGTTCGTATTCCAGTTACAAAGATAGAGGTAAGAAGCTCTGCGTCAATTTATTCATTATCGTTTTAACACTGTTTTCCTTAACAATTATTTTATTTTATTACGAGGTTTTAATATCTTAAATCCTCTTCATTTGCAGGGATGACCTGTCCTCCTCAGCATGAATGGTGCAAGACCACGACGACTGGCTATTATGGTCAGCCTTGTTTTACCACGGCATCTTCCTCCTTGTTGGTCCTTTAGGGACAGTCAAGGCTTGGTCTTCATGACCTGTAACCCTCACAGTTTCTTTGGTTCAAATAATGACCCTTTTTCTGTTGTTTAAGATGGTTAACCCCTTTGTTTTAAAAAAGGGACCTCTGGCTGAGGCCGAGACTGTAATCTTTGCCTTTATTTTGATTACTGTAAAAGAAAATACATATATACGTTGTACAGGCTGTGAAGCCTTACTCTATAGATTATGTTTACGGCCGTGAGTGAGAATACTATGTTAGATTCTTCAGTTAATAGTTTTGTCATTTACGGTTCTGTGTATATGTACATATAAATGATAGAGGCGATAAAGGCCTTGCTCTTTAAAATTTGTTGAAGCTGCGAGTTCGTATTCTGTAATGTACTCTTTTAGTTCTGTTAACCCTGATTTATATTTTTAATGTAAAAAGGGTTCGACCCTAAATCGAACAATACAATAAGTAAAATACTGTATCTTTTGTAGAACGAACCTCTTTTGTTTATAAAAGTACTGCTGTAGAATTATTGGGTTAATTCTTAAGTTGTTAACTGTTCGGTTACTTTGATAAACCGAGCACACAGTTACTCTATTCGCTACTTTCCTGTATGTTACTGTAGAAGAGTTTTTACTCTATTTTATTATTTTAATTTCCGAAAGGTAGGGGTTTTTGTATCTAACTTTTGTATTAGATTACTTTATTGTACAAGAATTTATAAAGGTCATTAAATAATTTTTGACCTTCAAAATAGAAAGTCTTAGATTTCAATGAAGTTCTTTATGTTACTGTAAGTTAATCTTTGGACACAGTGTTTATATTTTATTTCAGGTTTGAATTTTAATAAGATAAGAACATTTCATTAATTACACATTAATAATGTTCATCTAATGTATGTAATAAAATATATTATTATTATTATAATAGAAAGTATACTGTTACTATTATATTAAAAAGGTTATTCTTTATGTGAGTACTATTACTTTCATAGTTATTTATACCTAGTTTATTTTGTAAATGTATAGAGAATAGTACTCTGTTATTTATTTCTTATGCTGTCTGTGCTAAATACTTTATAAAAGTTCTCTTGATATTTATTTTATCTTATTATATTATGATGTTAGTAAAATAAAATAAAACAGTGTACAGACTATCTATGATCTATCTCGTATATATATATATATATATATATATTGTAATATTTATTTAAACTTTTATAAAGAATAGTCTGATAATCTATAGATCTCATTCGAGATCAGCTAGATAAAAAAATAAAAGCAGAAACTAGATAAATTTACAGCTGTAAGCCGATTATAAACTAACTAGTTTTCTTATAGAATTAACTCATAGTTTTGTTATTGCTATTTACAGATTGCTTTCTATACATTCTATAATATAACATCTGGGAAATAATAACTATCAGAAGAAAAACATTTCTATTCATTCTATTACTACATACTTTAGCTAGTAATTTCTTTTCTCAATTTCAAATATTATAGTAAAGTTTCTGGAATATAAATTATACAGAAAACCTGTGTACCCATCTGAATCTAGTTCTGTTAGTAAAAGAAAATACAACTTCTTTCCTTGTTCTATAACCTAACATAAATGACTTAAATCAAACCCTAACTCTACTTCTTGTACAGAATGTTATTGCTTTGACAGCTAAATAAATTTATGCATCCTTTTAAACAAACTAACAATTTATCCTATAATTGCATCCTACTATCTTTATCTATAATTTCACCCCTGTGCTGGAGTACGGTTTGGTCACTCCAGATGAGGAAAAACGCAGGTGGGGTTTAATTTCTCATCAAATGATTCTAATTACTGAACAAACTCAAAACACTTTCATGACTAAACCTTCTAAGTCTTTACATCATAAACTACAACATAATATTCAATCGTACACAGATATTTAAAACAAAGACTGTTAAATAGCAGAACCTGTTATTGAGCTTGGACAACAACAGCAATGGGAGGTCGTTCTTCCCTACCAATTCCTAGAGAGCGCTCAAACAGTGACTCCTCAAGACCCCTGAGCTTGATGTAGTCTCCCTGGCTAGAACTAGGTGCAGCAGTAATCAAGTACCAGTCTTCAGACTTAATACAACCCTGAACTTATCAGTAAGTTCTCCCAGCTTAGCAAGCTGTAACAGACCAAGTTACTGCAGATTTTCTCTCAGAACACCTTCCTTATTGATTTCCCTTTTTCCCCAATGAATTTCTTGAATAACATTCCTCCTGAATGATTCTTCTCTGGAAAATATCTGAGCACCCTCAAATCTATTCATTGGGTACTTTTAAAAGATTGCCTAGGTCTTTTTGGGTTAGTTGTCATTTATTGAGCCACCTACTCTAATCCCACTTTCTTGGGGGATCATGACCCCAATTACAGGGAAGTTTCCACCTGCAACCTAGGAAGTGTTTGAGGATGCTGCCACTTTTCTTTTTCCCTCCACCTAGTTCCTTCCACCAGTTTGACCAGTAACCTCTTATTAACAGCTTTCCCATGCAGTTGTCTCCACTTTTTATTTATTAATAATAAAATATTCATAATTACATTCCACTTATTTTGACTCTGCTGATTCATCAGTTCCTACTTAGCATTAAATTTAACATAATGTCTTAGGAAATCAAATTAAAACAATTAACATTATTTTACAAAATTGGGGTATGTGACACCACATGTAACCAGAGGCTTTGGTTTTATATCCTCTGCCATCTCTTGCTATCAGTTGCTGCCTCCATCATCAAAGGAGAAGGCTCAATAGACAAATTGAAGAATCCAACATGGTTGTAAGTTGTTGGTTCCTGCAATTAATTGATGCATGCGGGACACACCCCTTGATGAGATGGCTGGCATGAGTCACAAGATCAAGGATCCATGATCTTTTGAGTATTAAATCCTGAAACCAAGTTCAAGCATCAAGGAAGCCCATGTGGCAACACAAATACCAAATGGCAGAGTATATTAATTCTAGATCCAATTATTCAGGTAGCCTAATTAGACCAAGCTCCAGATAATTAAGGCAGACAGTTTTAGAAGATTGACTTTTCTATTTTTGAAGAAATTCGATCCATAGAAGTAGGATCTGATAACTATATTAGAAACTCGGATATTTTGTATATAAGGATAGTCACTATATTGAAAAATGGGTGGCAATTGGAGTGATGGAAATCCAGTTTTGATGATATTCTGTATGACATGAAATGCTCTGCATCTTCAATACAGGTTCTTCTTTGATATGATTATGATTATGAATTGGATTTGTATCTTATGAATTGTATTTCTTGTGATTTATCATGTATATGTTCAATTGAATCCCATTACATGATTCTTATGGTGAAGTATAGTTATCTTTTAAACTTTTAATGACAGAGTCAATCTCATTTCATAAATTCATGATCGTAGTTCCTTTGATATTGGATTTTGTATTCTGTTTTATGTTGTATAGTTCTTTAATGGTTATATGATTTCCTTATATCTTTGATTACATACCAGCCCAGTTTTTATCTTGATTTCATTGAATTATATTTTTGAAAAATATTTCTTTAAGCTTGAACCCTTGTAGTCTAGGTTCAATTTTAGGGATAACTTCTTCTGGCACCGTTGCCAGGGACGGAGAAACGAAAGGATATATTCCCCGAGAAAGAATGACAATAATTAGATCCAGCTCTTGATGGTGGACAGGAGCAGGACACTAGTTTGACTACAGATTTATTCATCGGACGACTCCATGTTTAAAGAATCCAGAGGCGATTTTACAAGATGTCAAAGCGTTTTGAAACCATGTTGGCACAAAGATTTGCTCCGCTCAATTTCTCAAATGTTTTTGGCTTTCCAAATACAGTACCTATCATTGATGAGTGGGGATATTTTCTTCCACGATTCTAAGAAAAGGAAGAAGATAATCCAACAAACCATGTAATTAAATTTCATCAATACATGGATCAGTTGAGCATACATCATGAAGATGTATTGATGAAAATGTTTATGTATTCATTAGATGGTTGTGTGAGACAATGGTACAAAACTCTTCATGCTTCTAGTATTTCCTCTTTGAAATATTTTCATGATGCCTTTTATTCATATTGTAAGAGGATTTACCCAGTTGAGTGTCTTTTTGAGCATTGTTGTAGGGGATATGCATTATATATCCAGGGTTTAGAAGCAGATTCTTCTAGTAGTAAAGATGAAGCCAGTGGTTATGCTATGAAGAAGGAAGAAGATTTATTGTCTTCCTCTAATTTTGTTTCACAACAAGAAATTTTTCAAAATTCTGATATTAAAGTTGATGATAGCATCATAGAACAGAAATCTTTATCTTTAGAAATTGATCAGAATGTCCCATTTTATGATGAAGACCTTGAAGTTCTATATTGGGATCAACATCAACTGATTCACTCTGAAGATATGGCAATCTATGATGAGTATTCAGATGAAAAAGAGCAGATCCCTACATCACCTTTTGCTGATTTGAGCAGCCAACGGATGTATGATAATTATGAATCAAATTTTGATGAGAAACAACATTGTGTGGAAATCAACTATTCTGAATCCATAGAAGGCATTGAGCAGCCATATTTGCAATCTATTAGGCCTGCATTCATCATGTTTCAAATTGGATTTGCAGAAAATATCAAACAACCTATGATTATAAAAAAATCAATCTGCAGACATGTTTAGATTTGCAGGTAGCTGAAAGTGGCAACCATTATGAGGAAGAGGATGTACAGAGATATTTTGATCTTCAACTTAAACAGCAGTAAGAGGTATTTCTTTATAGCTTCATTGATCCATTTGTTGATTATATGGAGTCTTTGAGTAGCTCAAATGTCAGATTTTTTTTTTCAAATGAAGGTTGGCTTTTCTCTTCTTTTGAAATGAATTTTGATATTCCATGGGCTCCTTTATTCATCATCTCTAGATCAGAAGTTTTACCACTTATTCAAATATTTGTATGGCTTCATTGGAAGCATGATTTTACCTAATCAAAAGAAAGCAGATGAGTAGAATGGGAGCTATAAATAAAGAAGCTTGATGCTTCAAGCAGTTCCTTAAGTTTGTAGTATGAGCAGTTTGAGTTTGCAGTTTGTTTTTGCAGTATAAGAAGAGCAGGTTTTCAAAGATTGAAATAGGTTAGGAATAAGATAAAAAGACTCCAGCCCAATGGAAACAAGGCACTGGTATTTCTTATTTTCAAATTAGTGAATGGCAAGACAGGGTGTAGTTATCAGAGATGGTTTCTTTGGAAAGGCATAGGTCTACTTGTTCTTAGCAGCTCACAGGGAGCATGCCATCCCCAGACGAAGCTAGATGTTATCATCATATCTTCTCCAACAAAATTTCATTTTTTGGCAACATCCAAATGTCAAAGTGACCTCTCCGATTTCAATTTGAATACTGAGATCATATAGAAAAGCAATCATGATGGCACTCATGTGGAAGAAAAGTTTACAATTTGTGTGTTTTGATAAATTGGTTTTGATTGCATCCCATGTATTCTCCATGAGAGTCTAGATCCCTTAACCTCTTTAGGGAAAAGAATCTTCGTTGGTTTTGGAGCAAAATGGTTGTTACCTGCACAGAAGTACATAAGTAATGGGTTCGATAGATACTACCAAAGCAGAACTTGCTCTCCTTGTCTTGTATTTGAACAAAGCAGAAGCCAGAGATAAAATCTATAGAGCTATTCAATATGGCTCAAATTTCATCAGCAATGGTGAGCCTGGCATAGCACAAAATGTTGACAAGTCCACAAGTTTGGCTCGAAACATTTTTCAGCTTTTCAAGTTTGTGAATGATCTACATGCACTTCTTACACCACATCCAAAGTCAACTCCACTTCCTCTTGTTTTGAAGTCTAAAAATGCTCTGCTATCAACTTTTCTGGCGTTGGATCAAATTGTATGGGCAGGAAGAACTGGTATCTACAAGAACAAAGAGCGTGTTGAGCTTATTTCCAGGATCTCACTTTACTGCTGGTTGAGTTCCTCCGTGTGCACAACTTTGATGGAGATCTCAGAGCTTGGGCGATTAACTGTATCTATAAGGAAGATAGAGAGAGCACTGAAACAAGCCACATACATAGAAGGAAATATAAATGAGCAATACATTTCCCAACTCAAGCAGTCAAATAATAGGTTGTTAATCTTGGTTAAGTCATCAATGGATATTGTAGTTGCCATAGGGCTACTTCAGTTGGCACCAAAGAAAGTCACCCCATGTGTAACCAGAGGCTTTTGGTTTTATATCCTCTGTCATCTCTTTCTATCAGTTGTTTCCTCCATCATCAAAGGCGAAGGCTCAGTATACAAATTGAAGAATCTAGCATGGTTGTAAGCTGTTGGTTCCTGCAATTAATTGATGTATGTGGGACACAAACCCTGATGAGATGGATGGCATGAGTCATAGGATCCAGGATCCATGATATTTTAAGTATCAAATCCTGAAACCAAGTTCAAGAATCAAGGAAGCCCATGTGTCAACACAAATACCAAATGGTAGAGTATATTAATTCTAGATCCAGTTATTCAGGCAGAAAATCAGAACGAGCTCCAGATAATTAAGGTAGACAGTTTTAGAAGATTGACTTTTCTATTTTTGAAGAAATTCGATCCATAGAAGTAGGATCTGATAACTATCTTAGAAACTCAGATATTTTTTATATAAGGATAGTCACTAGATTGAAAAATGGGTGGCAATTGGAGTTATGGAAATCCATTTTTGATAATATTCTATATGACATGAAATGCTCTGCATCTTCAATACAGGTTCTGCTTTGATATGATTATGATTATGATTTGGATTTGTATCTTATGAATTGTATTTCTTGTGATTTATCTTGTATATGGTCAATTGAACCCATTACATGATTCTTATGGTGAAGTACAGTTATCTTTTAAACTTTTAATGACAGATTCAGTCTCATTTCATAAATTCATGATCGTAGTTCCTTTGATATTGAATTTTGTATTTTGTTTTATGTCGTACAGTTCTTTAATGGTTATATGATTTCTGTATATCTTTGATTACACACCAGCCCAGTTTTTATCTTGATTTCATTGAATTATATTTTTGAAAAAGATTTCTTTAAGCTTGAACCCCTGTAGTCTAGGTTCAACTTTAGGGATAACAGCTACTTTTATTCCAAGAATTTGAATTTGAAGTCATTGTCAGACCAGGTAAGTTAAATGTCGGTCCCGACCACTTATCCCAAATCGACACAAGAGAGGAACCGACAAGAGTTGAAAATGACTTACCGGATGCACATCTATTTCGAATAGAAGCAGTCCCAGCAGAATTGGAGGAAATAACACAGTTCTTAGAGAATGGACAAGCACCAAAAGGTATGAGTACAAATAAAAAACAAATCTTAGCCATGAAAGTTGCACCATATAGCATCATAAATGGATTCTTGTACAAAATGGGCTTGGATGACATCCTTAGGAGGTGTGTACTGGAACACAAAAGAAATGATAGAATGCATGAAGCACATTACGAACCTACTGGAGGAAACTTCCAAGCAAACACAACTACAACGAAGATCCAACAATCAGGGTTGTGGTGGCCGACACTTCACAAAGATTGAAAAAATTTTGTAATCCAATGTGACCGATGTCAACGACTGGGTCGACCCTTGCCTAGTACAGAAATGCCATTGATATCAGTAAACCCAAGTTTGACATTTGAAATTTGGGCTATCGAATTCATAGGACTATTTCCCATACCAACAAAAAGAACAAGTGCAAGGTACATAATAACCGTAGTCGAATATGTAACTAAATGGGAAGAAGCAGAACCAGTCGACACATGTTCCAGCGAAATAACCGCAAAGTTTATTTATGAAAATATTATCACTCGATTTGGATGTCCACTAACCCTAATAAATGACCAGGGAACACACTTTATTAATAGAACTATCAAAACCCTTACAGACCAATTCCAAATCGACCACCATTGGAGTACAACATACCATCCTCAGTCGAATGGAGCAATTGAAGCATTTAACAAAACAATAACAAAAGGATTAACAAAAATATGTAATGCAGACAAGGACGACTAGGATGAAAAGATACCTGCAGTACTATGGGCATACAAAATCGCATACAAACATTCAACTGACCAAACCCCCTTTCGACTAGTTTATGAACAAGAAGCAGTAGTTCCACTACACTTCCAACAACAGACACCTATTATCGTAGAGATTTTACATGTCGATGTCGAACAAGGAAGAAAGGACCGACTATTGCAGCTAAGTAAACTTGAAGAACACTAACTAATGGCGATACAACATCAAGAAATCTAGAAACAACAACAAAAAGCATGGCATGACAGAAACATCAAAAACAAAAACTTGTCGGTAGGAGATCTTGCTTTACTATACAATAGTCGAGTAAAAGGCAAACCTAAAAGGCTGCATACAGAATGGATGGGACCCTATGTTTTCAAAGAGATACATACCAACGGATCAATCCAACTAAGGATGTTACAAGGCATAGTATTTCAGAAACTCATTAATGGAGCCCAACTAAAACGTTACAGAAACTAAAACAAATATAAAAAAAAAAAGAAAAAAAAACATATAATGACCATAACGGTTAAACAAAAGCTATAAAAATCCAAAAATCCAAAAAGAAAAATAGTATTGAACCATGCACAAAACTATGACAGGGAACCACCACTTCGAGAATCGACATCATGCCCATCGACACAATACCATCGACCACTTTCATAACCGACATCGACCAACGACCTCGATAGTCCCATTGCGCATTCATGACTTCGAGCGCCAAAACCAAATCACCATTAATGAACTCTGAAGTGTTCTCACTGGACCATCACGTCCACCATTAATACACCCACCGACAAAAACACCCAACGCATCAACTATTAATACTGAGCTGCCAAAGGATAATTCATTGCAATTCAAACAGAGAGAGCAACAGAGCAACCAAATGACTGAAATCAAAGAGCATCAAAGTAAAACCAACCAGCAAGCTGACAAGATGGCACCAAAATAGACCAGAGCCTTAGCCAAGACCAAGGAAATACAGACTGCAGAGACACCATTGGTGAGGAGACTAAAGAACATAAAAAACGCTAAGGTGTAGGAAGGCTCATGGACAAAACTATGGGCCGAGATAAAAGAGTGGGCTTACGTCAACAAGAAGCCTACCCAAGCTGCAAAAAAAATACAACACAGTTCCATTGTAAATTATGTCAATGCACCACTCATGGATAGTTTTGTAGGCACGAAAGAAACAACAGTCAAGTTTATCATAAGCCGGTACCATAACGGTCGATTTTACTTTGACCAACCGGTTGACATCATTGGGGAAGTCATTTACAAACTAACAGGGCTATCAAACAAAGGAGACCCAGTACCAATTGGTATCAAATAAAGACTGGTCGAAGAACTAACCGGGTCAGCATCAAGAAAAAAATCGAAAGGGTTAATGATTTGTCACATAACAACTCGAACGCCACAGATTGTGGCCAAAATCATAGCTACTACACTCACAACGGCAGGTCATGGAAGCGACCTCAAATTGGACATGTTGGAGGTAGTGGACACCATTGCACCCAATGGAAAAATATACAGATGGACTGAGTATGTCACCAACATGCTCAAAAACATATGTGAAAAATGCCAGCAGACGGGAGGAATTATCAGATTCCCATCCCTTATTTTATGGATAGTAATGTACTATCTTTGCCCTGTCGAAGACAAACAATTCCAAGAACCGACCAGATTTCATATGTGGAGATTCAAATCATTCTCCCAGAATGGAACAATGAAGGAGCTTGCCAATGGAAAGGTGTTGTTGGAAAACTGGCTCCAGCAGCTAAAAGTCTGCACAACCAGATGGAGGGTGCCTTGGAACATCTGACGAAGTCTTCCTAAAAAGGCCCACATTCAGCTAGATCTCAACCATACCGCGGTGTGGTACATGCAGGGTGCCAAAATAAATGCAAAGACCCTCAACTACAATCTGACAGTCGAGAGATCTTTCGGGAGCTATCTCGACAGGCTGGAACAAATGTACCAATACCAGCAAAGGAAAAGGAAACCGACTTGTCCATAGAGGAACCATTGAAAAACCAAGAGAAGGAGGAGGATTATGAGCTTAACCTATACATCAGTACTTTTGTGTCGGAGGAGACACTAGTCGAAGGCACTGGTCAACTGCAAATCATAATCAAGCCTTCAACGACACAAAAGGAAGAGACCCATGCAAAAGAAAATATCATCCCGACCTAAGACCCAAGGGAAGAAATAGAAACTAAAAACCCAGAGTATGTTGTCACCATAGAAAATATAACTAGATTGTCGAGGGAGATAGCAGCCTCGAGAAAAAGAAAGAAAACACAGCAATAGGAGCAAGGAAAAGGTAAGCGCAGGCTTATCATCACAGAATTCTCAGAATATGAGGAGGAACTGGCAGCTATGGCAATGGATATTATAGAAGACGTCGCAGCAAACAAAGTGTCAGTGGAAACCCAGCTTCAAATATTTGTTGAGGCAAGGGCACAACAAGGTCGACCAAAGAAGGAAAAGAGCACAAACACTTCGACGGCTGAGAATGTTGTGGATTTCGTGTCTACACCCCCACCCCCGTCTCCGATAAAAGTAACAGAAGAACTAATACCAAAGAAGCTTCCCAGAAGTCCACTCGTTGTATGCAAGAGTGCTATGTCAGACGATGTGAAGAAAAAATTCGACCGGGATGGGGACCTATAGGCATACATTGAAAAATTTCCTAAGATATTCACCACGGTGCAAAAAATATCCACCAAAGCACCTCTATTCGATGTTGACGGGTCCAGACTACCTGTTCCCCAACCTGGCCAAGTAATCCAGAGGTCGAAGATTGTGGCTGTGATAAGCTCAACATTCAAAAGGAACCCTGAGAAAGAAGCTACCATCTTCGCAAGACAAAGAACTTCGATCGACCCAGTCTCCCCCAAACCCCACCCACTAGCCTCTGAACCAACCAGAGATGAGGAAGGAGAAGACATGGAGGACATAACTTGAGAAATCGACCAAATGTTCTCTGACCTAGAGTCACCCCCTCAGATTGACAATCCACCAGTCGACCACACTTCCACCAACCCAGTCACACCCATACCAGTGAAAAATAGTAGAAGTTTCCATACCAGAGAAAATGTCGATCTTATCAAGTTTGACTACACTAACAATCGACATACATAAAATTTTACAGAGTTGGACAGATTTCCAACATCAGCTGGCAGTGATAGCTGAAGCAATTGTCGAATTCTGTGTACAGAAAATACCAACCATTAGACTTCACAGACCATGAAGATCAAGCACAAAAATGACTACTTAGACGGAAAAATAAATTTTGGTACCTCCCTGTTTCTTCGGGACGAAGAAACGTTTTGTTCGTGGGGGAGATGTTGGAGAAGCAAGTCGGTAAGCCGACTTGAATGATAGACGACTTAGTCGATCAACTGACTAGGTCGGTCAGTCAACTAATTAGAGATTAGGTCGGCCACCTACGGTAGTGTCGATTGAGTGAACCGACGGGTAGTTATTTGTAACTGTTTGTAATTCATATATATTAGGTTGTTGAGCCAGATGAGAACTTGGTTCAGTTCTCTATATTATATGGACCCTCTCATGTTAATATAATCTGTTATTCTATCTACTTGTTCTTATCTCTTATCTTTGTTATGTATGTATCTTTTAGTATGTATTATTGGTAACCCTATGTGATCTGTGAGATTACAACACTGTCCTTGTCATACTTACGCAGGTTGAAGAAATGCTCATTAGTCATGCTAACCCAATATTGCAAGTGACACATGCTCATGGTGGTCAATATAAATACTCTGGCCATACTATTTGCTTCCCCCAAGACATTTCCAATCTTGCCACATACCTACCACATTTAGTATCAAAACTCGACATCCTCGTTTTTCGGAAATGCAATTCTACAAACAATCCATATTAATTGTTTGTTAGTCGAACACATGTTCTTGCTTCCCTTCAATTCAAAATGACAAACGACCCATACTACAAGGATGTACAAGTCAACCTAATTGCTTTAGCTTCTTTTCCTCTTATTTCAGTAGAAATTTCACGTTTGATTCCACATCTTAATAGCAATGATGGATTATCTCATCAGCAAAGCTTGTCCTATACATATCAGCCACCATATTCATTTGAACCCTATGAATTGGAATCCTCGTCATTTATTTCAACACAAACTAATGATAGAACTGAAGTTGAATAAATTAGACATTTGTTACACATACCAAATATCCCACTACCATCTTCCATTGATTGCCCCCCTATAGAAATGTCCCCTATCAATGAGTACAACACAGAAGGCCTTCTTTCCATGGTTTTTCCAATTTTGTTTCCCATAGGTACAGAAATGTTATTACAACCACGCATTCATGAGGTCGATATGCACGAATATGCACTTCACCTCATTCTCTATCATGACAACAGATTTGTCCAACATCCTCTATAATGTCCCAATTCTGGTGTACAGACCTGAACACTCTTCAATTCTATAAATTATATAAAAAAATTTGAACTTGAATTAATTTACACAATGACTTCTCAGACTAGGCAAATAAGGGGTTTCTTCTCGAAAATTTGTAGGCAAAAGGAGTGCGAAATGGATAGAAAACAAAGAGATGTTAGACATGGAATTTCCTCTCCCCTAAAACATTTATATCTGGTGCCATTTAGGGTTCATATTCTGCACTGCGGAAACCAACTACCACGCTTCTGGGCGGCCAAACCATGAAACTAAGGAGAGTAGTTTGGTCTTTTTCAACTAGGGGATTCTGGAAACTTGTAGAGGTTTTTTCCAATATTAATATAACATAAATAAAGGATTTACATAGTTTACTAATGATCTAGAAAGTTCTAAGAAGTTTTGGGTGAATTTGGGGATTTTTGGTAGTTTTGGTCAAGAGAAACCCTGCACAGAGGAGGATCCTAAAAGGTTGTATAACCCCAACCCAAAAATGTTATGGATATGGATATGGGAATATAGGCCTGTTACTGACCCATAGGAATTGATAGATCTTATTTTTAGTTTACCGAACTTGTTTTACATCCGTTTTGGTAAAACTAGTTATTAAAAGCTAGTAATCTAGCTAAGGTCTTAAAAAAGAAATTAAATTATCTCGAATTCATTTCTGTAAAATATGAGATTTGTAACAGAGATAAATATAATCTCTATAAACATGAATACTCTCTTCAATCACTTCCCCAGCATACAATATTTATTACATCACTCAAATTTACTCAATCCCCCCATACATTGATAAAATAGGCCCATTTGATGAAACTGAGACAATATTATTTAGGGGAAAAGATATATCAAAATAATAAATGTAATGTTCAGAAACGTATGACACTACAGAATAGAAATTACATTATTAACTGACCATTACAAATATGCTTCCAAAATTAAGGGGCGGGAGGCCCGTATCATGGCCAGCAAGGGACTATGAGCATAGGTGAAGCATGGGCTTCACTAGAGCTCAAAATGAACTTGATAAAGGCTACAAATGTCTTTGATTATACTCCAATGTCTGCAATCTAGTGCTCCATACCTGCAATGGAAGAGAAGGGGATGGAAGGAGAGGGAAATGGAAGGCTAGGGATCATCTTCCAGTAGTCTGAGGCACAACACTCAAAAGTAATGCTCACATAAGCATTCAGTAATCAAATTATCAACCAAACTGAAGCAATGGGTTCAAATTTATCTTTTATAGAATTATGGATGACCTTCTTAGTAAGTTGAGGCCAATGGTGACCTATGAGAGCAAGTCAACCCCATGGGTGACCTAACCCTAGCCACAAAAGCACCCCCTTTGGGAAATTAGGCAAGTAGGACCATGTGGAATTGTTTCCAAGTCCAAATCATCCTTCACAATTAGAAACTGCACCCTTCCTTAGTCAAAAGCTACCTCTTTTGATTTATGACAGCTTTTTACTTTTCCTGGGTCATAAGGAAACTCTTTCTTTCCTTAAAAAACTTTCCTGCTTTTCTCTTACAGATTTTCTGAGCTCCATAAGAGGAAACTGTGCCCTCCCCTTTGAAATACTTTCCTGATTTTACGTCTGTCTACTTTTTCTACTTTTAGGAAACTTCCCTTTATTCTCGTGCTTGCTTTTGTCATGGACTTTCTTATTTTTACCAAGGAAAATTGACTAGCTTTCCCCAATGTGCCCTCCTGACATGGCAGCCTTAATTCCACATCATTGTTGTGCATAATAAGTAAAATTGCTGAAATAAAATTAAATACATGCCTTAGAATAATTATTAGTAAAAATTTATCCTAGGAGGAATAATTAATAACAACTTGAGGCCCTACGAACTTAGCATGGTCAATTTGAGGGGACATGACAGTCCTCCCCTCCCAAATCTGCTTGTCCTCAAGCAGAAGCACCACAGAGTGTTGCAAATTTTTCCACCATGTTTTTGTTGCACCACTATGATCATAGCCATTTTTCTGTTGCCACTTCATTTAACAAAATTTCCAACCCAATTAAAGTAACTGAGTAAAATTCCCGTATCCCACTGCCTCCTCTGCAAGGACCCAATTTTTTCTACCACCTTTTGAACTATTTCATTCCTAAGAATGCCTGGATCCCATGGTTTTATCTTCCTCCTTCCACCCATCAATAAAAACAACAAAATTTTATCATTGTAGAGGAGGAAAATGAGGTTATGAAAATCATACCACCATACTGGGAGCTCATCTCTCCCCATGCCAAATTGAACATTTTTTAAACTCTCCCACTAGACATGGAATTCTTTAATGCGGGACCAAATCATCTTGATCCTCTCTGAAGTATGAAAATCCATGTGCAAGCTAGCACTAGAACTCACGTCACTATTGTTATGAATACACAGGAGGTTATCCCATGCCCCTCCATGTATACTGAAAGCATCATATAGCAGCCATACATGCTCATTCCACTACTCATACAATTTCTTTGATGTTTCCAATGTATCTCCATTGATGCAAGCAATATTTTTACCCTCCAGTGCACACGTCTCAATCATGCGTCTAGCCACCCAATCAATGGACGGACAAAATTTCATGCTAAATGATTCAGGTGGGAATAATTCAGCTACTACTAATGCACTTGTCAAACCACATGGTTTGACCATCAATACCTCAACTGGAAGAGTGAAAGTATCATGCTCCTCTTGTGGCATCAACAGAAAAAATCCTTTCACCCAATTTTCATCCACACATGATGTGGCTGAAATAGAAGTGTGGGGTGAAGAATTGTGATTCAAATCCCTACAATGCTCATCAATCAAGATAATGGATCCACAAATTCCTCCATTAGTTTTCTGAGTGACAATGTGATTATGTGCCTCCTCCAAAATTGTACAACATTTTCCTACAGGCAACTCATAATCTCTTAGGAACCATGCAAGTGCTTGATCTTCATATTGCTTGACCTCAAACTCCTCAAGCACATGCAAATCAGAATGCACCTCATGTGCATGTGTATGGGAGGTATATAATAGCTGCAAAATAATTCTTTGTTTATGTTCACATGTTAAGACAATGTCAGTCACAACAAAAAAATTATTCCAGAAATAAAAAAATTTCCCTCCCAAGGTCTTCATTCCAAAAATGTCTCTATGGAACTCAATAGGTGCTCCCCTCTTCATCCAATGGCTCAACTCTCTGCCATTGATCCAAAGGTGCAAAGATCCATCAATTGACCCACACATTGAAAGTATGTGTAGATCTAATGCCTTCTTGTCAAAAGTGGCTGTGCACACATGCCTTTTCTGCTGCTTGTAAATCATAGAAAAAATCAGCAATATTAAAAACAATTTTCTTGCAACAAGACATAAAACTTTTACCTTCCATATTTTCCTTTTCAGTGATTCTTCTATCCAACCATCCAGTGGATGAATCAGAGATATTTCTTGTTGATTTATATGATCTATAATCATCCATATCTTCTGCAAAAGGATCT
>LPNX010203154.1:63739-83499 GCA_001517045.1 Pseudotsuga menziesii | reverse complement strand
TGAGGATTCAGTCAATTCTTTCCACTCTTGTTGGAATTGTTCTATCTTCATTTGTGATTCTAAGAGGGCACTTTGAGTGTATCTCAAAGAATATTGGGTTCCCAAAAAATCACCTTTGAGATTGTAGTTCTCTTCTTCATATATGCAAATACTTTCTTCATCATGCAGTGATGCTTCCCGCAATAAGTCAACAAGCTCAAACATGTCATTTTTATCTGAAAGCAATTGTGAGAAATTACCTTTGGTTGTGAACATTGCTTTCTGGATATTCTCCATGGCTTCAAAGGAAGATTGGTCTTCCATTAAAGTAGCTTCCCAACACATATTTGATACTAAAGCATGAGTGTCATGGAGAATTTTCAAGGCCTCTTGGATATTCTGTTCATCCATGTTCAATGACCCTGCAAGAAGATGAGGTTCTTGTAGATGTTCCTCCTCTTCATTTTCCATCACCGGATCAATTTCATGCAGTGCACTCGAGGTTTTGAAATGTGATCCATATGTTGTTGCTGCAATATATTCATATTTTAAGTCCTAAACAACATAATTTGGGCTGGAACTTAAGTGCTCATTCATCCTTGGTGCACCAGAAAGATATTCTCTCAAATTTTCATCCTTCATACTGCATTCATTTCTTACACCAAAATTATGAACCTCGTCACTAAGGGGGTTAACCATCCTTAACTCTTCACTGGAAGTGGCTGCCATATCAGACTTACACAATCAAACATAAAATCCAGAATTTACTAACTCGCCATGTGTGATGTTCTCCTCCTTATGTGGTGGAATTATGATGGCTTGTTCACCCACCCATTTCTCTACTTCACACCCTACTGAGATGTGCTCAATTTGTGCTTCCTTGTGAGGCTCAAGGGGTGACTGTAAATATGAATCTTGTTTATCTTTTGGATCATATCCAAAATATTTCTCACCATCATCAATCTACCCCATCTCTTCTGCACTTATCTTGAAATCAGCCACAAAGAAATTTGGATTCATCTCACCTTCCATGTTACGAACAACTAGATGTTGGACTATTGGATCTTTAGTTGTGCATGGATCTTCTTCATCTCCTTCTGATGGAGGATTTTGTGATTCATCATCCTCATGGATGCTGCAAATATGCCAATATCTCTTTCAGGAAAACCCAAATAATTTATCAAAGAAACCATGTGCAGATGGCTCTAATGAATCTTCACTTTTGGTCCTCTTTTCTTCGCCTTTACTTTGAGAAGTGGAACAACTTAGTTCCTTTCTTGATGGTTTCTTTGTATTCATAGAACCTACATTTATTAATTTTTTTGAAAACATAGACTCTCCAATTTTATTTCCTTCATGCTGAGAGACACTACTATTCCCTTCCCCATGTTTGCTTGCCAACTGCTTGGCAAGGAATTCTCTAGTCTCTTGATCTGACTGGATGATGTTTTGAGATACATATTTCAGCCCTTTCAATGTTATTTGCATCAAAATTCTTAAATATTCTCTATACTCCAATTTTGAATGCTCTCCTTCCTCATACAACTCAAAGTATAAATCTTCCATGTCTCGAACTAATTCCACAACTCCAACTTGAAGATATTGCTAAGCTACTTTTCCACTGAGAGTTACTTTCCATGGGATGATCTAAGGAAAGTGCTCTGGTACCACTGTAATGTCCCAATTCTGGTGTATAGACCTGAGCATGCTTCAATTCTGTAAATTATATTAAAATTTCTGAACTTGAATTAATTTACACAATGCCTTCTCAGACTGGGAAACTAAGGGGTTTCTTCTGGGAAATTTGTAGGCAAAAGGAGTGAGAAGTGGACAGAAAACAAAGAGATTCCAGACATAGAATTTACTCTCCCCTAACACATTTATATTTGGTGCCATTTAGGGTTTAGATTCTGCACAGTGGAAACCTACTACCACGCTTCTGGGTGCCCAAACCGTGAAACTAAGGAGAGTAGTTTGTTCTGTTTCAATCAGGGGATTTTGGAAACTTACAGAGGTTTGTTCCAGAATTAATATAAAATAAATAAAGTATTTATATATTTTATTTATGTTATAGAAATTTCTAAGAATTTTTGAGTGAATTTGGGTATTTTTGGCAGTTTTGGTCAAGAGAAACCCTGCGCAGAGGAGGATCGAAAAAGGTTGTATAAAGCCAACAAAAAAATGTTTTGGATATGGATATGGGAAGGTAGGCCTGTTACTAATCCATAGGAACTAAAAAATATTAGTTTTAATTTACCGAACTTGTTTTACATCAGTTTTGGTAAAACTAGTTATTAACAGCTAGTAATCTAGCTAGGGTCTTAAAAAAGCAATTAAATCAACTCAAATTCATTTCTGTAAAATATGAGATTTGTAATAGAGATAAATATAATATCTTTGAACATGAATACTCTCTTCAATCACTTCCCCAGCATATAATATTTATTACATCACTCAAATTTACTCAATTCCCCCATACATTGATAAAATAGGCCCATTTGATGAAACTGAGACAATATTATTTAGGGGAAAATATATCTCAAACTGATAAATGTAATGTTCAGAAAATTATGACACTACAGAACATAAATTACATTATTGACTAACCATTACAAAGATTCTTCCAAAATTAAGGGGTAGGAGGCCCGTATCATGGCCAGCAAGGGAATATGAGCATAGGTGAAGCACGGGCTTCACTAGAGATCGAACTGAACTTGATGGAGGATGAAAATGGATTTGATTATCCTCCAATGTATGCAAGCTAGCGCTGCGTACCTGCAATGGAATAGAAGGGGAGGGAAGGGGAGGGAAATGGAAGGTTGGGGCTCATCTCCCAGTAGTCTGAGGCACAACACTCAGAATTAATGCTCACATAAGCATTCAAAAATTAAATCATCAACCAAATTGAAGCAATGGGTTTGAATTTATCTTTTATAGAAATATGGATGACCTGCTTAGTAAGTTGAGGCCAATGGTGACCTGTGAGATCAAGTCAACCCCATGGGTGACCTAAACGTAGCCACAAAAGCACCCCCTTTGGGAAATTAGGCAAGTAGGACCATGTGCAATTGATTCCAAGTCCAAATCATCCTTCACAATTAGAAACTGCACCCTTCCTTAGTAAAAAGCTGGCTCTTTTGAGTTATGACAGCTTTCTGCTTTTCCTGGGTCATATGGAAACTCTTTCTTTCCTTAAAAAACTTTCCTTCTTTTCTCTTACAGCTTTTCTGAGCTCCATAAGAGGAAATTGTGCCTTCCCCTTTGAAATACTTTCCTGATTTTACCTCTTTCTACTTTTTCTGCTTTTAGGAAACTTCCCTTTATTCTCGTGCGTGATTTTGTCATGGATTTTCTTATTTTTACCAAGGAAAGTTGACTAGCTTTCCCCAATGCGCCCTCTTGACGTGGAAGCCTTAATTCCACATCATTATTATGCATAATAAATAAAATTGCTGAAATAAAATTAAATACATGCCTTAGAACAATTATTAGTAAAAATTTATCCTAAGAGGAATAATTAATAACAACTTGAGCCCCTAGGAGCTTAGCATGGTCAACACTTTTAATGGCCAATTTGAGGGGACATGACATCCTCACTTTCGATACTATATATAGAATGTAATTATGCATCATTGAAGTAATACTAGTGCCTATATTTTTGTCAAAAAAAAATCTTGAAGATACACTACTTCCCATAGTACTTGAGCTTGTTAACCAATTAGAAGACATGCCTAATGAGAAAATTGGTGAAAGGGTCACAAGTTTTGGGTCTTTATTACATGGAACGCGTTTGTATTGGAACAAAAGTAGAGCTGAAATCACAAATATGATCAATCAACAATGTACACCAACGTTCTTCTTCACCTTTAGTGCAGCTGGCAAAAAATGGCCAGATTTGCATGCTCTAGTTCCTGCTAAATGTCCTATTGGTTTACCTAAATAATATCAATGGAAGGCTCACAAAATCATATCAAATCCACATATTACATCATAGTACATGCACAATAGATTCAAAACATTTCTTCAAGAGGTGCTTCAAAAAGGTTTTCATATAATAGATTCTTGGTGCAGGTATTATACCATCTATTCCTTATTTTTTTCTCTTCGTATTTTTCACTTTATACAATCTATTTCTAATATATTATTTTTCCTACCATGTAGATATGAATGGAAGCATAAAGTATCCACACACATTCATGGTTTTCTTTGGTTGGCAAATGCACCAACTATGGATACGTTAGATTGGGAAGATGATGTTTCAGTTGAAGCTGCAAATTCATTTTTTGACACATATGTGACAGCTTGGAATCCTCATAATTCCTAGTTGTCCACATATGGGTCACACCATTCTACCACAAATGATCTATGCAGTCTCGCATCACCATCGATATTTTCATTAAACTACTCAACTGACTATGAAGAACTTGTCAATTTTGTTCAAAGGCACACCAGATGTTCAAAGTCAACTTGCCTTCGCAAAAAAGGAACATCTGTTCAATGTCGCTATGGTTTTCCATATGAGCTACAAGATACTTTTTCGTTATTCATTGATCCAAATGGATGAAAAACCTACAATCCTGCAAGAAATGATCCCCTTTTAAATATTCACAACTCTACCATGCTTTCAATATGGAGGGGTAATGGTGATTTCCAACATGTTCTTTGTAAACATGTTGTTCTCAAATACATGTCAAAGTATGCATCAAAAGAAAAGCCAAAATTAGAAACCTACCATGCAATTCTCTCTTGCCTTGCATATGCTGCACCAAGTGACAACCCCATTCTTCAACCAATAAAACAATTCCTTGCACAAACAGTTACAAAAAGAGACATTAGTGCACAAGAGACGTGTCACATGCTGCAAAAAATTCCTCTTGTGCTTTTTAGCTGTCACTTCTTTTCCCTAAACACGAGCCAAATTGTCTTCCATCGTGTTTCTAATAACACTAATAAAACCCCTACAATGCCCCTTTCATTTTTGCTTACATGCAAAGACCCATTTATCTTGAACATCTAACTCTACCTGAAGCTGCTCGTTCTTGGTCTTTCTCGCCTAATAGGGAAAAAAATCCATGGAAACAAAATTTGCGTGACAAGATTGTTAGAGTCTATCCACATTTCACTTCCATTCCTACCTCTGATTCTTCATCTTTTGAACCGTTTTGTTGGAGTGAACTTCTTGTATACAAACCTTTTTGGTCCATCCCTCATGATATTGGAACCACAACTTCTGAAATTATTTCTCATTGGCATCACATTAAAGGAACATATGTTGTGTGTCATATTCAATGTGTAGAATAAGAACACTCTACACCTCTATCTGATGATTCAAACTCCAATGCTATTACCTTTCCGTTTCCCCATACCATGGATGAATGGGAGCTTGTCTCTCAAATGTGTCTAAGCAATAACATCCAAGTTGATAACCTTGAAATGCTTGGGCATCGTGAATTTGACAAAAATCACAATTGGTCAAATAACAATATACCCACCCATTTGCATGAGACAACAACATCATTCATTGACCTCAATCGCTTGTCCATCCAACTACATGAAGAGACCCCATCCTTCCCCAATTCACCTAATTCCTTTTCTCCCACACAATGCATAGCCTTTGACCTTGTCATTTCCCATTTCAAAAACACTACATATCCTCAACTGTTAAAATTAGTGATTCAAGGTAGTGCAGGCATCGGAAAATATTACCTCATATCTTGCTTGAAATTTGCACTTCAAACTGCATCTAAACAAAATCTCTCTCCACTTCTTCTCCTTGCTCCAACTGGTGTTGTTGCTTTTAACATGCATGCATGAACAATACATTCTGCTCTTCGAATACCCATTGGTGAAATGCATCCTCTTGAGGGCCAATACCTTTCAAAATTTCAAGAAGAACTTTGCCATATTCGCTATATTCTCATAGATGAAATGAGCTTTATTGGCCCAAAAATATTAACCCAAATTTATGCACGTTTACGTCAAGCTTTCCCCTCGAAATATACAATCCCATTTGGTGGTTGCTCCATAATTCTTATTGGTGAATTCGGACAATTTCCTCCTGTAAAAGGAATTCCCATGTATGCAGGCTCATCCATTGGAACTACTCTTTGGTGTACATTTGATACTTTTATCACGCTCGAAACAATTTTCTGACAATAAGGAAATAGTCCTTCTCAAACTGCCTTTCGGAAACTCTTGCTAAACCTTCGAAATGAAACCCCAACTATTGAAGATTGGGCACTCCTAATGACAAGAGCAACCTCACATCTTTCACATGTCAAAATTTTTTCATTTGAGCAATCTATCCACTTGTATCCCACAAATAGATTTGTTGCACTGCACAACAAACACATGCTGAAACAACTTAATATGCCAATTGCACATTGCCTTTCACATTGGTCAACAAGTCATGTTAACTGCTAATTTATGGGTCTAGGCAGGACTTGTTAACGGCTCACTTGGAAAAGTCATTGGAATTTTCCACAACACAAATGAGAAACCTCCTACGTTGCCATCATTTTTTGTTGTCGAATTCCTCCATTACAAAGGACCCTTATGGGATGCTTCTAATCCTACTTATGTTCCAATATTTGCAATAACAAGAGGATCTCATAGACAACTACCACTTTGTATGGCATGGGGTTTAACAATTCATAAATCCCAAAGTATAACCGTACAAAATGTAGCAATAGATATTGGAAATATTGATAAACAAGGGCTTACATTCACTGCAATATCAAGAGTTATATCTCTTTTAGGCCTACGCATTTCTCCATCTTTCTCTTTTTCCAGATACTCTTGAATGCAAGGCAATCGATATGTCCAATGTAGTAAACAAGAGGAAAGCTTACTTTCTTCAAAGTATTTAAAACCAAATTGTGGTTGAAGCTTCTCATTTTCTGCTGTATAAATGTACTGTTTTTCTTTGGTCACTTGTTGATGTAAAAGATCTACTTTTGTTTCAATAAACATCCAAGAAAATTTGAAATATTTGGATTCTAGACTAAATTGTCTCAACAAACTCAAATAGTAACTGTGAGAGTTTTTAAGTAACTCAATTATAATATATAATTGACAGCTAAGAAATAATTACTCAATGTGCATTTGATATGTCAAATATGTAATGCAAACTCAATACATAAATCAACACATTTAATACATCCACAGCCTATAATCAATATACCAAAAATACTGAAGAATAACTCAAAATTGCTTAAACAAATTTAATAAAAAGCCATAAATCATAACATTATTAATAATGTTATCTTATTCAATTGCAAAGCATTACAATGTTGGTCTTCAATACTGGTCATTGCAAAACTGTTCTTTAGGGTTTCAATGATCAAATCCCCAATTGACTAAATCCATATCCAGCATTAAACCAGGTTTCGATATTTGAAAAAGATAAAGGTAAAATTGATATATTTTCTTAACACATAACTATTCAAGCTAGCATCAGTCTCTACAACCAGCTTGAAATAAATCTCAAAGAAAATATTGTATGAGGTTTATGAACAAGCTTAAAAATATTCAATACATTCAAGAAGTAATACTAATTAAAGACAGAAACATAATAAATGACATAAGTTAAACAAAAACATTCATTTATGATATATGAAATAGAAGAATTTTTTTTTATATATACCAGGTAACATTGGTTTAACATACCACTAATAATCACCAAGCCAATAAAAATAGAAGAATAACATAATTTGCTAACAAACATTTTACAAACAACCACAAAACAAAGCACAAATAACTGTAATTTCATTAACATGTAGGACATTCGTACATTCTTATGCTTAGTGTCCAAACAACTGATTTCTTCATGTTAAGATATTTAGACACTTAGGAGTTAGTTAGGATCAACTTGTGTAATACATCCGTTAGGTAAAAGTTTGTTTCTTTAGTATGCATTTGTAAATATTCTAATCTGACGGTCACGATATGCTTTAGACATAAAGTGATCCGACGATTCAACTTCTCTTAGATCATACCTACCATTGATCCGTGGCATAACACCCAATTGGTCCATGATCTCTATTTAAAGAGCATGGAGGGTCCTTGGCTAGTTGATCGATTATGAGAAGCTCATGTAACTTTCTTTTTTTTGCATAATAAATTGCTCCAAGTATCTATTTGGCTGGGGCCATGGACTGTTTCCTTCTCCAGGGTTTTAACCACGTGAAAAACATTGGTGTATTGATCTGTTATTCATTTGTGTGAAGTGGTTTCTCTAGGTGTTCATTTTTTTTGGAGTACCCTGTGTACCCAAACATGGTATCAGAGCGTTTATGAAGAGTTGCTTTCAGTTTTAATCAAGATCTAGAACCGGTGTTACCAAAACTTTGAAAGGGTTTCTGGTTCTAGAGTTTATGTGCATTTGTGGCCTACGAGAGCTATTCCATTGCATCTGGAGCGTTGTTTCCATTGGGAAATAGTTTTTGTTTCACCAAAAACTGTTTCTGTTTGATCCAGAAACACACATTTCGGCAAATCTGAAGGTATAATGTTACAGTGATGGATTTGTTTATTTTTTTTTTAAATCTCTCATATTTTTTTTGTTTTATTATTAGATATTTATTGTTTTAGTCTCGGACTATTGCCTTTTCTGGCTGTATATGCTCTTTGCCGTGCACCTTCAGCGATTGCGACGAATCAGAAATAGAAAGGGAAAGTTTATTTTCTTGTCTTCTTGGCTACGTATGCTCTTTGCCGTGCACCTTATGCGATCATGGCAAATCAGAAACAATGAGAAAACTTGAAAACGTAGACTTTCCAGGTAAGCTAACCAATATCTAACCCCATTGTGTGGAAAATGTTTTTTTTGTTTTTGTTTTTTGTTTTTATTTGTGATTTGTAGGAAAAAAAGGCAAGCACGAAGAACGAGAGAGGAAAAAAAAATTCCTCTTTTCATTCTTTTACGTACCTTTTAAACTTAGCTCACTTGGTCCAAAGTTGCTTTATTCCTTAATAGGTCTTGAGTTCAAGTCTTATTAAGCTACTTTTTAGTGCATGCAATTTCTTATTTCAAGTTACTTTATTGTAAAAGTGCATTTCACTTAAATAAAATAAAATAAAAAGTGAGTCACTTAGGTCTTTTAATTTATTGCCGCACTATTTAAAGTAACATTATTGTAAAATTGAACATTACTTATTCTACAAAAGTGATTCACTTAAAAGCAACTTTATTGTAAAGTGATTGTCAAAGGTTGATTGTGGGAAGAGGGGGGTTCTTTTTATTAGTTGGTTAAGTTAATATCTATCATGTCACTATTGGGGACATCTTCAACATTTTCTTTGATCAAGCATAACTTCATCATCCAGAATCAGTTTCAGTGCTGTTTTTTTTAAAACCACATATTTTTTTCGAGCTCTTTGCATCTAGACAATTATTTTCTATTCTTTCAATCATTATTTTATAGTATGGCTTCCCCTTGTGATATTATACTTACAAGTTCTAACTATTTTTCATGGAAATATCGTATGGAGGATGTTCTGTGAAGTAGGATACTTTTCAGGATAACCTCAAATAAAGAAATAGAACCCACTGATGATGATAAGAAAATTAAATGGCCAAATAGATGTGATGAAGCTTGTGGATTGATTGGGATTTCAATCTCTACTAATTTGTGATTCCACATATCTGGAATTGATGAACCTGATTCATCAGAAATATTGTTCATGATTGTGTTCTTGAAATGCTTTATTTCCCTATAGATGATCAAGTTGTAGACATCTTCACCAAGTTTCTTACAGAAGCGAAGTTTTGTAAACTTCGATCTATGTTAAGAGTTAAAAAATGTGTCATTAAGGGGGGATAGGCTCTAATGCCTCCTTCCTTCTCCTAATAGTGTTACTTTTGTAAATCCTTCAATCCTATCCCAAGTTGTTCTTAAGGAGGGATGTTAGGATATTTAGACACTTAGGAGTTAGTTGAGATCAACTTGTGTAATATATCCATTAGGTAAAAGTGTGTTTCTTTAGTATGCATTAGTATGCATTTGTAAATATTCTAATCTGATAGTCATGACATGCTCTAGACATAAAGTGATCCAACGGTTCAACTTCTCTTAGATCATACCTACCATTGATTCGTGGCTTAACACCCGATTGGTCCATGATCTCTATTTAAAGAGCATGGAGGGTCCTTGGCTAGTTGATTGATTATGAGAAGCTCATGTAACTTTCTTTCTTTGCATAATAAATTTCTCCAAGTAGCTATCTGGCTGGGGCCATGGACTGTTTTCCTCTTGAGGGTTTTAACCATATCACAAACATCGATGTATTGATCTGTGATTCATTTGTGTGAAGTGGTTGCTCTAGGTGTTCGGTCTTTTGGGAGTACCCTGTGTACCGGCACACTTCTACTTGCCAAATTTTTCCCTTTAAATACATTACGAAGTATTACAACAAAAAAATATTCCCAACATGTAGGGTTCCAAGATCAAACAGTTTAATTTTCACCAAGGACGAAACGCCACTTGGCATCTAACTCCATTAGTAAATCAATGTCCTGGGATTTAGTCTGTTCAAAATGAAATTGTGCCCTCAAAACCTTGGATACAATCTCCCTCTTCTTCACCCTTTTCCATTTACCAACATAAACCTCTATCTTAACTATCACAAAATAAGGTTTCTTGATCTAGCTCGAAATATATTCCAACTTATTCTGAGTGAAACCCTCAATTATCTTCTTGGAAACAACAAATGATTGTTCAACTTCATCTAATTTTAGCTTGAGTGTATATGCTTCTTCAATCGCTTCTAGCATAGACAACCCTAAAAAATTGAATAAAACATCTGAAGCTTTCCACCTACGCTTGTATTCTTCATGGCCATCTTCAATGATGCTTCTTACTGCATCACAAATTCTTCCCCAAGTTTCAAAAGTCACTTCAACCTTTTTACCATGAACTTTATCCATTATTGGAATATCCTTTGCTTTGTCTCTCATATGTATTTTCTAGCCAGTCACATTTTCCAATGCCTTCATTGCCACAGTTTTTCTAGTATCATGATCCTTGAGAACATGTGACTGTTCTTCAAATGTTTTGTATAGTTCTTGTATTTCAAACAACGTTGTATACAGGCTAGTCATGCATTGATAATACTGCTCATTTACCCTACAAGCCAACTGTTTAAATTATTCAACTGTTAGTGTTGAAGATGATGAGGCAGTTGAAGATATTTGTAATTGTTTCAATTGATTCTCTAGGGTATAATTATGATCAGCTTGTTGCTTGTTGACAACCTATAATTTCTCAAGCTACTGCTTCAGACTATTGAAATTTTTTTCCCATTATGTCTCTTTATCTTGATGCTCTTCTTTAAGAAACTTAATATCCTTGAGGTGACATGCCTTAGATACATCCAGATCCTTTCTTACTTTCTGTAGTTCCTCTTCCTTAGTGAAAATATATTTATTCAACTACAACAGTGAGTTATAGTTAGCACCTGCAAAAACTCCAATATCAGCTACGGTATTTACTTCTCCTTGCTTTTCATTAAGAGCATCAGTTTTCCAGACAATTTTATCAAGGGCAGGCACATGTTTGAGGATACCTTCTCTTTTCCTCTTTAAACCTTTTTTCAAAATGGCCTTCTACTTCTTGCTCCAATAATAATTGCCTAAGCTAACAATTATATCTTCTCCAAAATCTGCTATCTCTTCTGTAGATGAAACAACTTCTTTTTCAGGTGAGCTTGTTGACTAAGGTTGTGATTGTGAAACCAGAATTTCTACATTAAGTTCTGATTGTGACACCGGAATTTCTACATTAAGAGGAGAAATGTCCAAGGCCAAAGGAGAGAATATAGATATAAGGGAAGTGGAAGAAGGAGGAATGTAGCTCTTAGTTTCTGCAGAAGGAATAGTAGCTATAGAAGGATTTTCCACTTGGGAAAAAGGAATACAAAAATATGTGGTGGGAGGCTCATATGTATGGGGAGTCAATAAAACACATGGACAAGGAGGGGTGGTATCACTAGCCTATTCTGTTGATACTAATCGATCTTCATAAGTTTCTTCAACAATAGGATTTAAATCTACATGGGAAAAAGAGGACATAGAAAATAAAGGATCAAAAAGATCTCCTGAAAATTGTGAAAGAGACACAAATGATGTCATCAAGGTAACAATATTGACAGGACAAGTGGGTTTCCCAGACTCCTCCTCTAGATAACTATCAATATCATGGACCTCAATCTTACGCTCAGATTCAAAGTCAACCTGTCGAATGAGAGAAGCTTGGAGAGGCAGTTTCTCTTGAAGGATAGGTGCACCTATCTCCAATCCCTGTTGATCCATGGCTACCTACTAAGGTATTTTCTCTTGAACCACTACAAGATGAGTTTTCTTCTTATCTGGATCAGCTTCAACCTCCTCAACATATGTCCAAAGTTGAGAACTGAGCTTCGCTAGACCTAGTTTAAATGCTTCCCCTCTTTGAATAACTTCCATCTCTTGCGAAGGCTGACCACTGTCATAAGTTTATATCATAGCTTTGTCTTTCTCTTTCGATTGCAATGCTGAGGAAGAAGCTGCTGTTCCTTGTTGTCTTGATTCTCTTTCCATGTTTTCCCTATCAAGCTTATCCTCTCCTTCAATTTTTGATCTTCTTTTACAAAGGATGGTTTCCTTAATTTCTTTCTAATATTTTAAAACATGAGATTTTACCAATCTCCATGAACAACAATTAAAGCCTTGGCTTTTGCTGAAAATGCCAGAGAATCGGCTTTGAAAATCATACGATACATGGACCCTAAGAAAAGGTTGTAGATGTCATATATATGCCGAACAAAATTATCCTTCCACAGGTCAGCACAGTAAATATGAACCGATGGACAATTCTTCTCCCAATTCCAACCCAGATTAGGAAATTTCGAAGTCATACAAAAAACGTCCATGACATACGCCGACATATAAAATTGCGGTTTTTTTCCTTTCAGGTATTTTTCAATTTGATGCTGCAAGTTAAGAGATAATACTTGATCCCAATTGAACGAATCGCCTATAAGAATAATGTGATGGGATACCAGAACCCACTTTGATTTTAAATATGTGCAATTTTCCTCACCATATAATCGCCAGAACATAGCAGCTAGTAGTGAAAATGGTTCCCTAAACCATGAAATAGGGTAGGCAATACCTCGTTCTGCAGGAAACAAGATAGGGTTTTCCATCCATGATTTTACTGCCTATTCGTAATTGAAATGAGATGTTGCTTTATCAAGTAACTTACGACTCGGTAAATGTTTCAAGGGACTGAGACCGTAAGCCTTAGCAAAAATTTCAGGTCTAAACGAGGACAAAAAAATGCCAATGCAATCATTGAAAACTCTCTCTTCAGAATTAGCATGGTCGAGTTCCCACTTCACTGCGTTTGTGTAGGGAATAAATGTTGTTCTGGCAACAATTAGATGGAGCTATGAACTCTTAATGTTGATGTAAGTCAGCTGATCTTGAGGAATAATTGAGAGATCATCATTATCGAAAATTGAATAAATTCTCGACCAGTCTAAATACACTTTTTCATAAATTCACCCACTAGTGTCTGTAAAAATTCTGGCATTTTCTTGGAAAGTCATTTTTTACCTTGTCTTTCTAGGCATCAAAGAGGCCATTTCTACTAGAAATACCACAAATCTAGTCCAAACTTACTAAACTATACAACCAATGACAAATGTAACGTGTAGCAAAAAAAAACACAGTAAAAATCAACAGGCACAGTAAAATCACAGATAAAACAAATAGTAAAAACCTTAAAATATTGAAACACACTATATAGCCAAAACCTCAACAGAAAAACAAATCTAGATCGTGGCTCTAGATAAAAACAAACAGATGAGATCAGGGTGGGAAAGAAAAACTGAATATAGAACCTTTTATTAACACAAACTGTAAATTGCGAAAGCTGAAAGAAAAAAGGTAAACTGATAATACTTTTCCGCATTCCTCTTTGCGGAAACTCAACCTTGGGGAAAGTTGAAACTGTTCGTTTAAGAAAAATATGGGCAATATATTTGAAGCAACCCTTGTTACCTTGAAACGTTGAAAGTGGAAAAATAAAAAATTCAAAGTTCCTATTTCCCCATTTGGGATAGAGATGAATATCAACATTAACGTTAACACTAACAATATTTTAATTCTCATAAAATGATATAAAATTCTTAAGCAAAAAAAGTATTATGCTATTGGCTTTCTGCTTAGAAAAGTAGAAAGCGGAAAGGTACACTGATAATCAATTTATCATTTTACCTTTCTGCATTCCGCTTTCCAATGCAGAAAGCGAAAAGAGGAAAGGTAGAGTGCTAATCAACTTATCAATTTACCTTTCCCCATTCTGCTTTCCAGTCCTGAAAGAGGAAAGCAGAAAGTGGAAAGGTAAACTGATAATCAATTTATCTATTTAACTTTCCGCATTCCACTTTGTGGAAACTCTATTTTGAGGAAAGTTGAAACTGTCCATTTAACAAAAATAAGGGTAACATATTTAAAGTGGAACATTGCAGTGAAACAGTTTCAACTTTCCCCAAGGTAGAGTTTCCGCAAAGTAGAATGCAGAAAGGTAAATTGATAAATTGATTATCAGTTTACCTTTCTGCATTCTGCTTTCCTCTTTCAGCATTGGAAAGTAGAATGAGGAAGGTAAATTGATAAATTGATTATCACTTTACCTTTCCGCTTTTCGTATTGAAAAGCAGAATGTGGAAAGATAAATTGATAAATTAATTATCCGTCTACCTTTCCGCTTTCCGCTTTCCAAAGCGGAAATCCAATAGCAGAATATTGTTTTTGCTTAAGAATTTTATATCATTTTATAAGAACTATATTATTGTTAGTGTTAGTGTTAATGTTGATATTGATCTCCATCCCGAATGCAGAAATAGGAACGTGGAACATTGTCGTCAAACTTTCGCTTTCCGAATTACAGAAGTCCACTTTAAATGAACAGTTTCAACTTTCCCCAAGGTAGAGTTTCTGCAAAGCGGAATCCAAAAGGGTAACTGTGACAACGTTTCCTGGTAAAAATGCAAATAAAATTCACTGACAATGTTGCATGTTTTGAATGCCTTTGGTGGATTGCGGAAAACTTTTTTTTTCAAAAAATTATGTCCATCCCGCATCCCGCAACCCGCAATGTGAATTGCGTGATCTTGAAGTTTATAATTTGTCAAGTTTTTCATCCCGCAACCCAAGTTCTATTTGCATAAACAACTTCTTCAGCTTTGCTACCTCGGAAAGCGGAAACTAGAAACGTAAACTGATAATCAATTTATCAATTTACCTTTCCACTTTCGGAAATCTAGAAATCCTAGTACGTATATATATCAAATATCAAATACCAAAATCCAAAGAATACATGCCCAAGGTAGATTTTTTGTATTCTGAAAAGGTAAATTGATAATTGATTTATCAATTTTAACTTTTCTCTTTGCGCACTTTCCACTTTCTGCATTGGAAAGCAGAAAGGGAAAGAAGAAAGGTAAATTGATAAATTGATTATCAATTTACCTTTTCGCTTTCCAATGCGGAAAGAGGAAAGAGGAAAGGTAAATTGATAAATTGATTATCAATTTACCTTTCCACTTTGGAAAGCCAAATACTGTTGTATAATTCTGATTTTCAATGGTGAAACGTTGGCTTTCAACAAAATTACAGAAAAATATAGCCCACGAAATTGAATTTTTCAAATAACTTAGTACATAAGTAAATAATTAAACATGTGCTAAAATTTGAATAAAAAATGTTTTAGAATAAATTTATCTACATAACTTTCCCTATATTCAAGTAAAAACATATTGAAAATTTTCAGGTCAGGAAGAAAACATTTTAAGGAATAAAACCCTCTATTTTGGACCTCCCGTTTCCGCGGGGCAAAATTCGAAAATCTAAATATCCTTTCACATAATTTTGTATATTATTTCTCAATTTCTCCTTTCACTAAACTTGACAAATTATCGAGATTGAATAAAACTTCGGTACTATTTTCATCCCACATCTCGCAATTGTGAGATGCAGGTTGCGAGAACACGCAACAAAAATCACAAAATAAATCACATCATACAACCTGCATCCTACAAATTGTGGGAACACGCAACAAAAAACAAAAAATAAATCGCTTCCCAGAACCCGCATCCCCCAAATTGCGAGATGTAGATATCTTTTGTGTACGTGAGCCGAACATCCCGTAACCCTCTTACGAGAGGCACATTGCAAGAATTGATTTATTTTGTGATTTTTGTTGTGTGCTCCCACAACCCGCAACCCACACAAAAATTCAAATAATTCGCATATGTTTACAATTTCTGCTTTTCGCTTTCCTCTTTCAGTATTAGAAAGCGAAATGGGGAAAGGTAAATTGATAAATTGATTATCACTTTACCTTTCCTCTTTTCGCATTGTACTTTTCCAATTTTCGTTCAAGGTTTCGGAAGTAGGCTCCTCGACTTCCAATCTCCGTAAATTCAATTTTTTCCTGATCTCTTAGGGTTTCTCCACATGGCGAGATATCTTAGGGTTTCTCCTTCGGTTTTGAGGTCTATAAACAAACAATGCCAATATGAAAAATCTGTTGCAGAGAATTTGTTGCAGTAAACATTCAATATTTTTACCCTCTCGGTGTTCCTTTGAACTTCCTAGTGCAAATTCTAGTTTTAATCTCCTATCTTAATGTCATTCACTCTCGCATAAAATTGATTGATTTGAATCCAAAAGATAAACATAAACATAAACAGAGTTTGTTCAATCTACATATTTCGACCGACTTCAATAGTTTGGAATAATATTTTTGTTAACCAATTATGACCAAGTTTGAGGTAGATAGGTGCCGCGTTTATCTTTTTGTTAACCAATGATGGCCAAGTTTGATGCAAACAGGTGCTGCTTTTTTGATTGAAAGTTTGTTGCGTTCATATTTTCCTCACTTGGTGAATTTACATTTCAATAGGTTCACGCATTTTATAAACATGACGTGTCCACTACCTGTGTATATCTAGTTCTGGTTCAAGCTTTATGTGGTTTCTTTATCGTAATGCCCTCGAATATCTGCTAAAAAATGAATAAGAAAAAGTGTGTCGACCACAATTTCTGTTAATTGGTATTTGCATTGAAAAGATATCTGATTGTTATTTCATTGGTTACAAATTATTTTTCATAGGTTTTTTAGCATTTAATTTTAAAATTATTGATCAAAGAATTGATTCTTTCGATAAGTGTTTGGCACAAAAATTTATTTTATAATTTATTTTAAATATTAAAATTCTTAAAGTATTAATGAAGGTAGATTGAAAGTAAAACATAGATATTTCAATATAAAAAATTGATTTTTTAGAATAAAAAACTTAACTATAACATTGAATGAAGTGTTAAATGTTTAAAAAATTAAAATGACAAATGACACGATAATCATGATTTTCTTCTACACTATTCAAAAAATGAGGACAATAAAATATCAAAAAATGAGGACAATAAAATATTTGGAAAAGTACGTTTATCAATACATATTAATTTAGTTTAAACTTTTTAAAACAAAGTGAGGTAATAATAATATGCAATAAATGATCAAACAACAAAATAAAAAATGATGACAATAAAAGTTTTGGAAATTACTTTTATTAGTATATATTAATTTAGTTTAAATTTTTTAAAACAAAGTAAAATAATAATAATATGCAATAAATAAATTATCAAATAATAAAATATAAAATAAAGGGTAAAAAAATTGAGAACTTTGAACAAGTGTAGCTTAAGGTTAAGTTGAAGTTGAAGTTGAACCTATTTGAGAAGAATTAGTATCTCACATGTATAACAATCTAAAGGAAGTAATGACAAGCCATGGTGGAAGTAGTGACAAGCCATGGTGGGCCTTAATAATCTTTGAAAATAGAAAGTTGATCTTAAATATTAGTTATGTTATTTTTATTCAGAATTGAAAAGTAAAAAAGAACTATTTCTAAAAACATTAGAGAGTAGTTAGCTCAATTAGTTTGAAAGAAAAGAATTTTTTTTATTTCTAAGAATATTAGAGGAAATCCAATTACTTATACATAATTATAGACTTGTGTAGCCTAAATGTGTGACGATTTCAACCCTTCCAAGTAGATTTTTTCACCACGATTTCAACGGTGTCTGATATAAACTTTGTAGAAATTCTAAAAGATCTAGGGAATAGTGCTTAAATTCACATAATATGGGCTCCTTGTGGATTTTGAGGGCACTAAATTCATTTCTAGATTCAAAATCGTGATTTGAATAACACAAAATTTGGATTTCTTGAAATTGTTTTTGTCAAATTCTGACCAAAAAATCGTCGAGAAGTGAAATGGTCGTTTGTTTAGAATTCTTCTTATAGACTTAATACTAGCATGAACACATTGAAAACCTAGTCTTATTAAATTACTAATATATATAGCTATATATTAAAAGTCAGAGCATTTCTAGCTTTAGCAAGAATCCCATAAGTAACATCATATTCCCTCATTTGCCTAATGTTCACCGTAACAATAGCCACGACCCTCATTGGATCCCTTTCCCCTATCATCCAAATGAATATATCCATGTATATAGGTGGGTTTTATTTACCTTACTTTGAAAGCAAAAAAAAAAATCTATTCTTATTTAATGTCACAAAGTCTATTTTTATTAAACATCCCTCTTTGCACATAGCGTAAAGAAGATATTCTTCATTATTGATGGACCTCAAAGTATTAATGAAGCAATGACAAAATTGATTTGAAACATTGTTCATCACAAGATGTATCGTAAGTCCCATATTCATTGACGGATCTTAAAGTATTGATGAAGCAATGACAAAATTGATTTGAAACAATATTCATCACAAGATGCATCGTAAGTCCCATCTTCATTATTTCTAGTTAATTTCTCCTTCTTTTTTGAACTTTGCATACTATTTCTTATCCTAAACTCACAATACTTTTATCGTTTTCTCTCGTTGCGCTTAGAGACGCATTGTACAGCCTAGTTAGGGGGATGTGTAAGTCCTTGCATGCTTATAATCTGCTTATAATCAACTAAAAAAATAAGAAAATCATTTGAATATACCAAAAAATTAGCCGTCTTGATAAGAAAAAAATAAATATCAAAACATAATAAAATTATATCGGTTTTGATAAGGGAATTAATTTTTGAGTATATAGTATACCAAAATAAACAAAACATTTATAAAATTAATGAAAGAAAATATATTGTAAATAAATAATAAAAATATGTCGGAAATAGATCGTAAATAGTTTATTTATTTACCAAGCCCTTCCATGAGTTAAGAGATATAATTCATAGAATTTAGTTTAAAAAAAGAAACACACCATAAAAAAACTATCTACTCCTTAAATATCCAAATTTCCAAAGTGTATGCCAATTCATGGGAAGAAAAATACAATACATACTCTACATATTACATGATCACTCTAATTTCCAACAAATAGAAAAGTGTGTGGGTGTATCTAATAGAAAAGATTAAGATCACTTACTCTGTAATATATATGTTATTTGATATCTTTATCATTTCACTTTATTATTATACAACTTCTTAATGACTAAACATTACCAAAATAAACCAAACATTTATCAAATTAATCAAAGAAATAGATCATAAATAAATGATAAAAGTGTGTAGGCTTGATAAGGAAATTAATTTTTGAGTATATATATACCAAAATAAACCAAACATTTATCAACTTAATCAAAGAAGGAGATCATAAATAGTTTATTCATTTACCAATCTCTTGGTAAATAAATTAAATTCCACACTGGGCAC
>LPNX010203154.1:50762-62488 GCA_001517045.1 Pseudotsuga menziesii | reverse complement strand
GTTCTGGAACTTGTTAATACTTTGAGTACTCGTGAGGGTTTCAATATTGTATCTCTGTTTACTTTGCTGTAAAGTCACGGTTTAAATTCAAGAACTGTAAGGAATCATTATCTATGGAGTCTTGTGACTATGCCACTTTCTTTTTGATGATATGATATTTAAAATCTATTTTTTCCAGTTATTTCTATGTGCAAAATCTTCATTCCCTTTTTGTTGACTCGTGAGGGCTTCATAACTTAGTTTAGTTTGACAATGCACAATGCTACGTCCGTGAGCCTTATACTGTCTATTTTTTGGGAAGCTTTAAAAAAACTTCATTATAGTTTACTTCTTTGATAAAGAAAATAAGGAAAGCATGCCGATAAGAAACCCATTGGGGATATCTGTAAACAATGCTAAAACGGTGTTTAAGGGTTTTTGTAGAAACTGCTTTAAACTTATGCTTATTTCTTTTTATCCTCCATTTTTTATCTTTACCGTAGCATGACAGTCGCATAACTTACTGTCGATCTTTGGTTTCAGCTAAGGAACTTCGGTCATAGTTTAATATTGGTTTACTTTATAACATAAGTGTTTACTGGACAATTACTGTGAGGTATCTCTATGTACAACTCTTGTTGTGTTACGCTTTGTTCTCCATTTTTTTAAAGGTTGCAATACTATTCTGGCTATGCTATCACGATGTATTTGTAAAAGAAATATTGTTAAAAATTGTTTCTTGATGTTAACCTAATTACTCAAAGGATTTGTCCTTAGAGTCTCTGCCATTCCAAAAAGGTTTTGACGGAAGGGTTGTAAGATCTGTTACTAACAGAACTACTGTTTAAAAGATAATATAATGGATATATTATGAGAATAAACCTGTGAGTTTTTTCTATGCATACTTATTATTTTATTTAAAATAATGTATGCTGCTTACATTTCATTAAATGAATCCTTCATTTTCTTTACCAATCTTATTGCAAGGACTTACAGTAAAGTCATACTGTAGTAACAAGAGAACTATATATTAAAAGCATCTAAGGTTAATTCACTGTTTACAGTTGTTTGGGGTTAACCTATTCTCTGAAGGGACTCAACCGTGGAGTCTTCTGTGAGCTTAAATAACTCTATATGTTTATAAAACTTGGTTATAACAATACGTGTTATGTTGTTTCTTACTTGACTTTACTTGGTTATAGTTTATAAATTGTACCATTATTCTGGCAATTTATCAGCTATATCATTGCTGTTCTAAATATGAGATCTGAAATCTATGTTGAAGTAGACATTCTCTACTCTGTCTATTTCCCTTTTTAAAATAATAAATATTTTAGTCAGATCTTATGATAGATTTTACTTTGATTATCTATCTTTATTGTTGTAAGTTTAAATAAGCCATGGCTATGTAAGTAAACATACACTTCTGTTACCAAGTATCACACTCTGTTTATTCAACCATACTGTTTGGAGAAATAAAATAAGCCCTAAGGCTATAACTTCCTTCTGCAAGAGAAATATTGCAGAAACAACACCAGTATGACCTAAAGACTATAATCAGTGGTACGGTCTGTCGATAATATCAACTTGGTGTTAAATAACATTTTAATCAATTAAAATAATGGGTTTAATATGCCTTATGTGAACTATCTTAGTTATTATTGTTCACATTAGACCCTATTTATACTAGATTAATGCTAGAGTTTATTTAAAGGGGATAAGACTCGATCCCAAAATGATTATTATAAAGGTACATATATTAAGGAGGAAACTTATATCTGAGTATAAAAATCATTATAAGCTACAGGTTTAGTTTAAATCTCTAAAAATCTCATTTGAGGTGAAAAACCCTAAATGGCTACAATACTGAAAAATAATTCAAATCTTAACCTATAGGATTCATATCACTATCGATGATATTTCACTAAGCTGTAATAACGAAGATACACAATGATTCAATCATTCTGACACTACTATTCACATAGATTTATATCTTCCTGTACTAGAGTACGCCACTTCAATGAGAGGAAAAATATAGGAGATAATTTAACTTCATTTTTCTATCAAACAATTTTTATGCACATAAGTAATCAAATAAATATATTTCTTAACGAATTCCAGATAAGGAGATTATAAAACATCATGATTGTCATTCCTGAGCATATTTCATAATGAAATAACATATTCAAAAATTAAATAGCAATTGAACCTGGATGTGTTGCAGAAAAAGAGACTAACACCCAAGGGAGACTAATCCACTCAACCTTCTCCTGAAGCAGCCAAATCACTTTCTTAGGACCCCCCAGCTTTTGAACACTAAACCACTAGGACAGAGATCTCTGCCACACAAAATACTTCTACAACTTAGCACTCAGTAGCAGAATTATCTCAGTGATTCACTTTAGCTATCCCCTCATCAAATTCCTTGTGTGCCTGACTTTTCAGTTTGCAGCAGTCACAAGGTTCATTCTCTCCAAAATGAGCCTCCTTCTCAATTTGATGGTTTATATAATATTGCCTAGGTCTTTGGGTCAATTTTAGAATTAAATGAGCCACCAGCTCAGTTCCCCCCTTTTAGGGAACATGACCTCTTTTTTAGGGATTATGCTCCTCCAACGGCTAGAAAGTGAATGCTAGTGCTGCCACTTGTCAACCAGCCTTCTACAACTGCTCCTTCCTCCTAGTGGGTCAGTGGACACTCATTTAATGGTCTCCCCTAAATAAGTGTCTCATTTTATTAATTATTAAAATAAATAATTCTTCAACTATAGTCATCCTTGACCCACTTGGTCATAAACTTTACAATAAAAATTAACATAATGTTTTTGCTGAAATAAATAATAAATATTTATTTTTCAGTTCTTGGTATGTTACATTTATCAATTTAATCAAAGAAATAGATAGTAAATATTTTATTTATTTACTAAGGGCTTGGTAAATAAATAAACTTGATTTAAACATATGTTTAAATTCCACATTGCACATAGGTTTAAGCTTCAATGAATTAAGAGATATGATTAGTAGAATTTATTTAAAAAAAGAAAGAAATAGATTGTAAATAAATTATCTTCAACTTAAATATCCAAATATCCAAAGTATATGCCAATGCATGGAAGAAAAACAATACCTACTCTATAGATTACATATCACTCTAATTGCCAACAAATAGAAATTTGAGCCACACCCCTAAAACGAAAGAGAACTACCTAATTCTAATTGTTTTTTAATAGGGTCTTAAGTTCAAACTTTATTTATTTCCTTGACCAAATATAGAAAAGGGTGCGGAGACTTGGGTTTCCTGGCTCTTGTGTTCCCCCCAAAATCATGCATTCAGGCCCTCCCCTGTCTCCCCGTTCCCGGTTCTCTTGTGGTTGGATAGTCCATAACTATAAGAATCCCCAAAATGGATTTTCAAATCAAGAAATAGGATAATATTATTTCTCTAAATAGTGATGATCCCTTGGAAATTTTTTTTACGGAAATGAGAATGTTATCTAATAGAAAAGCTAAAGAAGAAAGATTAAGACCACTTACTCTGTAATATATATGTTATTTGATATCTTTATCATTTCACTTCATTAGTATACAACTTCTTAATGACTAAACATTCTTTCTGTGTTATTATTCAACTTCTTATTGACATTGATATATTTTTAAATATCCAAATATCAAAACTATATGCCAATAATTTGAATATACCAAAAAATTAGTAGGCTTGATAAAAATAAAATAAATATCAAAACATAATAAAAATATGTAGGTTGATAAGCAAATTAACTTTTTAGTATATATTTACCAAAATAAATAAAAAATTTATCAAATTAATCAAAGAAATAGATCGTAAATAAATAATAAAATTATTTTCGCTTGATAAACCAATTAGTTTTTTAGTATATATATACCAAAATAAACCAAACATTTATCAAATTAATCAAAGAAATAGATCGTAAATAGTTTATTTATTTACCAAACATTTGGTAAATAAATCAACTTGATTCAAACATATGTTTAAATTGGATAGTGCCAAAAAATTGGTGGGCTTGATATCTTTATCAGTTCACTTCATTATCATACAACTTCTTAATGACTAAACATTATTTATGTGTTATTATTCAACTTCTTATTGACATAGATAAATATTTGCATTGTATCACTTTGTTATTATTCATACTCTTCATGGTGTTATTTACTATCATGCTAGACCTATTTCCCATGGTGCACTAATGTCAACAGTATTGCTTCCTACTTCCCTGATGTCAACAGTATTGCTTCCTACACCCGCCATGCCCCCACTCCCAAGACTGCAACCATCATATCTCCATCGTAAAGGTGGCTCTACCAAGTTTCGAGAGGGATCAAATCTCTCTAGGTGCAAACCCTATCTCTGCATTTGCACTCTAAAAAAGGGTTTGCATATCTAGATATTTGATCCCTCTTGGTGCTTGGTAGAGCCACTGTAACCTACCTAGAACTGAAAAATAAATATTTTTATTTATTTGAGAAAACATTATGTTAAAAATTATTGTAAAGTTTTTATGACCAAGCTGGTCAAGGATGACTGTAATTGACTATTTATTTATTTAAAATAATTAAATGGAGAGACATCTATCCAAATGAGATTGTTGAAAGAGTGTTCACTAACCCACTAGGAGGAATGAGCAACTATAGAAGGCTGAATGACAAGTGGCAGCACTAGCATTTCACTTTCTAGTTGTTGCAGGAAACAAAATCCATAAAAATGTGGTCATGTTCCCTGAGAGGAGGACCTGAGCAGGTGGCTCATTTAATTTCAAAACTGACCCAAAGACCTAGGCAATATTATAAATACCATCGAATTAAACAAGAGGCTCACTACATTTCTATGACAAGTGAATGAACCTTGTGACTGCTGCAAACTGAAAAGTCAGCCACAAAAGGAATTCAATGGGGGGATAAAGTGAAATTGTTGAGTTAAGTCTTCTATTGATTGCTAAGCTTCAGGAAGTTCTGTGTGTGTTGTTACACAATTTCTTCATCCTAGTGGTTTAGTGAACATGCTCGACAGTCCTAAAGCAAGTGATATTGGCTGATTCAAGAGACGGTTGGGAGGAACAATATACTTTGGGTGTTTGTCCCCCTTTTGTATTTTATTTAGGTTCTAAGCTATTTTATTTATTATCTGTGATTTTATTCCAAATCTGTATTTGGAAGTTTATAATTGTTGATGAAATTCTATAAGATAGTGAATGTTTTGAAGTTAGAACAAGTTAAACAAGTCGTAGTCCTGTATATTATCTTATGTAGAAGGTCTTAATCTTTACAGATATTAACTGTAACTGCATTAGAATGAAAATATTTTATAAAAGAAAGTTAGTATATATTTTCTATGAAGCTATAATTAGCTTTTTTATCTGAGTGCTCTAGTCTATTTGTTTTCAAGTTCAAATCATTACATAAATAGATTAGGATAATAATTGTTAAGCAAATAATGCTTTTATCTTCATCCAGATCTTGAATAGTATCGTCGAGCTCACTTAGATAATATTTTCTTATTCTTTTCTTTTCCCCTTACTAGTTTCATGCATATCAAAGAATTGTTAAAGATTAGAATTTATTATTTCTATACTTTCATTACAGTCAACATAGTTAGTCTTACTTAGAATCTAAACCATAGATTTAAGAATTCAAACATTATGATGCAAGAGTATCTCTGTAGAGGATGTAAGTATATATATATGTTGGAGACATTTACCACCAAACACACTCTTTTTGGTCAATTTGGCCTAGTTAAACCACTATCCTAAGTATTATTGACTTAATTGACATCAAAGGAGCACCTGATGACATCATCTATTTCACACCCATGCCTACCTTCAGTCAAGGAGGCTAACTTAGCCTTCTCCTACATTCAGGGAGGCTAACTGGAGCACTCTGGGGGTGATCTGAGTGTCATTAATGCCCCATATTGCTAACTGCTAGTTACAATCAGTTAAACAGAGCAGTGAAGGCACCCTCCTTCATTAAATTTATTATTTATTGATTAATTAATGAACTGGAGTCAACAAAGGCGCCTCCAACCACTTCTAATGTTCAGTTACATTTCAGTTAACCTCACCGGGGTTCATTGGAGTCATTGAAGCGCTACCACTTGTTGGTTGGCTTGCTGTGACATGTTTCTGACCTACTTTCAGTTAGACTCAGTCATTTATTGCACTTCAACTTCAGTTAGGGCTCAGTTGAGTCAATTAGGGTTTTGATCAGTAGTTAACTGGAGTGTTGACTATGGCTTACATTCAATTAAGATAGACTCACTCATTCAATTCAAATTACCTCCTTGGGAGTTTGAATTGCTTTGTCATTCATGCTTGTAGCATGATCATTATATTGTATTACTCATTCTTTGTGTGAATATACAAAGAGACTACTCATTTTGTAGCACAATTACACCATTTTCATGTCTTATTGTTATTAATATTTTATGAGACTATGCTTGAATCCCTAGATTATTGCGCAAATTAATATGGTATCAAATATCACAGTGGGATGAAGCTCAGATCTCTCAAAAACAAGCTTTTTGACAAATCTTGCATAAAAATTGAGCAATAGCTCAAAAATCCAGCACTGCACCAGAAGCCAAGGCTTACCACTTAATACCCCAAGTAAAGAACTTGTTGATCAAGCTTGCTTGATTGACTATGCTGGGTGTGATGAAAGCCTAAAATGTGTAGGTTGTCCGACCTTACATTGCCCTTTCTTTTGTGATTTTCAGGTTTTCTACAGGTGAAGCATTCGCTCCAACAGATTCAGATGGCCTCTTTAGTAGATATTTTGATTCCATTAAATTTCCACTCATGGAAAGGAGACATGGAGATCCAGCTACGCTCTAGAGGACTCTATAGGGTCACCATGGACACTGAAGAAGAGCCTGGTTCTGTAATAGACAAATCAAGATTCTTGAACAAGAAGGATGAAGCATTCAGATTCTTGTGCCTCTCTGTTTCTCGAGATCTTCTTTTCCATCTTTCAGGATTGAAGACTCCAAAAGAAATTTGGGGAAAATTGGAATCCCTATATGGAAAGAAAGATGATTTGAGAGTTTACCAGCTCGAAAATGAATTGATCTCTCTCTAGCCCTCCAATTTCGAGACCTTGTATGACTTTTTCACAAAGTTCAAGCACATTGTCTTACCATTGAAGCAATGCAAAGTGAAGAAAGAGGATGATCAACTCATCCTCACCATACTCTCCAAAATTGGAGCTGATTATTCAATTTTTATCTCTAAATTCTGTTCGAGGAAGATCACAACCCCTGGATGGAAGATGCCTACACTCAATGCCTTCATTGAGTCCCTAACAAGTGAACATAATAAGCTTATCCAGATGGGGATCATCAGATCCTCCCGTGATCAAGCCCTCCATGTCTCAGGGCCCAAAGATCTGAAGGGTAAAGGAAAGTAGTAGAAGAACCCAAAAAGTAAATTCGAAGCTCCTAAGCCTAAAGTTGAAAACCAGCAGCATGATGAGTCTTCTAGCTCAAAGAAGAACAAAGGAAAATGGCATCATGGAAAGGAAAAAGTCAAGTGTTCATACTGTGGGAAGGGCTTCCACCCTAAACATGCCTACATTAAGAAGAAGCTTGATGAAGCTACCTCTCTCCTTGAGATAAATCACATCAATCTTTCGAAAATATTTTAGAGAAGAGATCAGCAAGATCGAGAACCACAGCATGAAAAAGGTCATGCCCTCATGGCAAGCACTTCGAAGTCCAAAGCACTCTTGATTGATTATGGAGATTTGAACCACATGATGGATGAAAGAGAATCCTTTTCATCCTTGGAGACCAGAAAATCCATCCCCATCCACATGGGAGATGACTCCACCATCATTTCAGAAGGACAAGGTACGGTTGATCATGAGAATGGCTATTTTCAAATGTTTTGTATGTACCGTCTCTGGAATCAAATCTCCTTAGTGTCTATCAAATGACACATACAAGAGTGCCTAAGAGAGTATCTTTCATCTTGAATGATGTTGAGATAACGGAACTTGCATCTAAGAAACTCATTGCTAAAGGCCTTGCAAACCATCATTCAAAAGCCTATGAGTTCTCCCACTTTGTGGCGGATGCAAAGCCCACCACACTGCTAACTCATGGAAATGAAGTTAGTAGGCTGTGGCATGAAAGGTTTGGCCATCTAAATTTCAAGTATTTGTATCAATTACATAAAAACTCCATGATTGAAGGCCTCTTGGTCATCAAGGAAACCACTGGAATTTGCAAGGGCTGTGTGGTTGGAAAACACCCTGGGACAAGTTCGGTCAGGGGAAGGCAAACTGAGCTGCATGCATTTTGGGGCTGATACATTCTGATATCAGTGGTCCAATTCCTGTCACATAAATGAATGAATCAAGGTATCTTCTAACTTTTATTGATGATTTTTCAAGGTACACATGGGTCTTCTTTATCAAAAAGAAGTATGAAGTACGTGAAAATTTTTCTGAACTGAAGGCCTTGATCGAGAATGCCTCTGGGCTTAACATAAATATCTTGAGATCTGATAATGGAAAGGATTATTTCAATAATGAGTTTATGCACACATTCTCCCAAAGTGGTATTCAGGTCCAACATTCAATTCCCTACACTCCCCAGCAGAATGGAGTAGCGGAAAGGAAGAATCGGTCTCTCAAGGAGATGACCACCTGTATGTTGGAATCAAAGAAGTTGGCTGCAAATTTGTGGGATGAAGCCATGAATGCTGCAGCATACATTCAAAATAGGGTGCCACACTCATCTATGAAATGGAAGACCCATTTCAAAGCATACTTCGGACACAAGCTAGATGTGTCGAACCTGTGGGTGTTTGGGTCCACTGCATGGGCTCGGATTCCACTTGATAAAAGAAGGGATTTGCAACCCCAAAGAATAGAATGTATGTTTATTGGGAATCCTGATGAATAAAAAGGTTTCAAGCTGCTGGAAATCAAAACAAAACAGATCATCATCGAGAGAAGTGTCAAGTTCTATGATCCTCTTCAGGAGGTGGAACTAGTGAAGGAGAAAACTACTGAATTTCCTTCCTATTCTACTGAATATTTGGATGATGAAATTGGGGGTGATGACCCTGATTTGGATCCTATGATTTTTGATATAGTTGTGCAGCAAACATCAGATGATGAATCAGAACTTGAAGTACAAAATCATCTTCCCACATGGGCCCGGTAGACACTCTCCTCCGCAGGAGATAACATTGGAAATCTGGATGATCCAAGGAGAACCCAGTTTGATTTCCAAAGAGCAGGTATTGTGCTCTCTTTTCCTGATAATTTGCTGTTTGAAACTTGTTATTTGATGATTATTTCAAACACAAAATCCTACTACCATGCTTAGAAGGATCCGAGATGGCAAGTTGCCATGGATGAAGAGATGAATTCTGTTCTGAAAAACACTACTTGGGAGCTAGTTTCTCTCCCTTCGAGAAGGAAATTGGTTCAATGCAAGTGGGTGTTTCAGAACAAGGTTGCTGCTGATGGAACCAACTAAAAATATAAGGCAATTATGGTGGCAAAAGGTTTCTCTCAGGTCCAAGGTGTGGACTACCATGAGACCTTTGCACCGGTTGCAAAAATGGACTCCATCCGCCTAGTTTTGGCAATTTCGGCATCTAAGCACTGGGAAGTGCATCATATGGATGTTAAGTCAGCATTTTTGCATGGAGATCTTCATGAGGAGATATACACGAAGCATCCTGATGGCTACATCTCTGATCCATCTTTGGTTTGCAAGCTAAAGAAGTCACTATATGGGTTAAAATAGGCCCCAAGAGAGTGGTATTCCAAGATGGATGCCTTCCTTCTCTCGCAAAACTTCCAAAGGTGTAGATTAGATCCAAATGTGTATTTATAGAAGTATTATGGTAATTTGATTATTATTGTTTTATATGTTCATGAATTACTGATCACAGGTAGCACAATTGCTTCCATTTCAGCCATCAAAACTTCTGTCCACAATGCCTTTGAAATGAGTGATTTGGGGCTCCTAAAACAATTTTTGGGGCTCGAAATTGAGCAAAATTATGATGGGATAGTGGTCACTTAGTCCAAATACATATCAGACCTGTTAGTCAAGTTTAACATGGCTAAATGTAGGCCTGCACAATTCCCTTTCCTTTCAGGGATCAGCCTTGAAGATGGAAAAAGCACACCTCCCATGGACTGCACTATCTATCGACGACTAATTGGTAGCTTGTTGTACTTGACACATTCTCAGCCTAATATTTGGTATGCCATGAATTCTGTATCAATATACATGCAACAGCCTCATGATATTCATTGGAAGGCAGCCAAGAGGATCCTCCAGTATATTCAAGGAACTAGGACCTACGACATTCACTATGCTGCAGACTCTGAGCTAGAGCTGGTTGGATACATAGATTCCAACTGGGTGGGTGATTCTATTGATTAGAAGTATACTTCCAGATATGTATTCATTTTTGGTGGTGGCCCCATTTGCTGGTCTAGCAAAAATCAGGTTTCCATAGCATTATCTTCAATAGAGGTCGAGTATTGAGGAGTAGTGAATGCATGCATCCAAGCAGTTTGTTTGCAAGGCATTCTTTCAGAGTTTGATATTGGTAGTACTTTGTCCACTATCCTCTTTTGTGACAATCAAAGTGCTATTAAGATATCCATAGATCCAGTTACCAGGAAGAGGACCAAGCATGTAGAGATTCACATGCACTATATCAGGGAGCTAGTGCATGACAGGACCATCATTCTGCAATACTGCCTGATTGATGAGCAGATTGCAGACATCTTCACCAAGAGATTTTTAGAAAAGAAGTTCACTTACCTCCGTTTACTATTGGGGGTGAGTTCATCAAGGTGGTTCAGACTACTTTCAATGTTCAGCTTGAGGGGGGGGTTTTCCCACTGGGTTTTCCCCTTTTCCTCACTTAGTTTGTTTTTGAGCATTGTTTCAGTTTCAGAATTGTACAGGGTGACCTATGGCCTTAGTTGTTGGGGCCCTAACATTTTTTATGCATTTTATGTTTTCTACTCCTCCTAAGTATAGCTTAAGGGGGGTTGTTGGAGACATTTACCACCATACACACTCTTTTTGGTCATTTTGGCCTAGTTAAAACACTATCCTAAGTATTATTTACTTAATTGACATCAGAGGAGCACTTGATGACATCATATAGTTCACACCCATGCCTACCTTCAGTCAAGGAGGCTAACTTAGCCTTCTCCTACATTCGGGCAAGCTAACTAGAGCACTCCGGGGGTGATATGAGTGTCATTAAAGCCCCATATTGCTAATTGATGGTTACAATCAGTTAAACAGAGCAGTGAAGGAACCCTCCTTCATTGAATTGATTATTTATTGATTAATTAATGAACTAGAGTCAACAGAGGCGCCTCCAACCACTTCTGATGTTCAGTTACACTTCAGTTAACCTCATCGGGGTTCATTGGAGTCATTGAAGCGCTACCACTTGTTGGTTGGCTTGCTGTGACATGTGTCTGACCTACTTTCAGTTAGACTCAGTCATTTATTGCACTCTGACTTCAGTTAAGGCTTAGTTGAGTCAATTAGGGTTTTGATCAGTGGTTAACTGGAGTGTTGACTATGGCTTATAATCAGTTAAGCTAGACTCACTCATTCAATTCGAATGACTTCCTTGGAAATTTGAATTTCTTTGTCATTCATGCTTGCAGCATGATCATTGTATTGTATTATTCATTCTTTGTGTGAATATACAGAGCGG
>LPNX010203154.1:0-49690 GCA_001517045.1 Pseudotsuga menziesii | reverse complement strand
ATAACCAGGTGAGGTTTCAAACCCTATAGTTTCGTTATCCAAAGGCATTTACATTACCACTAGGGTTACGATATAAACACTAAACTATAATTCAAACATAGAAATTTACCAAGATAAATATGTTAAATATATATAGTTTGCAATCAATAATAGAGTTACAAATCTAGGGCTTCACGGCCCAACCAAAAATAAAAGTAATTACCCAAAGAAAAACACTAAATCAAGAATGTTAACAGGTCGCAACCTTGGTTGCAGGACAACGTCCATCATAGTTTTCAGAATCTTCTAAACAAACAATAGTAAAACTTTAAGGAGGAACTCGCAACTATGCCTACGGCATCATCATTTTCCAATTAAAATCCTCATGACTTTTTTCTCCTCGGAAAAAATTCATAATTTTATTTCAAAAAAGAACAAAATTACATCTGCACATGTAAGAGGATCACTAGGATCCCTACATTGTCACATATTATCTGACTCATATTAACAAAAATTCTACCCAGCATCAGAAATACTATCAGCAATATTTGTTGTCTCAGATAATCCACAAAAGAGTGTTCACAAAATCACTAAACTGTCCATATAAGTTGACAGGTCACAAATCTACCCAGCAGCAAAAATACTATCAGCAATATTTGCTGTCTCAGATAATCCACAAAAGAGAGTTCACAAATCTGTAATGTATCCAATTCTCTAAACAGTCCATAAAAGGCCGATCCCAGCCTATATTAGATACCACAGCAAATACGTATACTGAAAATACTACAAACTGAGCCATTCCCATCCTGTAGCAGCACACATTTGCTGTCTCAGTTCACTAATTCACAAAACTGTCCATACTAATAGGTCACATTCTGAGCCAACAATGACAACGGCCGATCCCATCGTGGCAGCTCGAACTGCAACATTTAATTTGTATACTATCCCTGACAGTAAAACATCACCATTTGATTTCCCTAATACAAGCATATCAGCATAAAAATAGGACAGGTCACAAAAAAAATAGAGTCAAAGCTCAATGCTGTTGTAAAATTGCTTCATGAAACAACCGATGATAAAGCCACTGCCATGCTTCCATTGGCCCAATCCATCACAATTTGAGCCGTGATAAAATAGCAACATCAACAATTGATAGGCATAGATCGCCAGCCAAAAGCTAAAAAACTCAAACTCTTCAAAGAAACCCATGAACTCAATCCTAAAACAATTCCCTCAACCGCTAAAAGCCACTGCCAGGCTTCCAATGACCCAATCCATCACAATTTTTTCGTGATATAAGCAACTCGAAACAAAGGGTAACAACCCAAAACAGAGAAGAAATATGACAGGTCACAAAAAACTGAGACAAAGCTCAATGCTGATGTACAACAGCTTCGTGAAAAGGCCGATGATAATAGTTGAATGTACCCGCTAGAGAGTGAACAGTTATCCTCCAGATTCCAAAGTCTAAATGCCACAACATCGCATCCTTAGATAGCTGATCAGCCACCCCATTCTGTTCACTATAAACATGTTTAAAAGAAATATGATTAAACTGTTGTTTAATGCGGAGCACCTCCTCCAGTATAGGCAAAAGAATCATCACATGGCATTGAACAGTCTCATTTGCCCATTCAATAACGAGCATAGAGTCACCAAAGACCTGTAAAGACAAACAACCCTGTTCTAAAGCAAATAAAAGCAGAAGCCTGAGTGTCATTAATTCAGCATAATTGTTTGTTCCCCTCCCTAAACCAACCGAGAAATGAAAATAATGAGACTCATATTTGAAAAGAACTCTACCCCCACCACAAATCAATTGCTGAGCTTGAGAGGCTCCATCAAAGAAGCCCCAAGGGATATATTTTTCAATATGTTCCTCCCGCACAGGCCTGAGCTTGAGAGGCTTCTCAGGTTCCCTGAAATGTTGAATAATTGCAACGATTTGAGCCACAACAGATTCCATCGGGATTTGACAGTCCTGAAAAATAATCTTATTGCGAGTTATCCAAATCCCCCAAGAAATGATACAAGGAACAGCATGGAGAGCGTTAAGGCCCGACCACCAGCTATGAAAAGCTTGGAGAACATTATCTCCTTGCCACCCCCCACTGAAACCCATCTGCTTACCCACCTCAGACCATATAGATTGAGAATAAGCACATTGAACAAAGAGATGAAGAGTTGTTTCCTCAGCCTTTTGACATAGTGCACAAAAACCAGGGCCTTCAAGAAATCGCTTTTGCAAAATGTCCCAAGTCGGAACCTTATTCTCCAAAATAGCCCAAAAAAGTAATTTGGCCTTACCCGGACAGTTTATCTTCCACAGCTGTTTCCACCACCAGACCAATTCTCGGTTATAAGCCATCACATTGAGCTGAATATAACCATTTTTAGGAGTATAAAACCCTGAAGGATGATAGTCCCAAACCAATACATCATCCCAGTTAGTCAATCTTACATTTGAAACCCTTAACTGCCTAATATAGCCCCTCCAGGCCTCCAGCAGATCATCATGAATCTCAAGTCTCTGAGCATTGATCCAGCCTTGATGCCATAAAGTAGAATTTTCCTGATCCTCAATATCAGCAATAACAAGACACCCTCTAGCTTCCAAGTGTAGCCTCAGCTCCTCAGGAAGGACACGATTCCCCCCACAGCCTACCCAAGGATCAATCCCAATACGAACCATTCTCCCATTACCAATACTCCACACCAAACCAGAGCCAACCAATTCAAAATGCTTTATCACCGCTTTCCAGACCACTAAGCAATTTGTCTGAGATTTGTCCACCATTCGAATCCACTCAATGAGAGTCAAAGGAGCAATATATTTATGATACACCACTCAAGTCTAGAGACTCTGTGTATGTATAAGTCTCCATGAGACTTTTTCTCCTAATGCCTTTGCAAAAAGGAAAATATTTTTTAACCCCCACCCTCCCAAAGCTTTTGGAACAGCAATTTTCTCCCACCTCACCCACACCAAAGCCCTATGATCACTCTTACCTCTCCACAGAAAAGAAAAACATAGCCTAGGAATCTATTCTAATATCCCCTTAGGCAGCCATGCAAGAGACATCCAATAGACGAAAATCGCTTCCAAAACAGATTTTATCAGACCCAGTCTCCCAGCCCGAGAGAGCCATTTTTGACTCCAGATTTGAAGTCTTTTTTCCAATTTTTTCAATAACCAGTACCAATCTGCCTTCAGGTAAGAGTTCGGTTTTAAGAAAAACCCCAGATACTTAATCCCAGCATCCAAATCCATCATTCTAAAAGGAAAACGAAGAGCAATTCTGTGTGTCTCCTGCTCAGATAAATTCAAGCATGAAATAGTGGATTTTTCAATATTTACAACCATACCTCCAGCAGCTTGTATAAGGATTAGTCCTTCAGACACCTTATCAATATCCTGTCTCGACCCATTAGTGAAAATCAAAATACCGTCAACGAAAAGAAGGTGCGAAATATACAAAACCTAGGAAATGGCAATGCCACGAAAAGTCCCATCCGCTTTTGAAGCCAAAATAAATCGACTAAGACCTTCAGCTACAAGAAGAAACAAAATGGGAGAAAGAGGACACCCCTGTCGAAGACCCCCACCTGCTTGGAAAAAAGGGCTAGCAGCTCCATTAATGAGAACTGCAAAACTCACCGTACTGATGCAAGCCATAATCCATCTGACAAATTCATAACAGAAGCCCAGGTGTGTAAGCAACATCCTAAGATAAAGCCAACTGACCCTATCGAAAGCCTTTGAGAGATCAATCTTGATCACAGCTCCTTTCTGTTTCTGAACTTTCAGAGAATGTAGACCTTCCTGTGCAACTCCAATAGCCTCATGTATTTGACGTCCCTCCAAAAACCCAAATTGCTCGCTAGAAATATGACGGGACAATACAGATTTGAGTCTTTTTGCAATTACCTTAGAGATGATCTTATATATACAATTGCAAAGTGAGATGGGCCGGAAATCCTCAAAACTTGTAGGTTTATCCTTTTTTGGAATAAGAGCAATAAAAGTAGAATTGAGCGGTCCATGGATAAACCCAGCCTTACGTGATTCCTCAACAACTAACAAAAGCTCCTTACCGAAGAAATCATAGAAACCCAGGAAGAATTCAACAGGCCATCCATCAGGCCTCGGACTTTTATCTTTTTGAAACGAATGAAGCACCAGAGATAGCTCTTCCATCGAAACTTCCCCCATCAAAAGCTTGTTTCCCTCCTCATCCACAAAGTGGGGAAAAAGCTGTGCAACCCAAATGACCTCAGCAATAGAAACTCCAGGTTGAGCAATGAATAAATCCCCAAAATATCTCACACCCATATCAGCCAGCCCATCGAAACTGGACACCTGTTCCCCTTCAGCCGAAGACAACTCCCAAATAGAATTGGAAAATTTTCTCCCCTTAGAATACGCTTGAAAAAATTTAGTATTCTCATCTCCACACTGAAGCCAGATTGCTCTGCTCTTCAATCTCCACAATTCTTCTCGCTCATAGAGAATCACATTCTGCTTCTTTTCCAAAATAAGGAGTTCATCCTTAGCCTGATCATCCAAAAACCCCATCCTCGGACTGTGAAGCAACCTGTCAATAGCCAACTCACAGTCCCTCAATGTTTTATCATCATTCACCCTCTTAGCATGATCCCAAGAAATAGTAGCCTCCTTTAATCCTTTCAAATTTTGATAAAAATGTACCCTTGCATGCTCCAGAGAGTTTTGTGGACGAAGAGTCCACATCTCCTTAACCAAAGCTTGAAAACCCTCGTCCTTCAACCAGCAGGAGTTGAATTTGAATGGACTTGGGGGCTTCCTCCGATGACCGTGTAATTCCAGAAAAATGGGACAATGATCAGAAATCCCGCCTGTCCCCACCCACTGCCGAACAAGATCCACCCCCAGAGCCAACGATTCAGCCACCAAGAATCTATCCAATCTCTTAGTTACCCTTTGATCCCCAGCTCTCTTATTTCTCCATGTAGGGACTATCTTTGGCGGAAGTATATCCACAAGATCCTTCCTCGCAAAAGCTTGAATGAAAAATTTTTCCAAAACATCCGGAGCAGCTCTAGGCCCCCAGACCTCAGAGGCTCCCAGTGAAAAATTAAAGTCTCCCCCCATAATAACATCAGTGTTTTCAAAAAAGTCCAAATTGAACAAAGAGTCCCAAAAGCTAACTCTATTCAAATATGGCCCATAAATGTTAAGAATCGTGAGAGATTTCCCAATCACAGCATCCCACACTTCCAACCCCAAACCAGAAGATAATCCCCAAGAACAATCACACCTACAACTTTGAACCTTCCACCCTGAGGCCAGACCTCCAGAGCGCCCCCTTGCATCCACAGCCACAAACTTCCAACCAGAAAGCAAAGTTTCTAATACTCTAACAACCTCCTCACTAAACCCCAAAGTTTCCTGTAATAGAATTACATCCGGCTGATTTAACTCCACCAGCCTTCGAAGAGACGATTTTTTGAGGGGACTCGCCAACCCCCGACAATTAAAGGACATAACTATCATTTGGGAGACCCCGCCTATGCCTTCACTGCTCTAAGTGCCCATTCAATTGAAGATTGTGTCCCCATCCATAAATCCACCTTTTCCCGTTCTTGTGCTTTGGACAAAAGAGATTTTCTGCCTCGGCCTTTCCCCACCACACGCATGGACAACTCAGGGAGACCTTTCCCCCCAGACCCCTCAAGGGATATCTCCCTACTTCTAAGAGCATATCCGATACTTCTTCCCTTAGAACTGGTAGAGATATTTGTAGAAACAATAGAAGGGGTGAAAACACAATCAGAAGACAGCAACCGACAAGAAGCAACCGAACAGTGGATTGTCGGGCTGGCTAAAGGAGAACTAATAGACAAAACCCCCCCCCATATCCTCAGGGACTACAGGAGAAGGGATAAAAGCCATTCCCAAGGGATTCAAAAATGAGCCCCCTTGAGAATTTGCCTGCACTGAAGTCTTCCTGGAGCCTGAAGAAACCAAAGCATTAACCCTAGCCCCCATTCTGTCATCAAACAATCCCACAGGGACCTTCTGACCATTGTCCACTTCATACAAAGACATGACTGATGAAAAATAGAGTTTTCTAGAGTCAGCCTGAACCTCTGGTTCTTTGACCACCGACCTACCAGCCAAAATCCCAGAATTCATTACCCCCACACCAGCAGTAACCCCCACCTCCTTAGGAGAATCTGGCCCATCTAAAACATCAACAATCATCGGTTTGCTGGTCCTAAAAGGAAGCGTACAACTGGCCACCAAATGACCACATGAATGACAGCGATGACACCTAAACGGCACACCCACATAGTCCAAAAATTGCACAAAGTTCCCATCCTTCGTCTGTACAGTTATTTCAGATGAGAGTCCTTGACGCAAATTGATTTTTACCATTATTTTGGCCACCAAATACTTACCTGTCTCCAAAAAGAATAAATCAGCACAAACATATTCACCCAGAAAATTCCCAATTTCAGCAAAGCGATTCTCATTCCATAAGTGCATAGGAAATCCTGGAATTTTTACCCATAGAGGCTCCTTATTAGTCTTCTCTTTTTGTGAAGCAAAAAAAGGTGTCCAGCATTTCAAGACAATAGGAACCCCATTCATAGACCACTTCCTCCCCAGGACAGCATCAACCTCCCCGTTGTTGTGCATGATGAAAGAAAACCACCCTTTAGTCAATACCTGAACTTCAGGTGCTGAATCCAACAAAAGTTTCCAATGCTCGGTTTCCCACCTCTGGAGAAAACCACATCCAAAATGTTTGCCACGAACATGCCCCACCACTACTGTCATGGACAAATCCTCAGCCTCATCCAAAGTAACGTCCACCCCCAACACCAGCTTATCCCTACGCTTCTGAACTTTAACAGCCTTTGGACCTTTTTGAGATCCCTCCTTAGCTGACCCTCTTTGCTTAGGAACACCTCCAAGAAAAGGAGAAAGACCCTCAACTGGGAGCTCTGAAGAATTTGCAGGGAAGTTTGTATATACCCTAGTCTGAGGTGAGAGAGTACGAACGAGAAGCCTAGCAAGGTCCGGCCTGTCCACACCCAAACCCTCAGTGGTCTTGAAAAGAGCTACATCCACCTCCAAACCCTTCAAAACCGCAGAATTGGGTGATGAAATCCTGGGGTTTGAAATCCATGCTTCATGCCCTGCCATCCCCACTTCATCCATGAGCCCAGTGTAGGCCCCTAGCCCCCTTCCTGACAGCAGAGATCCAGAAGTCCCCTGCCGATCCAAAGCACCAGAAAAACCGCCAACAACAAAAATATCACTTTCATTTATCCCATCTGAAGAATAATCTACCTCCTCCCCCATAACCACCCAGCCTCCTACAAAAGAAAGAACAAAGACTGATCAGAAGAAGCAACCCTACTCCAGAAAGATCAAGACTTGAGCCTCTGAAAATCAAGGCTAGAGCTCAATCTAAAGATTCGAACCACCAGCCTTGCAGATACTTGGAGCAGAAATCACACTTGGATCAAAATCGAGGAAAAGAAGCCAATACAAAGCAAGGCCTGAACCCAAGATGATACCGAAACCCCAGACCTGTAAACTGATCAAGGAGTGAAAAATCGGTTTCAAAATATCAATCTATTAATTTCTTCTTGTAGTAGTTGAACCATCAAATGAGCAAACCACCAATAGGGTTAGGGCCTCTGCATTCTTGCAAACGAATCCAAGAGGCCTTCAATAGGAACTAGGCATGCAAGGATCTAGCCTCCAATGCAAATTTTTAAACTGATTCTTAGAGCATAAATTTGCCTCCCCCCCTGCAATCTTAAATATAAGAAAAACTAGTATGCACAATACTCGTGATGGATTCCAATTTATACTGAAGGGAAATCAGTGCATATCAGTGAAGAGCATGAAGAGACACTCCCTCGACCAGCAAGAGCTAGAACATTTCTTGCAACAAGAGCTAGCAAACCAACTCCAGCCAGCACTTCAGAACCGATCAAAGATAGAGCCCTGCAAAAATACGCAGGAAACCTCCATATCTTATCAAATCCAAGCACCAAAACCAGCATTTGCAAGCAGAAGGACACCACACATAGCAGAGGCTCAAAGAACCAGGGTCTCCACTCTAGCAAGCAATGATTCAATGCAGAGAGATGCAAAAATCAAAGGGAAATAAGATATAATCTTCTTGGAGCGAAGCATGTTTGATAATCCAGCAAAGAAACTGAACTCTCAACATTCCAAGCCATGATGAGGGTCTTTGAGAATCGATTTTCTCTGCTACTACACCAATAAAAACCAGCAGAAGAGAATCCTGGGTAATCTTCCCAACAAAATCACTGCGTTCAAGCAAAAATCCACCAAAGAGACCTTCTGAACCAAGAAAGCTCGAGGTTCCAGTGCAAATATTTTTAAAATGCTTCTTGGAGCGAAAAAAACTTCCCATTCAACCAATCTATTCTATTGGCTCATTTTCTATCAAAATCCTCATGACTTAAAAACCCTTTTTCTTTTTTCTCATGATTCACAAACAGAAAAATACTCTCTCTCTTTTATAAATGAAAACTAAGCATTGCAATGGCCATATGGCCTTAAGAATTTCTTTAAGGAAAACTTACAGTACATACATTACAGATCGTGAAGGAACCTCAAAGAAATACTACAAATCCAGAAAATGACATTGATATTTAGAAAATGCTTGCACTTTTTACAACTATGTATTTACAATGAGAAAACCTTCATGGGATTTCATTTTAAAAACAAAAAGAGTACAAATATCAGAGCGTCAGTAACTTTGTCTTAAATTCCCCCAAACCTTGCAATTTTTCTTTCTAAACAAAATAAACAAGTAATGCTTCCAGTACAATCCCCTTAGACTCTACGGTCAAGGGAGACCTTTTTCATAAACGACTGAAGGTGCCATAGGTAGAACCGCAAGGGATTATGAGTTCAATGAAAACAATTCCAATTCCATAAATTGCAGACCCAGCCACAACTTGCACAACCGAGACATACCAACGGAGTCAAAAGAGAAAGGAATGGAGGATCCAAGTCTTACCATACCACATGCTAGCTACAAAGACCGGTTGCCTCGTCCACGCAGCAGTTCATCCAAAGCCTCCTACATTGCAAACAATGCAGGGTTATTTTCTTGATCATTATATTCATGGAAAAGAACCACAAGGAGGTATAAATTCAACTAGAGGGACTTGCATGCATTTTCGAGGATGTATCGTTCACTGCATAAAGTTTTAGTGAGAAGCCCTCCACAAATTTTGCAAAGTCCAAGACAATGAGCCATACAATTTTCCAACATAATGGTGTTGTTACAGAATCGAGAGTAAGGCCAAGGCTGAAGGCCTGGAAGCCGAGAGCTCAACTCTCCCTCTATCCCTTTCACCGCAGAGCCAAAAATGCAGCAACAAGACTGGGAACGAAAATTAAGGGACATCAAAACCCATAGGGTTTTTTAAATAATTAGATGATTTCCAGCAGGAACAGTTAAATCCATCACATGGCTTGGCACCGTACCCCTTCTTTTCAAAATGTCAACCCATTTTTTTATAGTCTCGAATCTGTCGAGTTGCACCATAGGTTTTAGTGTTTTATGCTTGTTCTTTTTCATTTGCTTAAACCAAGTGCTTGGGTGCCTTTTTACTTCAAATAGTGTGTGCCCCTTTTGTCTTGTTTATCCCTTGCATACCCTTAGTGGGATCATAATAAGTTAACACAAGTAGGCCAACACAGAACTTCGTCACCTGCAAGAAGTTCATAGTAGTTTTTCATTAGCCTAAGAGCTAAGTAAGACATGGAAGCTACCCTCCTAACCTCATAAGAAACTTAAGAAGTAAATATAGAACATAACCAGCAAGCACAACAATTTTAACCGACAGAAATAAAAACGACATTCTTTCATAAACTTGATGACAAGAAAAGTAATGTCGTCGTAATAATAAGTCACAACATAATATCATCGTAAAAAGACATTTATGTTAAATGGATATAAGACTAAACATCATTTGAAGATCATATGATTTTAGTTATCCTTTTGTTGCAGTTAGACCTAAGTCACATTTTAATGTGTTGTAACTATATTCTTTATGTTAAAATAAAACTGAGATATTGTATGGATTCTTTTATCCTTTATAAATTGCAGTTAAACCATTACTTAATTTATTTATTTTTTAACAAAATTTGGAGATGGTACATGTGGTATCATAGTGAGTTTCCAAACACTAGGACAGAAGGGCTCACTCACATGCAAAACAAGAAATCAAATATACTGATAATGTTTTAAAACTATTTCTGTACAGAAATATAAAAATGTGTTTTACAGGAAATGGAAGGAGTTGAATCATCTGCTGAAGATGGATCCTATCACAATAACCCAAATAACATTTATGTGGAATCAAATAATCAACCGTCAGAGCTACTTAAAATAGTGAAAGATTCAAACTGTAAAGGAAGATAATTAAAGAATTTTAGGAGCTGAGGAGGATCTAAGTCAGATATTACTAGACAAAATACACAACGGAGGCAAAGATAAAAGAAATGAGTATGAAACGGATTCAGGAAGAGTATCATACAAACGCAAGGGTAAGAAATTAAAATTTTCTAATAGTGAAAGTAAATCTTCTTCAAGAGTTAGAGTAAGGTCACATAAAGGAAAGTATAAACACACTAGTGAAAGTAGTGAAAACGATCGTAATCCTAGAAGTAGGATGTATAAACCTTATGAAGAGATCTTAGGGGAATTTAAAAAGATAAAACCTCCTATTTTTAATAGGGAAGTGGAAAAGGGTCAAGAATCAGAGGCTTGGTTATTGGTGATGAAAACAGATTTATAACTACTTTCATAGACATAAAGCTCGTATGGCTATCTACAACCTAATCGAAAAAGTGGACATCTGGTGGCAGGACATAAAAAGAGTAAAAAACCTTAAATAAAAGTATTGAATTTTTGGAGTCTTTAAAAAATACTTTAAAATTAAATTCTTATCTAAAGAGTATTATGAAGAAAGAGCTAAAGAGTTTTATGAGCTTAAACTAGGTTCAATGTCAATAAAAGAGTTAAGTAGTAAATTTCTAAGTTTACTAAGATATGTACCATATATAATTGACGAAAAGCCTAAAATACAGAGGTTTTTAAGTTGTTTGCCTACTAGCTTCAATGACAGAATTGAATTTGATAATCCAAAGACCCTTGAAGAGGCAATGAGAAAAGATAAATTTTGTTACAAACAAAGTAAAAAGAGAGAACGCATACCTAATTGGAAGAATAAGAGAACAAGTAAATTTGATCAGAAAAGGAAAGGTTTTAAGTCTAATAAAAGTTTCGGAAATAATTCTTGGAATTTCTCTAAGAATAATTATTAAGGAACATATTTTAAAGGTAAAACACAACAAAACATTACAACATCAAAATGTAGAGACATGCCTAATAATTATTTTAAAAACAATAAACATAACGAACCCATAAAGTGTTGGGAATGTCAAGGACCTCGCTATGCAAAGGACTATCTGAATAGAAGGAGAAACTACACCAACGTACATACCATTTAGGAGGAAGAAATAGTGGGTGATGTAGCAAATGAAATGCCCAAAATTAATGCAGCCTTGGAGAATTGACAGGATGATCATAAGACCTCCTTGGTGGAAGTACAAGGTCTCATACAAAACCAACCTGTTTATATTCTAATTGACCCAGGTGCTAGTTTAAGATATGTATCATCTAGCATAACAGAAAAATGCAATTTATCTTTGAAATTTTTTGAAAAGTATTGGTTGGTTTAGTTAGCTACATGAGCCAAAAGAAAAACAGTTAATTATGTTGAAAGTTGTGAAATTTTTATGATCCAGTTCAAAACTCAAGTAAATCTTAACGTTTTACCGTTAGGGTCTTATGATGTTTTAATAGGTATGGATTGAATAGAAAGGCATCAAGTAGTTTTAAACTATTTTCAGAAAACATTTACTTGTTTAAATGATAAAGGAGAAAGAATTACAGTCAAAGGGATACCTATGAAATTTTCGGTTAGATAAATCTCAACATTACAAATGAAAAAGTTTGTAACAAAATGTTGTAAAGTTTTTGTTGTACATATAATAAATAATGAACACATGGATAAAGAAGATAAGCTGAATTTCGATGATATTCCAATCTTACGAGATTTATCAGATGTTTTCTTGGAACAAAATTCCAGGATTACCTCCAAAGAGAGATATGGATTTTACTATTGAGTTATTACCAGGAGCTGTACCAATTTCAAAGGCTCCTTATCGAAATAACATTTTAGAACTTAACAAATTAAAATTACAACTACAAGAACTGATAGACAAAAATTATGTAAGACCAAGTGTATCCCCTTGGGGAGAATCTGTCTTATTCATTAAAAAGAAAGATGGTACATTACGTCTATGTATAGACTACCGTCAACTGAAAAAAAAAAACAATTAAATTAGATATCATTTTCCTCGCACCAATGATCTGTTTGATCAGATACGTGGAGCGACGATATTTTCAAAGATAGACTTGAGATCTGGATATCATCAAGTCAGAACTAAAGACAAAGATATTTTTAAAATCGCTTTCCGAACTAAATACAGACACTATGAGTTTGTAATGATGCTCTTTGGGCTAACGAATTCTCTAGAAACCTTTATGTGTTTAATGAACAGTGTCTTAAGTAAATACTTAGATAAATTTGTAGTCGTCTTCATTAAAGGTATACTAATTTATTCGAAAATGAAAGAAGAACATGATGAACACTTGCAAATAATACTACATATTCTAAGAGAACATAAATTGTATGCTAAATTTAGTAAATGTGAATTTTATAAAGATAAGATACAGTATCTAGGTCACGTGATATCCGAGGAAGGAATATCAGTAGACCGGAATAAGATAAAAGAAATAATTGATTGGCATATTCCCAAATATGTAACGGATGTACGATCTTTGATGGGAATTACAGGTTATTACCAGAAATTCATAGAAGGATTCTCGAAGATCATGAATCCCATAACATCCTTGCAGAAAAACAGAAAAATATTTCTTTAGGATCAAAAGTGTGAGAAAAATTTTAATAAATTAAAAGAATTATTAACTACTGCACCTATACTAAAAATAGCAGATACAGACAAGGATTTCATTGTGTGCACTGATGCATGCAATGAAGGTTTGGGTGGAGTACTAATACAAGAAGGTCATGTAATCGCTTATGAATCACGGAAGCTAAAAACACATGAAAATAACTATGCAACATATGATTTAGAGATGATTGTCGTAAATCATGCTATGTAAATGTGGCACCATCACTTAATTGGTAAAAGATTTTTACTAATGTCTGATAACATAAGCTTGAAATATTTGTTTGATCAACAAAATTTGAATGCAAGGCAAGATAGATGGTTAGCTTTCATTAGCAAATATGATTTTGAGATCAAACACATCAAAGGAAAGGAAAACAAAGTGGTTGATGCCTTAAGCATAAATGCAATAACAAATTTTATAGCTGCCATTAACTGTTATAAAATAGAAATAAACAATAAATTGGAAGAATGGATAAAAATGGACAAGGAATACCAAAATCTAAGTGAAAAAACAACTAAGAATGAATCTAAAAATGTAAAAACAGATTACAATTTAAATGAAAAGGCTTAATGTTGTATAAAAACAGACTTTATGTACCTAACATGCCAGAAATTAAATTGTTGATTTTAAATGAAGTACATAAAAGTCCTTATTCTGGACACCCGGGTTATCAAAAGATGGTAACGATGCTAAGGAGGGATTATTTCTAGCCTAATATGAAGAAATGAAGTTGTCGAATATATAGCTAGGTGTATATAATGTCAACAAGTTAAAGTTGACCATCAACACCCAGTAGGTCTTTTGCAACCACTGCCAATTCCAAATGTGAAATGGGAAGTTATTAGTCTTGATTTTATAACTAGATTGCCTAAAATCAGAAACAAAATGATTCTATAATGGTAGTGGTAGACAAACTAAGTAAGGAAGCACATTTTATACAGGTTAAAACCACTCATAAAGCTACTAACATTGCTGATATCTTTATGAAATAATTTTTTTGGTTGCACGGAATTCCAATGGTAATAATATCTGGCAGAGATCCTAAGTTTACTAATAATTTTTGGAAGTCATTATTTAAAGGTCTAGATACTAAATTGAATTTCAGTACTACTTATCATCTGCAAACAGATGGACAAACAGAAAGAGTCAATCAAGTTTGAGAAGACATGTTATGAATGTATGTTAGATACTATCCCAAGAATTGGGAAGATTATTTGCACTTACTCAAATTTGCATATAATAATCATTATCAAGCTTCAAATAAACTTAGTGCTTTTGAAATATTGTATGGTAGGAAATGTAATACTCCCATTTCATGGAGTAATCCAGTTGACAGGTTGATGTTAAGACCTGACTTGTTAAAAGAACTGGAACTAACAGTGAAATAGGTACAAGGCAATCCAAAAACTGCACAGGACAAACAAAAGAGTCATGCAAACCTTAAAAGAACTCAGAAAGAATGCCAAGTAGGTAAGAATGTATTTGTCAAGATAAAACCAAGAAAGATCTCCTTTAAGTTGGGAAGTTGTGCTAAATTAGCACCCAGGTATTGTGGACCATTCAAAATATTCGCAAGAGTGGGACCAATAGCGTATCAGTTAGCTTTACCACATAATATTAGACTACATATTGTATTTCATATTTCTATATTGAAAAAGTGTGTGCATGATGCTACTCATGTGATCGACTAGAATGTTATTGAGGCAGAACCCAAAGGAGATTTTTAGGTGGAACCAAACTGTATTCTCGACAGGGGGGGAATTTTTCTTTAGAATCGTACCATTGGATAGGTAAAGGTGCAATGGAAACACCTTAGTCCAGATGAAGCAACTTGGGAATTGGAGAGTCATATGCGGGAGGCATATCTAGTTCTTTTTTGTGAAGACTTAGAATAAACTTAAGCAACATAGAGGACGATATTGAACTTAAGGGTGGGTGTTTGTAACTTGCCTAGAACTGAAAAATAAATATTTTTATTTATTTGAGAAAACATTATGTTAAAAATTATTGTAAAGTTTTTATGACCAAGTTAGTCAAGGATGACTGTAATTGAATATTTATTTATTTAACACAATTAAATGGAGAGACACATATCCAAAGGAGATGGTTGAAAGAGTGTTCACTAACCCACTACGAGGAATGAGCACTATCATTTCACTTTCTAGCTGTTGCAGGAAGCAAAATCCCTAAAATGTGGTCATGTTCCTTGAGAAGAGGAACTGAGTAGGTGGCTCATTTAATTTCAAAATTGACCCAAATACCTAGGAAATCTTATAAATACCATCAAATTGAGCAGTAGGCTCACTACATTCTATTCCAAGTGATTAAACCTTGTGACTGTTGCAAACTGAAAAGTCAAGCACACAAGGAATTCGATGAGGGGATAACTAAAGTGAAATTGCTGAGTTAAGTCTAATATTGAGTGCTAAGCTTGAGGAAGTTCAGTGTGTGCTGTTACACAACCTCTTCATCCTAGTGGTTCAATGAACAAGCTCGGGGGTCCTAAAGAAAGTGATTTGGGTTTCTTCAGGAGACGATTGGGAGGAACAGTATCCTTTGGGTGTTTGTCCCCCTTCTACATTTTATTCAGGTTCTAAGCTATTTTATTTATTATCTGTCATTTTATTCCAAATCTGTATTTGAAAGTTTATGATTATTGATGAAATTCTATAATCTAGTGACTTTTTTGAAGTTAGAACAAGTTAAACAAATCGTAGTCCTGTATATTATCTTATGTAGCAGGTCTTAATCTTTATAGAGATTGATGGTAACTACATTATAATGAAAAAATTTTATAAAAGAAAGTTAGTAGATATTTCCTATGAAGCTATAATTAGTTTTTTTATTTGATTACTCTAATCTAATTGTTTCCAAGTTCAAATCATTACATACAGAGATTAGGATAATGATTGTTAAGCAAATAATTCTTTTATATTCATCTAGTTCTTGAATAGTATTGTTGAGCTCACTTAGATAATATTTTCTTATTCTTTTATTTTCCCCTTACCAGTTTCGTGCAAATCAAAGAATCGTTAAAGATCAGAATTTATTATTTCTATACTTTCATTACAGTCGACAAAGTTAGTCTTACTTAGAATCTAAACTATAGATTTAAGAATTCAAACATTATGATGCAAGAGTAGCTCTATAGAGGATGTAATATATATCATAGTAGTTATAAACTTATTATTTATTCCATAAATCATTTTTTCTCAAGTTTATTTTTGTAAAAACTTAAACAACTAATCTACACTTTTAACCATTCTAGTTAAGGAGGAGTAACTTTAAACCTAACTAATATCTAAGTTAAAAAGCATAACCAGGTGAGGGTTCAAACCCTATAGTTTCGTTAGCCAAAGGCTTTTACATTACAACTAGGGTTACAATATAAACACTAAACTATAATTCAAACATAGAAATTTAACAAGTTAAATATGTTAAATATATATAGTTTGCAATCAATAACAGAGTTACAAATCTAGGGCTTCATGACCCAACCAAAAATACAAGTAATTACCCAAAGAAAAACACTAAATCAAGAATGTTGATAGTTCGCAACCTTGGTTGCAGGCCAATGACCATCATAGTTTTCAGAATCTTCTAAACAAACAACAGTAAAACTTTAAGGAGTAATCCGCAACTACACCTACGTCATCATCATTTTCCTATCAAAAGCATCATGACTTAAAAACCCTTTTTCTTTTACTCACGATTCACAAACAGAAAAATAATCTCTCTCTTTTATAAACGAAAACTAAGCATTGCAATGGCCATACGGCCTTAAGAATTTCTAAAAGGAAAACTTACAGTACATACATTACAGACCGCAAAGGCACCTCAAACAAATACTACAAATCCAGAAAAATGACATTGATATTTAGAAAATACTTGAATTTTTTACAACTGTGTATTTACAATAGGATAACCCTCACGGGATTTCATTTTAAAAACAAAACGAGTACAAATATCAAAGCATCGACAACTCTGTCTTAAATTCCCACAAACCCTGCAAGTTTTCTTTCTACACAAAATAAACAAGTAATGCTTCCATGACAGTCCCGTTAGACTCCACAGTCAAAGGAGACATTTTTCATAAACGAATGAAGGTGCCATAGGCTTCCTGCAAGGGTTTAACAGTTAAACAAAAATGATTCCAATTCCAAATATTGTAGAACCAGCTATAGCTTGCATAGAATAGACATACCAACAGAGTCACAAGATCAAGGAATGGAGGTTCCAGGTCTTACCAGACCACATGCTAGCTTCGAAGACCGGTTCCCTTGTCCACACAGCCATTTATCTGAAGCCTCCTGCATTGCAAACAATGCATGGTTATTTTCTTATTCATTATATTCATGGAAAAGAACCACATGGAGGTATAACTTCAACTAGAGGGGCTTACCTGCATTGTCGAGGACGTAGCATTCACTAATCAAATTTTTAGTGAGAAACCCTCCACAAATTTTACAGAGTGCAATCCAACGAACCATGCATTTTTCCAACAAAATGGTGTTGTTATAGATTCGAGAGAAAGGCCAAGTACAAAGGACTGGAATCCGAGAGATCGACTCTCCCTTTCTCCCTTTCACTGCAGAGCCAAAAATGCAGCAACAAGAACGAGAACAAAAATTAAGGGACATCAAAACCCCTAGTGTTTTCGAAATAATTGCATGCTTTCTAGCTAGAATAGTTACGCCTTCACGTGGCCTAGAACCGTACCCCTTCTTTTCAAAATGTCAACCCATTTTTTCTATAGTCTCAAATCTGTCGAGTTGCACCATAGGTTTTAGTGTTTTATGCTTGTTCTTTTTCATTTACTTAAACCAAGCGCTTGCACTACAACAAATCCTAGAATTAGCATCCCATTTTATTAAATTGAGCACATAGATCTATGGACAAACACACAAATCACAAGATAGATCACACAATCTACTCAGTTATTGAAGAATGAAACAGTGCAAAAATGGCTTGCAGCTGTGAATGCTTTTCATTAATCAAAGAGTAATTAGATAATAATTACAATGAAGTACAATGGCTTTAATAGCCACAAGCAATTCGAATCCACATGAGGAAATTCGAATTGATTAGACTCTACTTTACTGTAGGTAACTGAGACCTTGTCTAAATCACTATCGGAGGACTCAATAGTTAACTGACCTTGTCTAAACCATAACCAGAGTTCATCGGAGTTCTAAAACACAACTCAAGTGTTACATTCAGTGTTAACTAAGGCTAAGTGACTGTGGTAGGTGAGAAATGCGCCCCTCCTAAGTGCAGTCATGTAAACCTAGCGCTAATTGAATGTAGAGGACTAGTGCTGAATGTAACTGACTCCTAACTTAGTTTGACTAGTCATCAACTGAACTGAACTGACCTTGGTTGGTTTCGGCACTCCCAGTGGCTCCTAAATTGTAGGGATTGGTCTAGGAGGCTCCTAAACTGATGCAATCAAGTGCAATCAGTGGAAGTAAGCCTCAATTAGTGTTCCCCACACTTTAGTAACTGAAACATATGCCCCAATTAGGCCAAGTGGACCCAATGGTGCTAATGACTAAAAGTAGACTGGATGGACTCCCGATTTAGACATGACTCCTGATTTAAACATATGACCAAATTGGACAAGGGAGGATTAGTAATCCTAACACCCCCCCTGAATGCTAACTTGGACAATCTGTAGGCCCTGGTAACTAAGACCATAAGTCACCCATTACATCAAGTAAAATAAAGTAACTGCTTAATACAAGGAGCTGGGGAAAAACCACATGGGAAAAAATCCCTCCCCCCCCCTCTCTAATTAAGCAGGTAGAATCATGATCAATCTAGTTCTTCTGTGCACAGGTATCCTGGGGCCTGGCATGTGAACCTCTCCATCATTATGTCTGGAGGAATCCTCCTCTTTGGAAGAAGAATGTTATGCTCAACTAAATCAGAAATATAGATAGTTGCCGGATGAAGACTGGACCCATGTAGAGCAACTGAAGTCAACTAATAAGTGAGAAAATATTCTTGAGGATTCAGAAAATTTGAGGAACACTCAAGAAACTAATATGTTGCAGCCATGAACAGTAAACTATGAGTGGTAAGAAAATCCCCAAGTGTTAGGGGCAAGTGTCCAAGTGGATGCAGAAAATATTCCTCTTTACCGGTTCTATGACGAGATGAGCATGTGATCAATGGTAGAGAAGCAATGGGACTATTGAGAGTGAATGATTGAGCTCCATAGTATGATATAGCTTCTGAAATAGCTAATTAATCACATAATAAAATATCAGCAACCTCATATGAGGAAACTAACACCAAATCCCCATCAGCAGTTTTGAAGAGAAAGTGTGGTACTTGATTTTTCACACCGAAATTGGTGAGAGCAGCTACAAGCATGACTGAAAGATCTTGGATTTTAAAATATGAACCAAATAATATCAAATAAGAAATTAAATCAGATCTAAATAGGTTCAAAACATATCCAAAACTATGAAATGGAATCAAATCCCCAGCAACAATTTTGTAGGAGACTTGCGGTACTTGTTTCTTCACACCGTTGATGAGAACAACTACAAGCAGTACTGAAAGATTATGAATTTGATATATTAAACCAAGAAATATCAGATGAGATCTAAATAACATCATATCAGATCCAATAAGGTTAATATCAGATTCAAATAAATAGTTAATCGAGACAGTGGATGCACAGCTTTCTTCTTCTTCAAAATTCTAAATTTTGGTGCATGCAATCCTGCAGGAATTTGCTGGAAAATCTAGATCATGGGGAGTGAATGGATCACTCTGGTAATATGGTATTTCTTCCAAAATATTCAAGGTATCACATATTTGCAGACTAGCAGCAACATTAGAGGGAGAAAAATCAAATTTCTCTTCACTTTCGGAAGCAATTACTGGTAAATTTTGCACATAATTCAAAGAAAAATCATCAGTGAATGTTTGCATGGAAGTGTAGCAGTATTTTTCTTCAATATCAGAGATTCGAATGTCTTCTTCTGCTTCAGCAATATGAGGAGATGAGATATCAGAGATCTCGTGAACTTCTGGAGCATCAGGAGAAGGAGTCACTGCATGGAGACTATCTTCAATTCGAATTGACTGTGTAGAAGATTCTGGTTCTTCTTCATCTTGAACAACTTCATCAGAGAGAGTGGAGGCTGAGAATTTTGGATCAAGAGTGCTTATGGTGCTGGATATTTTCTCCAAAGTGCTATTATGATTCTCATCAATCACTCCAAAGGTTCTTTCCAATCTTGTCCAGAGTTCCTTCGGGTCTTAAATAGATCTACCGAGGTAGCACAAGCTAGGAGAAAGACCAATTGCTATTGTTCCAAAATATCCATCACATTTATTCAGCCATTCATTCTCACAAAAACACTCTTTACCGAGTTCAATAGACACCCTATAGAGACCTTATCTCATTAGAGATGAAATCATCTTCTTCTTCCATTCTAAATAGTTTGAGAAGAGGAACTAATGAATCCATTCGAAGTTGTACCTGCAAAAAACACAAAAGGGACACCGTAATGAATCCATTCGAAGTTGTACCTGATATATTTGAGCATTGTGATGAAGAGTTTGGGCTAGCTTTCCCCAAGACTAAATCTTAGTTCAACCTCTTTGAATTAGTTTCTAACACCTCTGCATTTGAATTTTCCCGCTTTTCCTGGTCACCCTAGACCTCAAAGCCTCTAGGAAGGGATCTCCAACACTTGCTTGACCCAGAGTGCCCTATACTTACTTCTGAATTAACCTTGTTAAATTCCACTCTCATAAGGCAATATGTTGTTGCACATTTGCCTCCCACTGCTTCCAAGCTAAATCAATCTACATCATCTAGTTCCACAACCCCTCACAGCTCCGCAGTACCTCACAACACACTGATTTTGTCTACCATACCACCTTCTATCCCTCTTGGAAACCCCACTATAACCCTAGGGATGGCTAGGTACGCCCCTTTAAACCTCCCTGCTTCTTTTCAAGACCTTTCCTTGGGATATAGCCAAAGAATCAAACAGTTCAATGGGGAGAGGGGATATTCAGTTGAGGAACACTTGGGGTGGTTTTCAGAATGAACAAATTTGGAGGAGGTGGACTATGATGATGTGAAATCCATATTGTTTTCCCAGTGTCTTGTTGGAGAGGCTAGAAGATAGTTCACAAACCTGCCAGACCACTCCATCTTGGACTATCGAGCCTTTGAAGACACCTTCAAGGAAAAATGAGTAGATAAGAAGAACCCTAAGTTGTATATGTCCCAACACCACTCCATGAGGCGAAAGGAGAGTGAATCTATCCAAGAGTTTTTTGATAGGTTTATGAAGGTATACAATGAGATCCCCGCCTAGTTCAACCTTCCTGTTGGTTCTGCCCAGCTCCAATATGCAGAAGCCTTCGATAGTGATTTTACCTTGTGGCTAAGTGAAAGGAGATCAACCCCCTTAACAGATATGAGGAAAGACGCCATAGAGGTACAGGTAAAGCAGACCGCTGCAAGAAAGAAGAAAAGGGATGAGGGAGAATAGCGAAGGGAGGAGGGAGAAGAGAGGAGGGAGAATGAAGAAGAGATGGGTAGGAATGGAGAAGAGAGGAAGGAGAAAGAGGAGAGAGAAGAAAAGATAAAGAGTTGTAACAACCCTTTACCTCTAGATCTAGATTACAAGAGGCCAAAATAGACACGATGATGGAGAGACTCTCTATAGATGGCATACCACCTCCCAGGGAAAATCAAGAGTAGCAGAACAAAAACCAAAATTCTAGAAGGCCACAAATTATCCATAACAGGTAGAGAGGCCAGCGAAACCCTCCTAATCCACCTGTCAGACCTCCATTTCAGGAAAATTATGTGGAGCAGGATGGTGAAAATCAAGCCGAAGATGAAATCCATCAGCTAGACACTGACCCGCCCTCCACCTTTTTTACCAAAGAAGAACACGATAATGCTTGTCTTGAAAGGGGAGAGATGCCTGCAAGGGAGATAGAGGGCTTCAAGAGGGGATATCAGCTTGTTGTCATGGAGGTGTAGAGACATATTTGTCTGAGGAATAGAGATGTTCCTATAGTAAAAAATAAAGAGGTTGCAAACAAAGTCTCTATAAGAAAATTAAAGAGCATTCCACCCCTCAGGACACCTCCATGACTGTAGTGGAGCCAAAAGGGAAGGAGAAAAAAGAAGATAATCAAAGGAGCTCAGATCAGGGGCAGACCTCTTTCAGTTTGGAGGCTGAAATTGCCACATTTGTCCATACTTTATTGCATATTCTATGCCACTATGCACTAACATTGTGATTAGAAAATGGTTATTTTTTATCTCATGATTTAACTATCACACTACTTTCTTGATTGTTAGATATGATTTCATTTATATTTATCATAGTTTAACTATTCTCATTCTTTCATAATGGTTAGACTTGCATGCTCCCCCATCTTGACATTCTTGCTTGGCATGTATCTCCTGCATGTTTATTTATTTTTCTCTTTAGTGTACTACTTGCTTGGCATCATACTAATCAATGAGACATCTTTGTGGCTTCACCTTACACTAATGATTGAGGCATGAGGTCCTTCACATGCACTACAAGTATGAAGGCCTAGTTGGTGGAGGAATCCCTAATGACATTGGGGTACTGGATTGCATTACAAGGATCCCTTGAATACTCTCATGCACTTGCTTGCTTATCTATTTCCTTACAACTCACTACTATTCACATGTAATGGATAACAACTCTTTCCAAAGGGGAAATATTAGCATATAAAATTTTTACTTGGGTATTCACATGATCTTACCCAAATGGAGGTGTATTGTGCATCGTGCAGGCGAATACCCTTATGTAGTATTCATAATTGTTCTACCAACAATGATATAATACCTTTCAACTACTACTTTAATGTAATGGATCGCCTTTGTACTTTATCTTGGATGCGGGATGTCAATAGTATGTTTATAACTTAGGTGAGTTCTATAGGTTCTCTTCGTCCCTTGGTCTCTAGCCTTTGGTTTCCCATTTAACTCAATTTGACTACATAGATCATTGATTTGGGGAACTCCTTAAACCCATAGGTATAGTTGGGGGTGAAAACCCCCTTTTTGCATCCATGATTACTCAATACTCTTTAATTTGGGTCCAAAGCCACCCCAACCCATTTAGGACTTGTTATTTATGGATTCAATTTAAGTCAAGTTTCCAAAGCCCTACTTGATCTCTTGGCATTGTGCATACTATGGGTTTTATTGGGATACTATGATTATGTATCTACAAAACACATAATAGAGATTTGATTCAAGACTTAAAAACCCATTGCACTATTATTCCAAATTTGTAACATCAAGGAAACATATGTGATAAGAAATTTCCATACAAATTGGATACCCCAATGACTAACCATTGTTCTCTTATGCCTTAAGGTCATTCCCTTGCTTATTTATACAATTCAATTTCTCTATGTGAAGTCTCTATGAGTCATGTCATATTCCTAGCTATTTTATGTTTGAAAGCCCTAATTTGTATATATTTTGATTTGAACTCCCTATACCTCGACTCTAAAATCCTGAAGGCTACTTGCACTTGTAATCTCTATCACTTCTATAGGAAATCTTTGGATAACATGGTTCCAATCTTATAGGTTTGATTGCTTCATCCTAAGGCATCTTCATTGGTTTAGTTACCATTTTTTGCTCATTAGTGTAATTGATTCCTTTTCTTATTATTGTCTCCTATCATGTTATTTTATTTGTTTTGAAAACAACCAAATGCGAGTAGAAAATGTTATTGGACTTGTGAAGAAAAAACCAGGGTTAGTAAATGTCAAAATATCATCAATAAGCATTTGGTGTATTATAAATTCATGACAATAGAAGGGTGGATGAAATTTATAAGATTAAATTAGATTCCTCCCAAACCTCATGCACATATCAGTAAGATCACAACTTAGGGAAAGCACAACTTAAATTCAACAAAGTTTCTCTATCTATCTATGATCTACAACCCCACCATACACAAGCATATTGGGCAGGCAAAGAAGCCTCCAAGCTAAGGAGATCTCTTAGAAGTGAACTGTAAAGATAGTGAACCACATATAACCATCAATAGTGGTATAGGATATCTAAAAGTATCCAACACCAAACTTTTATTTAAACACTTACTTGTTCACCATCCATCATCATATGAAATCTGAGAAGCAGCATGTGTCGACTCCACGGTGCATAAGAGCAAGTAATCTTTGAAGCATCCATCCTTTTGAATCAGGTATCTTCTCCATACAAGTGAGTATTTGGTCTAATATAACATTTTACCTAGTAGCACTATTATAAGTTTAATTTATAGTCGTCAGAATGGAACCTACAAACTAAATAAATTGTATGGCTCATTCACCAAAAACTTGGCAAAAAACCAGTTTGACCTAGGAAATATCATATTACATGAATCCAAAGTTCATAATTTTTGGACATCTATCCCTCCCTGTATTTCTTCGGATGTGAGAATTCCTTGTTGTAATATGCATCATAAATAACTAAACCACCACAAATCACACACCTTCCTTGCTAGCATCAGTAGTTGCATTCAACTAACTCAAACAAGAGTGTTTGTTGCACATAAGAATCCTAAATCACAAGGCAATCGTTTTGTGCTTTACGCTCACAAAATTTCAAAAGTCAATTATTAATTGGTGGGACCGTCATTTCACAGTAGGATAAATAATTGGTGGGACCGTCATTTCACAGTAGGACAGTGCTCATCGAATGGGGTTACAAGAGGGAAAGCTAAAAATTCCCAGGGATGACGGAGAGGAGAGGAGGATAGTTACACGAGCAAGCCCTAATTCATGGTTACCGGTGTTGTGAACAAATTGACGTTGACTTCCTTTTTCTCCATCTATGGAACGAACCAATATTGTCAATCCAAGGTTTCTGCCTTCAATCGTTCATTACTCCCACACCGGACACTGTAAGTTGCGACACTGTAATTTGGAACATCTAGAGACATTTAGCATCTCCGACCATGGAAAATGTTTAACACATTCAACCTCTTCCAACTCAAAGTACCGACCAACGCTTAACTTTCGAAGCTTTGTCAACTGCCATAATAACTCGGTATGCTCTTCAGCTTCACACATGCGTCTGCCCATAACTCCAAAGATACCAACACCTGCGTCTCCCCACAACTCCTCCAAAGATACCTATGTTTTCATAGTTTGCAACTCTTTTGACTCAAACCACCAAAAAAAAGCAACAAACGAAGCTTTGTACAATGCGCCAATCCCTGTATCCTTCAGCTTCACACATTCATATGGACGAAAGGTCTCCAAATATACCAATGTTTCCATACCAACTGGATACAAGTTCCAATTAAAATCTTCAAGTCTCTGAAACAGGATCAATAGAAAGTTGAGGGGAGAGATAAAAATATCCCTAATTTGCGCTAGACTGCCAGGTAAAGTCGACCATGGTTCCTAATATGGTCAGGTTTTGTCAAGGGAGGAATTAAATATGGTCACACACCATCCAATGGAGCAATCATATCCAAGCAGTCAACGTTGAGTCAACGTGGAAGCTTCTAGATCCTTTCATACTTGGCAGCTCTTCTAACTCAAAATACCCGATAACGTATTCCAGCAACTGAAGCTCTATAAAATGTGCCAACCCTGTATCCTCTTCAGCCTCACACAGTTGATTGTCCTTAACTCCTGCAAGAATGCAAGAATGTTAATGTTAGCACCTGAAAAGGTGCATGCAAAATGTTAGCGGTTCAACCAAACAAGAAACTAATCCAGAAAATCCATTCAAGGGAAAAAATAAACGAAAAATACCTGGCATTGGCAAACTTGTATAGTTTTCATCTTGAGAAAATTAGTAGCACCGTAAGAGCACCAGAGAGAGAGTTCGACGACTTTCTTCACTAGCTTGTTTCGGCATTTGGAAACCGCAGGTGGCGCAAGGTGGATGAATGCAGGTTGCGGGGACGATTTTGATGGTGGGTAAGACGAGTTTGAAAATTTGAAACCTTGCACAACGGTGGACGATGACAGGCGCGCCCATGACTAAGGAGGTTAGCCGAAGATTGAAGGGGTTGTCGAAGAGTCTCAGGCAGGACAGGCCCACAATCTCCGATGAAACATCGATGAATGAAGACGGGAATGGTGTCATGTTCCATGGAGTCAAACGGCGGGAAAACTCTGTGAGAGGCGTCGTTGAGACATTGGCCCACTCCTATACCTGGGATTGGAATGACACATCCCAATTTCTCAAGAGGTACACACCTGTTGTCCATGCCCTAGTACACACTCAAGTGCATCTATCATCATCATGTTACTAGCGTCAATGACGTGGGATCCCGTACGGTGGGGGAAGGTGGTTTTCACCCAGCTCACCAGGGATCAAGTCCCACCGAGATATGGCCCACCGTGATAAGGCTCGAAGGGTAGACACCCCTGGATAGACTATATCCAGACGAGTTACCGATTTCCCTAACCTAAAAAAAAATCATCATGTTACTAGGACTGAAAGAAATGTCCCAATTTTTCAAGGGACTCATCATGTACCCCTCTAGAAAAATTGTTGTGCTCTCTATGACAAGGGAATCCTAACTTATTATTGATCCATAACGACACACATATCTCTTCATTACTATACATTAAGGTGAAAACATGTAATAGGTTTTAATAAAGACACCTTACTTAACTATAAGAATAAATTAATCAATATACGATAATTCACTTGTTAAATAAAAATAGTCCATGCTCGAGTTGAATAAAATAAAACATTATATATATATATGAAAAAATTGAATATATATAAATATATAAGAAAACATTGAATATTATATATTATATATGTATATATATTAAAGAGCAGTATTTAATTGAAAAAAATTAGTAAAATCATGCATAAAATAATATTCATAATTCAAAATACTTATATTTTTAGTGTTGGAATAACCAATTAAATATAACTCTTCATATATCTTGAACAAAAAAAGATGATCAGGAGACCTTGTGCTCACAACTTGTATCACTCAACTACTTGTGTAAGTCCAGAAGACTAACTTTTTAGTATATATATATAATGTTAGTTGAGGAGACTAACTTTTTAGTATATATATATGAAAAGATTTTAAAAAACAAGAGTATGTTTTTTGTTCTATCAACTTTTCTGTTTTGTAATGTTTTAAGTGCTAGATTATTTTAGTTAAATATAGCTCTTCATATACCTTATGTCTTTGAACCCTAAAATAAACCTTGAACCTAGCTCTTCATATATATATATATATATATATATATATTTATACCAAAAAAGTTATGAAGAGATTTATATTATATATTATATAAAACTGAAAAGTTATGAAGAGATTTATAAAAAACAGTATGTGTTTTTATCTATGAGCTCTTGGGTCTTTTAATGTTTTAGATGCTAGATTGTTGTCAGTTTTTTTTTTTTTTAATTTTTGGAGGTTAGAATGCAATTACACTCATAGTTTGTTTTTTTGTTTTGTTTTAAAGTGTGTTTTATTCAAAGTCAAATTGCTGGATCAACTTAGTTTGGTCCAATTAAAGCTTATATGCATCGTGAAAAAAATTTAATAAACTAGTTGCCCCCAAATTCATTGTATATGTCTAAGTTCTAGAAGCACTTCTTATATTAATTTACATGTAGTTATATAATAAAAATTAAAATACAAATGTTTTTTTTGTTTTATTTATTTAAGAGAACATAGAATTTATTAAAATATAGAAGAAAATATGATTTATATTTATAGTGACCTTCTTGCTAAGAAAGACCTAGGTTACTCCTAAGGTCTTTTAATACATAATACTAATACACAATGATGTTATGCATTATTATAATGTTGTTGAATATCATTTTTTGAGGTGTTTAAAAATTAAATTTAACTTAATTATTGATTTTAAAAACAAAAATAATATTTAAATATATATTTAAAAAAAACAAAATTACTAAGACATATATATATAATTATCTTTAATTAAAAAAAAGTTTATATCTTTATTAAATCTTTATTTGTTATCATCCCTATCTCCACTTATAAGATTGAGAAATTCCAGGTTATATCAACATAACATTACAACAATGTATTTATTTAAAAAGTAAACCTATCATTTAAGAAAATTGAATTTAGTAAAAACAAGGATCATTCCTCCCATTAACTTAAAAAAACTCAATTGACATATTAATTCTTTAAACAATCTAAATATTCTAGTTAAAATCTTTAACGACAGGAGTAATTAACGAGACTTTGACGGTCCACCTCGCCTAACAACTAACGTAAACGTATATTAAATTTAGAAAAAAACGTAAGCGTAATTTACGTAACCTTTCGGTGTACATGGTCGTCATGAAAATTTTCTTGTACAGAGGCGGCGCTGTTCCATCCCTTCCCTTCCTTGCCCTCTCTCTTTAACGTAACGTAACGTATATTCATTCATTCATAAACCCACTCTCAGGCATCTCGGCTTTTTATCAGTGCGGAATGCACGAGTGCTTACAGAATCAATATCATTTGGCCGCAAACAAAGCCCATAAAAGTTAAGGCAGCATTTTCAGACTGCAATACCCAGATTTATATTTAGAGTAATTTTGTCTCGCTGCAGTTGATTAATAATTGAGAGGTCGCTGCAGATTCGATGTCGGCAGTATCAGTGTTTCAGAAAATACGAGAAAATAATCGAGCAGGTATGCTATGTGATCTGCCACTACACCGTGTCTTTTTCTCTTCTCAGTTTCTTTCAATCGAGCGTCCTGATTGGGTTTCGATCCTGTGACGTTTCAGTTCGAAGAGCTGATGGGGATGCTGGAATCGCGAATCAAGGAGGCTCCGCAGAATTTTTTTTGCACGAAGGTATGTATATATCCATAGCATACATGTTTATTCTGATAATAAGAAATTAATGATAATGTCACAATGACAAATTGATATATGAGACTCTCCACACAACTATTTGATTTGATTGTATATACTGTGAAATTATTTGATTTGATTAGATTATATATATTCTATTTTATTTTATGTTTTGATATCTAATTATATTCTATTTTATTTTTCTTTTTGATATCTAATTAATACAGTTATATTTAATTTGTGGTTTGTGTTCATATTGATAGAATACAAGATCATAAAATATATTTAGAGGGTATACTTGTCTTATCTTTCTTCATTAGAATCTTTCTTAGTACACTTACATTGTAAAATAAAACACTTATAAGTAGAAAAAACTCTTTGTACACTTAAATTATAAAATATAAACACCTATAAATAGAAAAAACTTTGAAACCTGACTACATCATTAAAAAAATCTATACATCATAGAAGTTGGCTCCACCATGAAAAGTTCGACCCACTTTACTATAATAAAGGCTCTAGGACAGAAATGGTTTCCCTTGAACTTGGCAGATCCTTTACCCCTACAGAATGGACCTGCTTTCTAGATCCCCCTCTTCTTTCTTGATATAAGGATTTTGTCGCAGTTGGTCCAAATTGTATAACCAAAAAACCCAATGACACAGTCCACAACCAGTTTAAGAAATGCAAAGATGAAAGGCGGTGGAGTTGGATGTACATCTTTAATCGGTGAGTTTCAACAGAATTAAAAGAACATTGGTAGGAGGAATTCTTTGTTGTTTTTTTGGCATGCCACCTGTGGACTGGCCTGCCAAATCCATTGGCATGCTAGGGCTAGTCCAACGTTTAAGAAGGGCATGTAGTAATCTAGGCCTTCAGGATATTATAAAGATTTGAGGTTATAGAGTCTCCTTTGATGTCTGAGGATCAATCTATATATATATATATATATTTCTTTTAAGAAAAGGTTCTCTCTACCAGTTGGATGCCTTCTTGGGTCAATCGTTAATAAGATTAGATTGTGCGTTGGTTACGTCAAACGTCAACGGTTGACTATGCTGGATCAAGTTAAACTTTTAGACATTGGAGATTTTAAGCTTTCACAACTCTCTAATGTTACTATAATCCATGATAGGATGCTTCTTATTTTCCAGTGCAAGATTTGAAGCCTTTTTATTAGTAAACTGTTACCAGCTTTCAGACACTCTTAAATGAGTCATAATTTTGAATTTTTTTTAAATGCTGATATTGTTAAGAATTATAATCTCAACGGACCACTATCAAGACTGCATTAATTAGTTAGCTAGTTGACTAGTTGAATTGATCACATTACCTAGAATTAGTGGCCCATAATATTTGATGACCCATGGTTTTGCTGTTATGTAATCCTATAAATACGTTTGCTTAATATTGAGAAGGCGATCAATACGCCCATAGTGCTTCTGTCTTCTATCTCCTTTTCTTTTCTTTCACATGTTATCAGACCAAGGGTAAGCCTTTTCACAGAGTGGAAAGCACTCCGAAGCTGTTGGTGGCTCCATTCCTCCCCAGCTAGGGTAGGTTTGTCTATTTTATTTTTATTTTTGTTCCACATCTAATTTTGGGTTATTTATTCCCCTAACCCTAAAAAAAGGGGTGGTAAATTTTTTTTTCTTTCAGATTGAAAAAAGTGATGATTTTTTTTTACGAGAAGGCCACGGCTTCCTTTCCTTTCGAAGCGTTACCAACATAGACCACCGCACATTTCACAAAGTGAAAAAGCGGTGACACCGCCACTTGTGAGGAGGATAAGAGCGTTACCACCGCTCTGGTTGCACTTGGAGAACGCGGTGACCTGAATAGAAATATACACGATCAAAACTAAGTGTTCCATAAGTCAACCATGCATAGAACACGATGTACTTGTCCATACTGCCTGAGAGCTATAATAATTTATGGTGCTAATCTAAAAAAATTGAGATCCAGAATGTCAAACATGCCAAAAATGCCAAATTGTCTTCACCAAAAATTCAAACTCCCATGAAATTTCAAACCATTTGTCTAGTTGTGTTGCTGTTACAAAAAAATTTAATCCAAAGTAGCTCATTTTGTCACCCACTTTGGGCTAGTGTTGTGCATGGAATAAAAAAAATGATTTTAGATTTCAATTTAAAATCATGATCAGAATATCCTGACTGTTTTAATGCAAAGCTGCAGGTGTCAGGTAGGTTGTCTGCAATCCTATATCCCATCTATTAAGTCAGTCAGCATACCATATATCACTCTGGGTGCCCATATTGCTGTGGCCCCCATAGTAAAATTAATTTGAAAATTACCAAATAACAAGATTTTGAAGATTTGTCTGCATAATATAACAAAATGATATAAAATATATACATACCCACAGACTCTACCAGTACTCGTATCAAATCCCCCATCCAAGAGATCTCCATTTTCATCATAAGATGGTTTTGCCATGTTAGATAGCTCGAGGTATGTAAATTCACAGGGTTGCAGATGTTGCAAGAAGGCCTATAACATGTTTCCAGGTGAATGAAGAATGCAAGATCAACACTCTCACCAAGATATAAACAGCCTGTATGGACAAGTAAAACCAACGATTAAAGTTAAACATTTGACAAGCTCAAAAGGAGCATATTTTTATTATATCAAAATTATCGAGATAGTGATCAAAGCAACATGTACTCTGGCAATCACAACACTACCACAAAAAAAGTGTGAGATTGGAATGAACTCAACAACAGATCCTGGTGAAACAAAACAAATATACTAGTCTTCTCCAAAATGTATCACCTAAATGTATCTACATTTCCATACAAGTTGGCCATTGTTACACTTCTACCTTGGAAGAAGGATTAGACTTTAAAGTTGTTTCTCAAGTGTTTATGAGAAGCTCTCCTATGTAGGCTCATGTTCCTCAACAGAAGAGAGGATTCAACAAACAAATTTGGCCGTGTCACACATTCCTTAAGTATTTTTCAATGATCATTAATTCAGACCACAATGGTTTAACCATATTATGATGGCTTTACCGATCCAATTCCATGATCTGAGACCTTTATTATGGATCCCATAATTCAATATAATTATATAATTAAAGTGATAACTACAGAAGATGTTTTTTTCCAGTCTGCACATGTTCTACACCGGGCATCACAAAAATGCATGTTTCTTTTATTTTCAACCTTACTTTAATGCACATTGAATTGCATACCCTTATTTGCTACACGGTTTTCAATCTATTCCATGTAAAGATACATGAAATTGTTGGGATACCCATATTTGCCCCTGGTTGGGGCTTGACTAACCCTTAGCTTCACTCGTTGCCAGCTTCATAGCCCTCCTGCAACAATGACATGTATTACATTCTTCTTCAATCCAACTGCAAGAACTGCTAGGACCAAATTTCCTGTAGCTACCACCCAGTGTGATAACCAAAGATCTGTTCAACACTGCACCTCAACCCATGCTGCACAGATCAGAGGGTACTGTGACAAGAATTTAGAGGAGGATTGATTGCACTCGACATCAGCATCACCACATGGTATCCCAGAGATGTATGACTAGCTTCCTCAACCATGGATGCTAGGAGTCAGGACTGTCTCTGCTTTTTCATCGATATCTTTCTCAAGCACCCATAGGAACTCGGAGGATTTTGAGGCCACCAATGTTTACTCCCTAGGTTCCCCCATTAACCAGGCCACTCACCTAAGGACATTATGTGGCAAGCTCGTAATGTCGACATATCTACTACAGGTATAGATGATGAGAGTGATCTGCTATCCTTTACTTTGTCTTTGTTGAAAGATGCATTATGCACTGCCTTAATAGTGTTGGTACATGTTGTATTCCCAGTCCCATTGAACTATTTTGGTCATTTAAGGATAAACAATTTCAATTTCTTTAGGGCACCAGTGGCAGATGACTGGCCTTTTATCATACATCCCCCTTCTAGACAGCTCTGTTGGGTCCTTTTGGAGAGGGTGATTTGGAGAGTGCCCAATGTCACGGGTACCTCTGACTGTCTATGAATGGAATCATAAACAGATAAACCATGCTGATCACAGATTTGTAAGCAGATGGTGTGAACTTCCCAAGCCACAGTGAGTTATCGAGTCCTTATCTTTGCGAACTCAAAATTCTAAATCTATATCTGATTTACTCATCTCATCCTTCAAGCTAAAATCCTTGTTTATGTCCATAAGTAGCAGTTTTTAGTTCATTTTGTGTTTGTCATAAGTCCACAAGTAACAGCTACAATAGTACCAACCGGAAGGCCACCGTACCACAGTAAACTTGAGCTCTCCAAGGTGATACTGATAAGAGGATTACTAAATGTCAGTCCAAATTCTAACAAGCAACCATTTTCAGTAGGATGGCAAAGTTGCAAACTTTTGTGGGACGCATTGAGACCAAGGTCTATCTTTGAAAATATTAATAGCTACTTTTTCTTGGGGCAAATGGAACTCAAATCTGCTCAAATCAATTCAAGCTTGAACAATGTCTCTTTTGCACCTTAACAAAGGCATCTAACTGGAACTAAAAGAAGATGGGTTTAAAAAAAATAAGAACTTTGATCTCTTTCTTAATACTATTATTACACCCCTGAAGAGGGGTGATGTGTTCACCCAAAACATCTGGAAATAAATCACATATGCAGTATTACCAAAACAAATACATAAAAAATAAGAGCTAGTTCTCAGCTAACATGGTCATTGTGCTTCATCGATAAACCAACAAGGTGACGGTTGGGAGTGTTATATTTCTTGGGATCCATGATAAAGCTCTTTAACTCCTCTGTCTTTTTTAGAGATTATTATGCTGCATTGTTTTGACTCCATAAGACACTGATCTTTTGCCAAAGAGGTTTCTTGGGAAATGTGTTTTTATGTCGTCTAAGGAATCGCAAATGAAAATATTGTTCACCAAGTTCTAGGGGCTCCCCTTTGGTCTTAGGAGTTCACCTAAAGCGTTGAAGAAGCTAAGTTGAGGTGACATTGGGCTCTAGCTTCTCCCATGCTTGCCACTCATTGCACTGTGATTTGTGACTTTATCGTGGATGCTATTTTGACTAAAGAAAGAAGGAAAATTGTTGCCTTATGTCTCATACAAGACAGTATAGACTATTCACTATTTCATTATATTGTAGAGGCTGATGTCCCAAAAAGAGCATGGAATATACTAAAAGAAGTATTTAGTGAAGAGCCGGTGGTAGAAGAAGATGACTTTCAAAGTCACACAAAGCACCATGAATCCCACAGTGAAGAGGAAGACAGTCAAGATGATTGTCTATGAGGCAGCCAGTGATCATGTAATCCCAACAAAGATTGTTGATCTTGTTGTGTTTGTTGATGACAGTGCAAATAAACCTGTTAATGTAGTAGTACCCAGTGACGTGAGCAATAGTCTCTCTGAGCAAGAAACAATTGATAGCAGCATAGAAGCTGCAACAGTTGCTGAGAATGAGCAACAACGAGTTGATAGCGGCACGAAAAAAAAATATTATGCAGTCCACCCCAAAACCAGAAAACCAGAAGTTTGAGGGAGATCTATGAGCAGACTCCTGTTAGTGATGAGCATCTACAGTATGCTTTGTTTTCTTCTCAACCAACAATTTTTGAAGAAGCAATGAAGGATGCACAGTAGGTACAAGCAAATGAAGAAGTCAATAATGAAGTAGCTGCCATTGATGAGCAACACCAAGATGTGAATGCTCTCCAAGAAGAGCTGAAATATATTCATATTTTTTCTGACCAAATTTTTCAGTGTGCAAGTAAAATAGATAGCAAGAAAAATCATATTGAAACAGAAGAAGAAGAAGACTTGCACTATGTTCCAGAAGCTACAGAAGACATTGAAGAACAACTCCTTAGCATCAAGATCCAAAAGACAAAGAAGAAGAAGTCCAAGTACAATTCAAGGAAAAAAATTGAAGCTGAAGTTTTTAAGTGAAATGTAAGCCTAGCTGAGACATAGACCGGCAGGCATATTTTTGCATTGATAGTGCTGAAAGGATTGTCCTAGTTGAGATTAAGGGTGTGTTAAGAATTGTAATCTCAACGGACCACTACCAATACTGCATTAATTAGTTAGTTAGTTGACTCGTTGAATTGGTCCCATTACCTAGAATTAGTGGCCCATAGTACTTTCAATGATCCATGGTTTTGTTGTTATGTAATCCTATAAATACATTTCCTTAATATTGAGAAGGTGATCAATAGGCCCATATTGCTTCTGTCTTCTATCTTATTTTTCTTTCACAGGTATCAATACAGCCCATTCTGATTTTTCATCGATTTATGTCTGATAAAATTGATAACCACAGGGGTGAAGGGTATTCATTTGTATAACCTGCTGTATTATTATTTATTACTCCTTTACTTTGGCCATCCCCGCGCTGTGTTCAAGAGCTGCATCAAATATATACTTGATCTACCTTCATATAGAAGAAGAGCAAAATGTGTGTTTGCTTTGCCTAAATTCTATCATTTTAACAGAAATATGTTTTTTCCAATGGATATGGTTTGTGATTAAGAAATTTCATCATCTATATACTGATATCTTATGTGTGCAGAACCCGACGTTGGATGTGGAGGCCGAAGCAAAGACACCCGCAGAGGATGATTTCACATGGAGGATCAGGAAGTTTTTAGAAGACTTGGATGGAATTCAGATGGACCCACAAACTCCTAGTAGTTGATTTTTCTTTGTCCATTTTCAGTAAAATGAGCTGGATTTTAAAGGCTCTATACCTTTTTCTGAGCGATGGAACTATCTTAATAATAGCATATTAAGCATTTCCAGGATAATTTTAAGGACTCTAGACCTTTTTATCAGATATGGAACTATCTTAATAGTAGTATATTAATCATTTAAGATTTCTAAAGCATTTAGTCTGTATAATATTATATCATATTAAGTATTTTCCCAAACACAGAGCGATGAATAAATTTATTAGATATGGAACTATCTTAATAATTGCATATTAAGCATTGCTAGTATGATTTTAAGGATCCCGGACTTTTATCAGACATGGAACTATCTCAGTGATAATATATTAAGCATTTAAGGTTTCTAAAGCATTTCATCTTCATGATATTATTATTATATTATATTAAGTATTTGCCCAAACAGAGAGCGATGAATAATTCTATTGAGAGGTACATTTATTACAATTTATAAAACAGTATCAAACCATTCAGAAAGATCAATATAACCCTTTAGTATTAATTCCTATCATTAAAAGAACTCTACTGAAACTGCATAAGCTTTTTTAAATCCATAAACATTAAAAACTGTCTTTAAAAGCAATTTTCCTTTACCACATAAAACCCCAAAAGAGACCTGAGCGTAAGCCCACTCTTCATTAGTACCACACGAAAACCTGTGAAGGTTACATACTGCTGATAAGGCCATTCTACCAGAAGAAAACCAGTAAAGGTTACATACTGCTCATAAGCCTATTCTACCATAAGAAAATCTGGAAACATGTTACATATGGCTAGTAAAACAGAACTTAAAAGAAGCATGACCAATGTATCAAACAGATTTCACAGAAAAAACCTATAAAGGTTACATAGGGCTGATAAAACAGAACTAAAAAGAAGCATGAATCTCAAAGAAAAAGCCTTTTATTAAAACTAAAAATAAGCATGACCAATGTATCAAATAGATCTCAAAGAAAAAACCTGCAAAGGTTACATATGGCTGGTAAAAAAGAACTAAAAAGAAGCATGACCAATGTATCAAACAGATCTATTATTCCTCTTCATTAATGTATCAAACAGAATTAAACTAGAAATTTATAAGGACGACCTAACTTCCTCTTCATTAATGTGACATTTACATATTGCTGAAAAAGAACTGAAAAGAAACATGAACAATGTATCAAATAGTATGTAGGGATTTCAAACAAATTGGTTCTAGCAGCTTCTTCATTTATGTATAATGTTCTCTCTGATGGCTTCATTGACATTTTTGGATTATATATTTCCTTTTATGTTTAGCTCTTTGTAAATATGTCCATATGGAAGTGATATGGAATAGCAGGAGAACGACCATTTGAGTGACTTACATTCTGTGAGTCAATTTCCATATCTGGTTAGCGAATATTGGCTTGTACCATCAAAGAATGTAATATATATAATATTGTGTAATATTATATATAGTTAATATCGTGTAATATTTTATATAGTTAGAAGCCTGCTCCTTAATTGCTTTTGCGATCGATTGTTTGAGTGGTACTGTTTGCCTTGGAATTCGATGACAAACAACCCAAGTTACTGTTTTGACTTCTATACCCCGGATTTGGTCATGTTAGCAGCCTAGCCTTGCAGCCACAGGCAGAACCATGCAGTCCTTCAGAGGCCATTAACCTGCTGGAGCACATACCTGTATTTGTATATTTATTGAGCTGAGTTCTGCACGTTTGGGAAACAGAGTACAAATCCAGCCTGAGAACAGATTTGAGTTAGCTTTATTGAGAGATGATAGAAATCTAGTTTATTTCTTACCTATAGATATTCTATTGCAGAATAGAGAACTGGCACATGTAAATGGTTTGGAAACAGAGTTGGTATGATGTGAATGCATTTGAAATCTAGCAGACAGCTCTTGGAATTGGCACGCTCGGAAACGGTCTGGTCATCACAAGCAACCAAGTCTTGAACCAAGCTTGGAAATAGAGCCCATTAATGCTGGTTGGAGAAGAGCAGGCCAGGGATCTTGTACTCATTTCAGGAAAAAACAAAATTCATTGAATTTATTTATCATTTCTCAAACATAAAATATATGGCTCTGTATCCATAGGTGCATTGAACATTATATATATTTGACATACGTTACATTGTAATCATAATCTTGGAAACAAAATTGAAGAAAGAAGTATTCTCTCGGTTAACACGGACTTCACCAAAATAGCACCGAGTAAAAATGCGGAAAGATTATTAAACAGACTCCTGAAACGATAACCCAGAGGAAAATGACCAACAATCCACTTTACACAAACAAAACATTTCAGAGCACTAACGCTCCCTTTATTACCAGAAATCTTTGCTATTACACTCTCCAATATCACAGTAGCTACGGTCATAAACAGAAGGGAAACACTGGAATGGAGATCCAGGTATTTCATTGACTGCAACAGTGAATTCCACCTGGGAGTCACCATTCTCCATATGCAACAGGCACTGGTTGCACCCATGACACCAATTTCTCATGCAGCCACATCATCCGTTGAGCAAGCATCCATATGATACAGTGCATTTGTATCTGTAGTACAATGGCAGATCTGTAGAGACTGAGTGGTAGAGAACGCAAAGATAAATATTGCAGAAGGACGGACCGCACATCAGAAACATTTGACCATACATATACTCCATGAATTGCCTCATCGAACATTTGGGCGACGGCTGTGACAAAGACTTTCGTCCCTCCACCAGGTAAGTGGAGAGAACATCTTTGGTACCAATCTCCCAATATGACATGCCTCTTAAAATACGAGAAAAGAAATCTGCTAAATTTCTTAGACTCGTGATACTGAAGACAGGAAAAGTAATAGAACCTGATACGGTTTCACTTACTTCAAACTGTCCCTTGAAAACCATCCCAACCAGCAAAGTAAATTTATAATGAACAAGTGCATCGTAATATCGGCTTCTCTGCCAATACTAAACAAGCCCATTCTGTGCAATAAAATCCAAGGGATTTGGCAAGAATTTTGATTGCAGTCCTTATGCTTAATGAAACCCATTCTTGTTTATGGAGTTTGCCAAACTCCATAATGTGCAATGGATTAGATTCTTGCAACTTCACTCGAACTTTGTATTATGCAAAGATCCAAACCTTGGCTAGACTCTTGCTACTTCACTCTCATTTGTATTATGCAAAGACGCAAAGTTATATGCATACAAAAACTGGGCGTAGCAATCTCTCCTTGTTATTCCAATAAAATGGAAAATCTTTTGCATCCCTGCTTTCACTCAAAGAATGAGAAAAAGAAAGAGGGACTCAACAGGTTACTTCTCTGTTTATTCCAGTTTAATGAGAAGAAAGAGTCTTTTGCTTTTGTTTTTTAATTTCTGTTTATTATTCTTCCACTTTAATAAGACGAAAGATTCTTTTGCTTTTGCCTTTTAATTTCTGTGCTTATTATTCCACTTTCTTTTGCTTTGCTTTAGCTTTTTGCTTTTATTGTTTATTCCACATTGACCATCTTTTGCTTTTGCTTTTACTGTTTATTCCACATTGATCAAAGCAATGTTCCTCGAGAAAATCGACAAGTATTTTCTTTTATTTTTTAATAAATATTTTTTGTTTTTATTATGTTTTAATTTTTTGGTTTATTTCATATAAATAAATATTTTTTGTTTTTATTAATATTTACTTCCATAGTTAAAGTCTATAAGCTTATATATCTTAGAATTTAAAAAATGGACTACAATCCTACTATAATGAGACAAATATATTGTGCAGATTCATTCTATAAAAATGTATGTGCAGCTCATGTGAGCGACTAACTTCATGCTCCCAATTGGGAAGCTAGGAATCACGATAACTCGGAATTGTTATATTAAGTGTAATAGCTTTACATTAACTTTTAAATCAACTATTAGATACAACTATTAACTTAACTCCAATGATGATACAACTATGACCTTAACAAGCACAAATTAAGTGGTGGTTATATTGGATTAATTATTATATATAAGGAATTGACGCATTCTTTAGGAAATAAACATTATCAATGTGTCAAATATATACATGTTGGTGTATTCCAAAAATATTAATCTTATTAGTTCTTGCTGTAGGCAGAGACTCTTGTTTTCATTTATTAGTCCCCGATGTAGTCACTCCAGAGACATTTTCACTTTTTTCTATTATTTTCATAAAATGACATTTAATTTTTGAACATGTCTAAAGTGTAGTTATAGTTTTGATTTATTTTCTTTATTAAAATTTATTATGACTTTTTTTAAAACTCTGATTGGTGCTATACCATAAAAATTATGATTCAAAAAATTGCAAAATAAAAAAAATTCAACCATAGAAACTTTTGTGAATGTAAAACTTTCTTATTTTTTTCTAATTTATCCATATTAGTTTCTAATTTTGCAGCACATACTATTGTTTTCAGATATTTCTATTATTTTCATGGAATGACATGAAAAATTATGATTGAAAATTGTAAAATAAAAAATTTCCAATCATAGAAACATTTAGTAAATACAAAACTTTAGTTTTTATCATTATTTTCATAAAATAATATTTAATTTTGTATTATGCCTAAAGTGTAGCTAATGCTTCATTATTGCTAGTTTCTGTTCTTTTTTTCGCTAGTAATGGCTAAAAAAACTGGTTGAGTGGTTACTAATGTAATTGAGAACTTGTTGGTGCCCAATACTGAAAATGGTATGAACAATAGTATTTTTTTTCTTTGCATAGACTATTAGGCAGACTGCTGGAAGATTTTATAATTCTGGAATAGTAATATTCCTTTTGTAGCAGAATACATAGGTACAATATGTGATTGAAGAGATATTTCCGAGATCCTTTGGGATATTTTATGCTAATCAGCATTTACAGAATGTACTTCTTTTCTTAATGAATAGAAGAACGATTTTTTCCCTAGGAAAAAATGATTACAAACAACATAAATAAAGAGAAATCTGTAATAAATGCAACAGATCAATATGAGCAACAAATTTTGGTTAAAAATCAATCATATATAAAGCTAATTTTTGTGTTGTCTCAAACCTAGTTGATATATTTTGAAAATGTGACCTTTTAAAAAGAAATATGTGCTCTTAACCGTTATGAAAACTCAAGCTGCACTTAATAACAAATTGGTCATAAACACATACAAAAAACAACATCATCTTAATATACCAATTAATTATTTTAAAATAATTATATACATTATAACCATTCACCAATACATTTCACTTTAACTTAAATCTATATAATTAATTTTCTAAATTTAACACCTTAATAAAGACAAATAAGTTATTAGAATTTTGAACTTATATACACAATACATATTACTTATATTTCTATTCCTAAAACTCCATGTGCGTAAAGGGTTTGTCATTTGTGTGAGTCTATGAGGGTTGAGGATGAAAATCACTTTCTCTTAAAGTGCTTTGCTTACACTCACATTAAATATGAGTTTCATAGTATTTGTTACAATACAAACCTTTATAAGCTCCCAACTTGCCAAAACTATAGTGAGCTTGGAAAGCTTCTTGGCCAGTTTTTTGAGCATTGGAATAAGATTTTAAAGTAAACCAAGTATTTTCGTTCTTCAAGTCCGATACACCAAAGTTGAACGTTAATCATCATCATCATTGTATTATGCAAAGATGCAAACCATGGCTAGACTCTTGCTACTTAACTCTAATTTGTATATGCAAAGACTCAAAGTTATATGTATACAAAAAATGGGTGTACCAATCATGTTTCTTCTAAATCTTTTGGATGCCTTCTTTCACTTAAAGAATAAGTAAAGGAAAGAGAGATTCAACACGTTACTTCTCTGTTTATTCCACTTTCATAAGAAGAAAGAGTCTTTTGCTTTTGCTTTTAAATTTCTCTGCTTATTATTCCATTTTAATAAGAAGAAATTGTCTTTTGCTTTTTAATTTCTCTGCTTATTATTCCACTTTAATAAGAAGAAAATGTCTTTTGCTTTTGCTTTTGCTTTTCTAATTTATCTGCTTATTATTCCACTTTCTTTTTCTTTTGCTTTTGCTTTTTAATTTCTCTGCTTATTATTCCACTTTCTTTTGCTTTTGCTTTTTAATTTAGTTGTTCATTCCACATTGATCATTTTTGCTTTTTCTTTTTAATTTAGTTGTTTATTCCACATTGATAAAAGTAACGTTCCAACTTTTGGGAGAAAATGGATAAGTATTATTTTTCATTTTTATTTTTTAATATATATATATATTGTTTTCATCCATGTTTCAATTTTTTGGTTTATTTCATATTAATAAATATTTTTTGTTTTTTATTAATATTTATGTTCATTATGTTCATAGTTAAATGGATAAGGGTATATATTTTAAAATCCTAGGATGAACTACTCTCTATGCTTTTTCATCTATGAGCTAATAAGACAAATGTAATGTCCAAATTAATTCTATAGGCCTCCTTCAAAATTCTTAATTAACTATTATAAAGAATAAAAAATAGTTCAAGTGATAACTGCATTTTGTGGTAGTTGGAAAAAAATAAAAAAAAATAAAAAAATAGTTCATGTGATAACTGAACTTGATGGTATGGTAATGACTACAGTCTATGTGACAATGGAACTCCATCTAGTAGCCAACTAATGTGCACAAGGTTTTGTCAAAGTGCATTTTATAGTTGGGAGTTGAAGTAATGTGCACTTAGTGTGACCGTCTAACTCTTAATAAACTCCTCTAGACTCTTAATAAATTTCTCTAAACTCATGTGATAATTGCACTTAGTGGCATGGTAATGTACAACTGATGTGATAGACCTTAACAACCACAAATTAAGTGGTGGTTATATTGAATTAACTATTAGATATAAGTAATTGACACATATTTTTAGGAAATAAACATTATCAATGTGTCAAATATATGTTTTGTGTATATTCTTAACATATGAATCTTATTAATATAAATGTTTATAATTGTTACTAATTTATATTGATAAAAAATTCATATTTAAATTAATTTTTTAAACTCCTCTAAACTCTTAATAAATTTCTCTAAACTCATGTGATAATTGCACTTAGTGGCATGGTAATGTACAACTCATGTGATAGACCTTAACAACCACAAATTAAGTGGTGCTTATATTGAATTAACTATTAAATATAAGTAATTGACACAGTTTTTTAGGAAATAAACATTATCAATGTGTCAAATATATGTTTTTTTTTGTATATTCTTAACATATGAATCTTATTAATATAATTGTTTATAATTGTTACTAATTTATATTGATAAAAAATTCATATTTAAATTAAAATTTTAAACTAATTAATTTCACACTAATATTTTTTTTTCATTCATTGGTTGATTAAACCTTTTCATACACGAATTGTATACTTTAGTGTTATGGAGTTTTCCCCACTCCATAAACAAAAAGAACATGGAGTTCCATTGGCATGATTTATGTTTATGTTTTGGTATTTTCATGGTATTGATGTGCAACGCTTCCATGAGATCTCTAGGTTTTGTTCCTTGAGTCCTATCTTTGCTTCCTCGAGTCCAGGGTTCTCCCAACATTTTGTATGGGCATTGGTTTGGTGGGACATCTCATCTTTAATAACAAACTACACATCAATCTCAGTTGGTGACAATGTTGGTGTTGGTTAGCAAGGGCTTTGTCCAAGTTGACTTGTGGAGCATGGACACGGTTATGAAAGGGAAGAGCATTCCCTAACCTATACATAGGAAAGAGAAATACTTGCTCCAGGAAGATGTGGAAGGAAAGGAGGTGCATTAGCTAACTAAAGGTGGTCATTAGAGTCTGACTTCATTCTGGTGAGGTGAATTGAAGGTGGGATTCCCATAACTCAGAGTGGGCTCCTCAAATATCAGGATTTGTGTCTATATATCCTAAACTCATGCATGAGGGTGTGTCAAGTGGCTAGTGGGCCCTAGATAACATCTCCATGGCACTAATTAAGTGACAACATTATCCTAAGCTAGGAAACTGACAGAAAAGCTATGGTGGACTAGGGAAGATTATTCAATAATCCTAACATTCAACTCTTCTCTTTTTCCCTTTTTGTGTACCTATGATATCCTTCCCTTGGGCATTGTTCTGAAATGCCACTACCTATTCCCCACTTTCCGGATCTACAATTCTCTCTCACTCGGGATTTGGAACATAATTGCAGGGATAATTTCTATTTGAAACTATCAAGTTGGAAATGATATGACGAGGATCATAGGACGCCTCCTCTGCTTTTTCCAAATTCAACTGTTTTAGGAACTCTTCTATATATTGTAGGGCATTTAATCCTTTTACTTGGAAAGGGCCCCCAATTCCTTGGGTAATAAAAAGGTTCTTTGGCCTTTGAAATGTAGTAAATGCATTTGGTTAGATATGAATCTTTGCCTTGTAAACTCCATTGCAAACACCCTTGGTGTGAGGAAATTTAAAAGCTTGTAGGGTTCCTCCTCAATGTAATGTCCCAAATTTTGCATTGGGTCACAATGGCCAAATCACATTTTCCATATTCATGAAAGTTTTCAGGTGGATGCTAAAAGTCAAATAATTGCCAAGGAGGAAAATCACTAGTTTCCTAGGTTGGGGGTGGACGCTTTGAGATTTGGAATAAGGGGGATAATAAATGATGTTTAGACATTAGGAGATAATACATATTTAATAATGTATCTTATTAAATATATACAAGATAAAATTGAAGTGGCAATGGATCATGGAGATACATGGAGACTATGGGGCCCACACAAGCTAGAAAAGTGGTGCCACATGGCATCCTCCTCTTGCAATCTTGAATCTATGGGAAGCCTAATGTTTTTAGCTAGATCATAAGGTTAATATACTTGTCGATATACTTCATAGATCGAATTTGGGATGAATTGTAACTTACATGGGAAAGGAAGAGCCAAATGGGAGTTTCATGGACACTTGACTAGATTCCCCTTACATTTATGACATCTATGACACCAATGATGGAGATTCTATGACATTTATGACACAATTCAGATATGAAGGCTGACATACTGACATGACAGGCCTGAATAGAGCATCTTAGAGGTCAAATTTGGGAGTTGGAGAAGGCCAAGAGGCTCCTACTCAAATTTGGGAGAAGAGGGAAGGTGAAGAGAGAGGCCACATGGCATAGCATGAAAAACCACACCAATTCATCTTAGATTTGGTTTATGGATGGATTTGGAACCTTAGAAGACCAATAATGTTTATAAAATATAGGGATGAGCCATGAGAAGAGGATTTTTTTATCATTTGATGAATTTGGGTTTGTGAAGAGAGAGCTAGTGGATGACTAGTTCCTTGCCTTAGCGAATTTCGATGGTGAAAGATTCCCATCCTAATTGGTGATTTGGAGAGGACACTCAGGTATTTCAAGGAGCTTCAATGGAGTCATAATTTACAAGTGCAAGATATAGGAAGCTCATGGAAATCTAAATATCAGCTTGTTCTTCCTTTCATCTCAATTTTTCTCACCATCTTTCAACTCTATGGAGTGAGGCGCACTTGGTGAGCTATTCATTTATTTGAGGGAGATTCTCTTGCTCCAGTATTTTGTATTCTGATGTAAATGTTCTGTATTTCAAGTTCAGAAATCTCTCAGGTCCAAAGGCCAAGATACCTCGTGTATTATTGTCCAATATTGAAGAAACGGTGCCATTTCCTCAATACCTTGTTGTAAACTCTTGCAATCTTGATGGAATAGGATATATGTGTGCACCATTGGTGATTTATAAATGAATGAACTGTCATTAAAGTATATTATGGGTTTCATGGTCTGTGACTAAGAATTTGTGTCCATTGGATCAAATTTCATAGCATTTGGGGCAAACTACATCTCATTTCCCCAAGGGTCCAAAACTAGTTTTTTATATCTGATTGAAAGAAGTGATAACAGCCATGGGAGGTCGATTAATTATGCATATGAGTCTCTGATAGTGTCTTCTACACATCCCCTACCTCAATTTAAGAATTCAAGTGGGTTTATGCACATTTTGGAAGTTATTTATACCACTTACCCCGGGGGGTTTGAACCCAAAATTGCTAGTAAAATCATCTATCTTGTTCAAAATTTGGTGCAGACTTGAATACCTGATTGTAGGGACATAATACATCCATAAAAATTATAATTAAGATATTATATCACTCATACACCTTCTGGTACAATTTGAGATCATTTGGAGCTATTTGGAGTCATCTACCATTGGGGGTTGGAACCTCAAAAACTACTAGTAAATTCATGGAGTTCTCTTGGATACCTATTCGACCCAAAAACCACATACGATGCTTCAAATATACTTTAATTAATGTCTGATAACAGAGCCAAGTATCATACCCACCATTAGTGAAGGTTGTATAGTGCTGTGAAGAGATTTGTTCCAGGATCCAAGGGGGATTTCTACCTCCCAAATTGACTAGTCTTGTCCTGAAAATTATTCCCTTAAAAATTGCATACCATGGTTGGGTATATCAGTTGATTATATGTCTGATATATGTGCTAATATTTCCCATCACCCCTCAATACATTCCTCACCAAGTTTGAAAGCAATTGGAGGAATTTTGGAATCAATTGAATCCATATAACTAGAGTTGTAAGAAGATGAATTTGAATACATTGTGAAAGAATTGAAGAATTGGTCATTTTGATAAAATTTCCTAAAAGAGGACATTACAGTGGTATCATATCATGGTCTTGGAACCTATTGAAGTTATGGATGGTATAGATGAATTGAATAAAGTCATTAAGTCATGTGGTGATGATATGACCAGGCAGGTTAAGCAAGCATTCGAATTGATGGCTAGCCAATTTATGGGTAGTAGAAGTTTCCATCATGAAGAGACACATAAGACCATTCATTTTGAATACCTTAATGATTGGTTGAAGGAATTTATGAAAAATAATTCAAATAAGAACTCATTAAGGAATAATCATTAATGCACAAGTAGGGAGGAGACCGAGGAGCAACAAATTTCTGTGGGTGGTGAAGAAGAAAAGGAATTACATCAAGAGGATCGAAATTTAATCCCAAATGAATTTGAAAAAGATGAGGAAACATCACATGAGAAGGAAGAAGAGAACCTTGAAACTATTGAATATCATTCTGAAACAAATTCTACTATGGACATGGACCAAAGGGCATCTACGGATGGATGTTTGAACTATGAAGGAGTACCCAATGATGGGTGCTCACACCTCTATGTTGGTGACATAGAGATCACTTTTGAAAGTGTTGCTGTAAGACAAAATTCCATTAAACATGAAAATGAATACCTTGTAGCAGTTGAACAAGAAATAAGATCAACTTCCCCATCACCACTTGAGCTTCATGAAGTTGGTCCAAGAAAGAAGGAAGAAGATGAGGAGGTTCATTTGCAAGAGCCTCATTTTCTTGAAGGGTCCTTAAATATGAATGAAAAGAAGATCCAAGATGCCATTAGAATACTCCATGACACTCGAGCATTGGTATCAAATTCTTGTTGGAGAGCTACTTCCTTGGAGGAGCCATCCTTCCTTGAAGACATGGAGAATATTCAAAGAGCAATGTGCAACATCAAAGGTAATTTCATGTCTTTGATTTTTGATAGAAAAAATATCATTGAGATTAGTGAATGGTTACATGAATCCTACTTGAAGAATAATGAAGTTATTCATAAGCTCACAATTCAAAATGAGCAACTTCTTGAAAATTTGCAAGGCACTTGTTTTTCCTCCCATGTTTTAGATTGTCAAATGGTAGATTGTTTGGAGGATTCTCATGACATGGTGGATCATGAGAAATTTGGAAATTTGAATGTACTTGATGTGTTTGAATATGAACTTGAAGAGATACAAACACTTAATATGGTGGAAGAGGAACTTGAATTGTCTCTTGATGAAGGTTATGCAATTTTTAAAGAAGAGCGCGATTCCTCTACATTGGAACCAATCTATGACAAAGGTTTCACCCTTTTGAAGGAGCTGAATGATACTACCCATATAGATGCTTACCATGATGAAACTTCTGCACTTTTTGATCATTTGGGTGAGTTAGTTCATTCTCCTACATCCTACAATTCCATGTTTTGCAGCATTAGTCTCAATGAAGTATGGGTGAAAGGGTTCTTTTTTATGGTGCCACATGAGGAGTATGAAACTCCTATATTTACTTTTTATTATGACATGGTTGGAGAACACTCTTATTTAAATTTGCAGTAGCATCCTTTGTTACTTTATGATGATGCACATCTAGATGGATGCACCCATGATATGCATTTGAGTCACTTAAAGACTCATTGTTTTTCTTGCTCAACACTTGGTTCAATTGATGTTGGAAGAACTTCATCCGACACTTGGGTGAAAAGGGATATGATTGAGAAACATTATTATTGGCAGCAACATCCTCTATTATTTCATGATGATATACATATTCCTGGGTGTATTGATGAGACTTCTTTGAGCCACTTGAAGTCTTCATGTTTTATTTGCTCCTTATTTGGTTCATATTTTGGTGGAGGTTCTTCATTCACTTCTTGGATTAAAGAACAAATGGCTGATTATTATTTTGATGCATATTAAATTATTTGGGAGAAACATTATAGGACATGGGATCCTCACCTATGTCATTGGAGCAGGTTTGATTGGTCACTTGAAGCATGTATGCACTTGGCAAATGATAGTGTACTCACTTGGAGGTATAAGCACTTTTATGATTTTTTGATGAGGCACCTCCTTGATGTATCTTTTTATTATGTTGTTATGTAATTTGATGATATATATTATGTACTCATGATGTTTGGAAGAATGCATACAAGAAAATGGGATCCAGGTGTTAGCACTCAGAATGTACCCAGGTTGTAAAAGGTACACCCCAAGGTAACAGCAAAACCACTTTAGGAAGATATTGGTATTCTCTCCTAGAGAGGGATCTCTCAACATGAACTTTACAAATTGCAAGACCAAACGGTAACAATATTTAAAGGTTTATTTATTTGGTTGAAACAATCACATATCCATTGGGCAACAGAGTCATATACATATAAAAAGATTCCCAAAATGTATACACAGGATTTTTCAAAGGCAAGATAAACACATAATTGCAGTCATCTCATTTGTCAGGGTGAAAATAGAAGAAATGAGGGAACAGCCCATCAATATAGAGCGTCTAAGACGAATTCCATATCAACTTTAGTAGAAAAGATCATATAATACCTGAAACGATGAATAGAGCATAAGCATATGAATTCTAAACATCAAACACTATGTTCCAGATACGACAGAAAAAACAGAATGGAGCGTTACACAGGGAAAATTACAAATCACACAGAGAAAGAAAGCACGGACTGCAATGTCAATGATACATGAATCTCTGAAAAAGAACTCTCATGCATTCATTTTGGTAAAAAATAAGACAGATATGTTCTCCACAAATCACTTCCTCTGATGGGTTCCCACCCCCATCTCATAAAAGAGATACAAATTTATAGATCAAACAATAAGTCTGCCTCCAGCAGATCAATAACAGAATGACCGGCGTAAATTAGAGTTTGTAATCGAAATCCTACACCACTAGGAATTTGTTACAATTCCATTCCTAACCGATCACAAAGTATGAATCAACTGAATAACAAACTTGGGCCTAACAGCTTCCACGTTTTCGCCTAACAGCTCCATGCCTTTGCGCCATCAGCTCCATGTCTTTGCCCCGTCAGCTCTTCGATACCATGACACCTGTTCTTAGGAGGGAACGATATACTTTGTTTTCCCAAAGCTATCGACAGCTTTCCACTGCTCCGAACTCGGGCGTCGCACTCCATCATCTCGCGGATGGTCACCTCTAGCTCCATATATGTTTCATAAGATTTCTTGGGTAACTTGGCTCTGATGACGGTGAACTTCTGTAAGACTTTGAAATCTTCCGCTAATATGTCCACGATAGTTTGCCCTGATAGGATTTTTTCCATGCTATTAAATTTCAAGTGATCCATGCGAGCCCGGACAAGCAGCTGATGATAATGTTCCAGTGAGCGCAACCGACCTTCTTCGTCCCAGAAAGACGGCAATCCGTCTTCGAACAACTCTCT
>LPNX010203129.1:541719-562772 GCA_001517045.1 Pseudotsuga menziesii | reverse complement strand
GAAGCTGAGTTATGATAACTCCAATCATCATAAGTGTTCCATGAGATGTCATTTAGTCTTTTATTTTACTAAATTTGGATTAATTTGGAGAATTTTAGTTTTCTCCAAAATAATCATTTTTTAATAAAAATAATTTTTTTACTAATAATCATTTTTACTCAAAACTGACTTTTTTGAGTAAAAATGCATTATGTGTCCGATTGCTGATCTAAAAGTTGGTTCTGACTGGCTGGCTGATCAAGAATGATTTTTGGCTTAAGGTTAGAGCCTTCAATCACTGAATTCTGAGTCCGGATCATGAACGGGTTTTTTCCATTTAATTTATGGAAAAATTAACCCAAAAAACTTAGGAAAAGTAATTAAAAATTAAAAAATAATTTTTCACTGTTCGAAAAAGATTTTTTTCGAATTTTTTTTATGTGTCTAGATGACTTAGGACATGACCATGATCTATCTAAATAATGTCTAGTAGGCTTAAAACACTCAGTTGGGCTCTAATAACCCCCCAATGCCCAGAATTCAACATCGGGCATTCCAGCTTTGGAGGAAGCGGGAAAAACCTCGTCAATTATACTCGGCTGAAGGCAAAGCATAATTGTCAGGGGCAAAAAACTCCCTGGAATACCCTATTTGAGATTCTACGTCTCCGGAGACCGAACCACTCAAAAATATCCTACTAGCACATTTTATTACAAACCCCGCGGGGCCATGGTCAAAATTATTCAAAATAAAAAAGTGACTAGCCAATATTGGCTAGACAAGCAGACGGATCAACTAATACACTGGAATCAGACTTTGAACAAGTCTATCAACTGGTGGCTCCTCAGGTAACCCAACTATGGTGCAAAAAAGTTGGTAACAAATAGTAGATTGATCATTGTAGAGGACTCATGATATGCATTTATTATACATTTGACGCAAGTTTGTATTGTTTATTTAGTTGAGTCTAGACTCTAGATTAGGCAATTGTTGACAATTAATGTGTGATGTTTCATTAGACATCTTGTACATATTAATATCAATCTTCTTTTCTTGTTTATGTGGCAACATGATTATTTGATGTTGGAAGGATTGATATTCCAAGCCATGCTAGATTTTCTCTTTGATTCCTCCCATGTAGAGAAACAAGCTTAACCTTTCCACCTTATTTGTTAATTTTTGATGTTGTAGGGAGTAGTCCATTACTCTTCCCTTTTGTTAGTGAGTTGGATGAAATAGTCCTTTACAAGTTCTGTTTAGTATTGAGCACCTAGCCCTTTGGTGGTGCTAAAGTTGTTCCATCCAGTCCCAGTTCTCTTGTGCATGTGTACACCCCTAGCTATTCATGGTGACCTCTTCACCAGACCATGGATTTTCCTGCCCTCCTTGATTTCCTCCTCTACATCCCCCCTTTCTTCCTCAACTATTTCCTCGTTATCCCTTTCCTCCCCAACTTTCCCATCTTCGTCTTCCTAGTTGGTCCTTTCCTCCTTGATTCCCCTCTTCGCATCTTCCTCGCCAACCCTTTTCTCCTTGACGGTCCTCCCCTTGCTGCCCCTAACCACCCTACCTTCCTCTCGATTGTCCCTCCCCTCTTCATCCCAACCACCTTGTCTTTTGTTCCCTCCTTGTTATCCTCGTTCTCCTTGATGAGCTTGCCCTCCTTGACCTCCCAATCCTCTTCATCCTTGCCCTCTTTATCCCGACCTTTCTTATTGTCTTTTGCTTGATCCTCCTACCCTCCTTTATATACATCCTAACTGTTGTTGCCCATCTCTGCAATGGTGGACATTACGACCCCTTATTTTCACCAATAGTGCCTATAGGTGTGGATGACAGTGATAACAATGAGAAGCAGGGGAATTCTAGCCCCATAGTCAACTCACTGGTAGACAATGCCTAATCATTTCCAACAAATTTCTCATATTGTGCAAAAAACATCAAAACTTTACTAGTGAGAATGGAACACCTTGAATCCAAATGGGTTATATTTAGAAGTTCGAGATCTCAAGAATAGGGTCACCAAAGTGGAATTTACAAATCTCAATCTAAAAGAAGTGGACTATGAAATGAAACACCAAGAAAATTTACATGTCTAAAACTCACTTGGTAACTCTTCCACATTACAATTTGAAATCTCAATTTGAAAGAATTGGATTGCGAAATGAAACACCTAAAAAATTTACATCTCCAAAACCCATAGAACCCCCGTCCCCCCCACACACTACATTTTGAATTCTTGGATGTTAAAAATATGCAAGAAGAGATGAGATTCTAGGAGGCATTGTTTAAACATAAGATGAGAACACAATAATAGAGTCTAAATGATTGGGTATAGGTGGTTCAATAGGAGAAGACTCTCCACTCACGCAAGTGGAAGAGGTGGTACATGCCAAGATAGGGGAGGAATGCCAAAGACAGGCTAGGGATCTTGACCTTAGGGTGCATGGACTCTCTTTATGCTCTACCCTCTTGGACCCTTTACAATTGTGTACCACTTTCCTTCATGACACACTTGACATGAAGGGTATTAGTCATGGGCATGCTTGGGTGGGTGCCAAGTTGACACTTTTCCTCTGCTTTAGGATTCCAGGGGATTGACTTAGAGCTCTTTGGACTCAGAGATTTCTTACATTCCTCCTACATAGGATCTTCCTTGATGCCAATGTCACAAGATCTTAATTGGGAGAGCTCAAGTAATCCAGGGAATAGGTTATGGCAACTAGGATAGGAAGTGGGCAGCCATTCAAGAGACCACAATAGTTATTTGGGAGTCCCCCCCTTAGGCGCTCTTCCCCTTGGTCTTATGGTAGGTTTGCCATAGTAAGGGGCTTTCAACCATAATTTTATTTCTTGTTGCACTGCAAGAGGGAATTTTGGTGTTCTTCGGCTATGCTTTACAATGCGCTCAGATCCCATGACCTCCTCTTGCTCATAGAGACCCATGTGAGTCTTGTATGGACACTACTGTTGATACATGCTTATCTTGGGCTTTGTCTTGTAGATAGGAGACTCATCATTTCAATAGTGTGAGAGGTTCTAGTGGGGTTGCACGCCTTAATTGCGACTCTCTTTTGAAATTGCTTCCACAACTACCTTTAATGAGCATGTTGGGTTCTCGTGGGCCCAAGCTAATAAAAGTCTCCCCACACTTAAGATATTGACATTACAGTTTCCTAATTTCCACTGCTTTTGTCCACAATTCTATTTGTTGCATTGTAAGAGGGCATTTTGGTGTTCTTTGGCTATGCTTTACAACGTGGTTAGATCCCATGACCTCCTCTTGCTCATAGAGACCCATGTGATCTCGTATGGACACCATTGTTGATACAGGGTTATCTTGAGCGTTGTCTTGTAGATAGGAGACTCATCATTTCAACAGTGTGAGAGGTTTTAGTGGGGTTGCATGCCTTATTTGCGATTCTTTTATGAAAAGTGCTTCCATAGTTGCCTTTGAGCATGTCGGGTTCTTGTGGGTCCAAGTTAATATAAGTCTCACCACCCTTAAGATATTAACATTGCAGTCTGCTACTTTCCACTGGATTCTTTATAATTTGCACTGCACATAGAGTTTGGGGAGGGGGACCCTTTTCTTGATCTATATGGAGATATTTCAACTATTCTACTATTTGCAATGTCTTCAATGTCCGTACTAGGTCCTTATAGGTGATGCTACATGACAAAATCGAGGATGCCCTTTGCCTTCAAGAGATTGACTGGGGCACTGTGGGCTTTCACATGATTTAAGACAATGGTATTGGACCTCTCTTAGCTTATAGGAGATACTTTCTAATATCTATAGCTTGGGATATTTCACTATTGCTATTCTTGAATGGTCTTCCGTGCATTCCTAAGTTGGGGGATTTACGTTCTTCCTTTACACTAGTGGAGTCAATGTGGTTGATTATGTTTTGGCCATCAAGAGTTGCTTCCTTACATTTGACACTTTTCTATTACCCACCTTCCTCCTGCAGAGTGCACCCTTATAGACTTCTCCATCTTTGCCTCCCCACCACCTTTCCCCAACTTGCCCCCTTCCCCTTGTACCACTATTTTCTTTGATATGAAGTATGCTGACTCTTACACCACCTGCTTTTGTATGTTGCTTGTCCGCTTCCCACATTCTTGTTATGTGAGACAACCACAACCAAAGTGAGATTCTTTGATGGCGCTTCGGAAGGTGGCTCTTGATTCATTTCTGAATTCCATTTAACAACCCACTCATGTCCTTACCTTTGGTTTTTGCCCCATGAATCTTTGGTTTGATGAGAAATGCAAACTTCGCCATAAACATCTTTAATTCGCCTTTACATAAAACCCCCTTCCTCCACTCGTCTTCAAAAATCTCACTATTTCTTTCGTTGTAAAAAGAGAGCTTTCCTCTCTTTGAGGAGATGTGAGCCTTGCTAAGCCGACTCTTAGCCACTCCCCTAAAACTTTGTGGTGCATCTTTTTCCCTACTCATTCCACCCCTCCTAGACTTAGACCTCTAGTCCATGTTTTCTCATATGGTCTCCCTCTATGATGTTCCTTGGAATGCCCCAACTTGTACCACCTTTATGCCTCTAGCCATCTTTTCTTCGATAGAGATTTTAGGAGAGTAGTCAAGGTTATGAGTACTAACATAGTAGCTGGTGAGGAAGGTTTCCAAAACAATTTCTTGAAGCATGTCATTAATCTCTCCACTCCCACAATTGTCAATCTGTTTAACCATGTTATTTGTTTTGGTTTCCCTAAGACATGGTCTTGACACATTAGTCACTTGATTATCAAATTGAGGTCTAGTTCATTTTGAAATAGCTATTGGAAAATCATGGTTGGGCACACATTTTGAAAGATACATGCTATAGTCCTTCATCTGTTGTTCTGAAATGAGCTTAAGATTATCCACCTCAGAGCTAGAGAACTTGCAACTTTTTGCCTGAAGTACCAGACCATTGATCACATCTTCACACTTAGGGTCATTAAGGAGGCTTGTCATTACTCTTTGAAATCCTTTTGTTGTTTTGTAGACTTGAAGGCTTTTGACATGATATTGATAGAGGCCTTGTTTAAAACGCTTTGTAATGTTGGCATTTCAAAGACCCTGTTGGCTACCATCTTGAGGCTCTACGAGTTGGTTCTTGGTTGTCTTTGTACAACATGTGGTCTTTTTTATTTCATCTAGAGTTGGTGTGTGGATAACCAACTTGAAAAAATGGTCGACTGTAACTGAAATGAAGTGAGAGGGTAAATGAATACCTATCTCAACATAAGGCTGGCCCTATGCAAAACATCCTCCTTGAAGATGGATAGGAGGCTAGGAAGAGAAAGCATTAGTTGGCACCACCCCCCAGTAATGTTGGACATAGGCCATTTGTAGATATGACCTCCCTAAAATACCATAGTAGGAATATCGGTACAATTCCACCATTGGGAAAAGGGGGTCTTTGGCATAGATCTAAAAGGAGGATCCATTTAAGTGTGCTTCATATAAGGAAATGCATCATAGTGTGAAGGACAAAGATCAACACAATCAAATTGATTGATTTAAATAAGTTGAGAGTCATTTATAGAATTATCAACAAAGTAGAGTGGGACAAATCTTGTGGACCTATGAGTGGAAACTATAATAAAGTAGTTGAGAGGGGTCTCCCTTAGTAAAAAATGGCTACCGGCTTATTAAAGTCACTATGAATCATTGTCGAAAGTCGAGTAGGCCTCGTGTCACCAACTAGAATATTCAATATAAAGGTCTCTAGAATATGAAGAATATCCCCAACTAAGGTGGAGTCAATACCAAGAGTATTATCCTTTATATTTGATGTAATTTGATTTGCAAAGTACACCTTCCATCTATGTCACAAGACATGGTTGTTTAAGGTCTCATGTCCGCATCCCACCTGTCGGGGACGGGACATGCTTGAACACGAGTTTTTATATGTTCGAAAATTAGGACACGTTTTTGGCACGTGCCCTAACATGTCTCGATCGTCGGAAACGTGTCCCCTGGAAAAGGTGCCCATGGGGTTATATACGTCGGGTTTCTCTTTCTTTTTAGTCATTTATTGAAGGTTGAGAGCTCTTGAGAGGATTTTTTAGTAGGTTGAGGGTTAAATAGCGTAGTGAAGGGATTGGAAGTGGATTCGGGACAAATTTGGCAGCTAGAGGAGTCATTTTTTTACACAGCAACAACGTTTTTCATTTAGCTCAAGGAAGTGATGGCTCAATCATCAAAGGCAGCTGGCAAAGGTCAAAAGAAAAAGAGGAATGTTATTGTTGGTGGTCCCTCCCCTCCTTGTTTTTTATAATTTGTTGGTGGTCATGCTCCAAGCTCTTCAAGTGGAGTTGTTGGTGCCTCGTGCCCTCATGATGCCCTCATATGACCCCGATGTAGAAAAACAACAAGCAAAAGAAAAAAGGTACCCCCCACGGAAGTGTGTAATAAGGAAACAAGGGCTCGAGTCAAAACTTGGTGAAGGAGGGAATGTTGTTTGGTCTTGTAATTTCTGCAAGAGTGAATTCAGGAGCACCTACTACTAAATTAAGGGCCATTTGTTGGGCTTTCCTTGTGGACTTCTAGCATGCAAAGTGATCAATGCTACCCAAAGATGAGTTGGAAAAAGAGGATACAATTGGCTTGGGGAATGTGTCAGCAACAAGCAAGAAAGTTCAAAAACATGATGATCCTCTTCCATTCTTAAGGAATCCATCTAGCAAATTTCAGAGTGGAGCTGAAATTCAGCAACAAAAAAGGAGGGCGGCCCCAACTTGTGGTCCAATGGACAAGATTTATTAGCAAGAGAAGCAAGATGAGGTCGATCTTACCATTGCATTCTTTTTTTTATCTCGACTTCATTTGATTTAATGTTGCACCTTTGCCTTTGTTCGTTGAGATGTGTTGAGCTCTAGTTGAAAGGGCTCCGATCGGTATGTGCCTCCAAGTTTAGAGAAGCTTAGAGCCACATTGTTGGTTAAGGAAAAGTAGGAGATGGACAAAATACTACACCCTATTAAATCATCATAGCCCACATTTGGTGTTACTATTGTTTCTAATGGATGGAATTCACTTGTCAATTTCATGGTGTCTTCCCATAATCGATTGGTCTTCTTGAAAGTAGTGGATGCTCTTGGAAAATACAAGGATGCACAAAATATGGGTGAATACTTCATTAAAGTTATTGAAGTTGTAGGTGTTGATTCTTGTGTGCAAATCATCATAGATAATGCAGGTATTTGCAAACTTCTAGCATGATTGTGGAAGCTAAATATCCACAAATTTTTTGGATACCTTATATTGTTCATTTTTTGAATTTAGCAGTTAAATCTATTGCTTCATATATGACAAGGATTGGCAATCTTATCGATGATGCATGCCATATCCTCAATTTTGTACAAAACCATACCATTGCCCTTGTAATATATAAAAAAGTACACACATCTATCATTGTTGAAGGTTGCAAATACTTGGTTTGCTTCTTCATTCATCATGATCAAGAGGTTGAGGGAGGTCAAGGTCGCTTTTGGTGCCATGGTTATTCCAAAGTTTTGGTCTTTGTGGAGAAGACAGATCAAGCTACTTCAAAAAAGGTGAAGGACACGGTATTAGATGATGTTTGGTGGGAGAGGGTAGATCTTGCCATTAAGATCATGGACCCTATCATTTCTTTTTTATGGTTTGCAGACATAAGCCAACCCATCTTAGGAGATTTTATGGAGGGTGGGATTCCATGATTGAGTTTGTGAAGACCATTGTTATGCATAATGAGTGCTTTGAGTATGGGACATCAATAGAGAACTTATGGTCCACCATACATGATATTCTTATCTCTAGGAGGGATAAGAATTGCACACCTTTGCATTCCTTGGCTCAGTTATTGAATCCTAGGTTCTATAGTCATGATCAATTCAATGGTGGGCCCTCTTGCAGATTCCCTCTTCACATGGATGGAGACACTTCATAGGAGAGGAATGTAGCATTTAGAATGATATATCAGGATAGGGAATCTCTTCAAGAGGTAGAGGAGGGCGTCATAGAGTTCTCCACTATCATTGGGAGATTTGGAGGGTATGGTGTGCTAGGAGATAGGGCGTTAAGAGGCCCTATTGTTGGTGGGCAACTTGTGGGGCATCATGCCCTATGCTACTATAGTTATCCATGAGGGTCCTCTCTCAGGTTACTTCATCCTCTTGTTGTGAGGAATTGGAGCACATATACAGTTTGAAAGAGAGCAGGCTTGAGCAATCTAGGGCAGAGGCAATGGTGTATGTGCACACCAACCTGTCTTATTTATAGGAAGAGGCATGATTGGTTGAAGGGAAAGACATAGATGTGGGATGTGTTTCTTGATGATATGGGTTTGGATGACAATGTGGAGTTGGTATTAGCCAACATGGATCTTAATGACGATGTTGGTCGCTTTTGATGATGAGCCTCTTAGAGGGGTCATCCTTCACACCAGTAGAGGCAACAACAAATTTTGGATTGGGTACAAAGGAGGAGGAGAATGGAGGAGAGAGTAGTGACAATGATGGTGATTTTGCCATGGAGGAGACTATTGACAGTGGCTAGTACCACTGACCAGCTATGAGATTCTTCCCTATTTTGTATTTGCCAGTGGCATTCTCTTGATATCTATGTCATACCTTTTGATTTTGATGACTTGATAAGAAATCTGCAATTTATGGTTCTAAATTTCTATTATTCTTGTGTGCTTGATCATGATTCATCATTGAATGTTTGATGTAGTAACTATTTGTAACTTGTATCATTGTATGATGTGTTAGTATGAACTATGATGTATCAATATTTTGTAAATGTTCTAGTCTATTTTTTTTTTGGATATTTATGTTAATTATATATGTGTGTATGTGTGTGTCCCCTATCTAATACTCGTATCCACATGTCCTCCATGTCCAATGTCATCGTGTCATGTGACTTAGCCTGCCATATTTAATAAATAAGCAGTCCATATGGTTCAGAAAAGAGAAATCTTTGTGAAGATCTCAAGAGAACCCGCTAAAGGGTTCAATAAGGGGTTTGGAATTGTATAATAACAATGATCCATAACATGTCACCACCAAGCAATCTTGTGGATGAGTAGAACTGGGGTTGCCTAAAAAATTGCATATTTTTGGTTGAAAGAAAGCAAAAAAAGAGTTTGCTGTTGTAGAAGAGGGCACAAATCTGAAAATGTCTCCTTGAATCCAGTACAAGGACCAAAAAAGTGCCAAGGCAGAAGGGTGTTACTGAAATGGAGGGTAGAAACCCTAGAAAGATATGTGATGTCCAAAAAATGTGGAAAAGCCTAATTTTCAAACCTAAAACTAGTCCTTCGGCAATTTTTACCGGCCACAACTATGGACTGGTTTCAAATGAGTGGCTGAAATAAGATTGTGGGTAAAAAATCTACTTGTATAACCACAATGAACCCTCACATGAGTGTGTGCGGTGGGAGGGAAAAAACAATTCTACCATTAACGCACATGAGAGAAAATGCCGATCACAAGGAGAAAAACTTCTAGCATAAAATAACGCTGAATTAGGAAGAGGAAGTTCACTCACACCTTGATACCAAGTTGACATCACAAGCGACAGAAGGATCAAATGAACAAAGCATTCATCCCTGTTAATGCACAATGATTGAAGAAGCCTGAGCTAAGTGGAGAGTAATTTGTAGAGACATTACACTTCAACTCTACAGTGTTGGTTAGGTTGATGGGTCATAGGCCTATTGTTTATGGATCAGAAGTGGAGTCCGATGGTAAATTTCCCTTTCTTGATGTGATAATATCCAAAAAGGATGGTATGTTGGAGCAACAGGGGTACAGGAAAAAGACACAAATTGATAGATATCTATCCATTGACTCCAGAGTCCAACCACCATCCAACTTAGAAGATTGGGGCGTTAAACACACTAGTAACAAGGGTGATTAGTATTTCTGATCCTGAACAACTTGGGCAAGAAATGGATCAAGTTGGAAAAGGGTGTTCAAAAGAAAACAGCTTAAATGAAAATTGAATTAGGAAGGCAATCCAAAAAGTGATAACTTTACAAAGAAGACTCCTTGATGACTTGGATGGCCCAAGAATAAAGGGCAAAACCAGTTGGATTGCAAGGATTCTGATAAGAAGAAACATCAAGGTGACCTTTGTCCCATCAAATACCATACAAAATATGGTCGATTTGGAAAACGATTCTTTAGATCCTAGAGATTAGAAAGGCATATATTCTATTCCTTGCTCATGTAGGGAAGAGTGCATTGGAGAGACACGACACACTCTACAAGTAAGGTTAAAAGAGCATAGTGTAGATATTGCACACAATCTTGAAGGGAAATCCGCTCTTGCAGAACATTCCTCCAATACAACTCACCGCTTGACACACCCATGTTGGGATGGAGTTTTCACCTATGTAGTGATTTGAATTTCTTCTCATGTCTCTGTCCTCTTTCTTGGATTAGTTTCTTATCTTTTTGTTGCTTGTTTCTTCGATCTTAGATCTTTTCCTATTCATGTTAACTTCGTTCTAGGAGCTGCTCTTACACTCTTTAGTCCCAATTGACCTACTTTTTGTGGTCAGTCATTGGACATTAATAAGACGATCTTATCTTATCTATGTTATCATATCTACACTGAGAATGCCTGGTTGATTTCCAAGGCCGAGAACTGTAAAAAGAGGTGCACAAGTGAAGTTGTGGAGATTGAAAAACATGATATTACTCTAAAGAGAGATGATAGGCATAAGCTTAACGAACCTTGAGGCCAGTTGTCAGTAAACTCGTAAATGCAAGAATCTAGATTAGTGATGAATATGTTGTCTTGTCATCATCGTTTTGGCTCCTTTCTTCAATTATATATATATATATATATATATATATATATATATATATGCTGGATGTTGCCATTAGTTTCCTCTACCTATCTTGAGTGGCTCAATGCCTGATGATGGACTGTGATTCATAGTCCAAAACGTTGCATAAATATCTAACTGTAACACAGGAATCCCAGATTTACTAGTATATATGGTCATTGATTGTTAATGAAAATAAAACGAAAATAATCTATAGAGGGAGACAAAGGAAAAGTAGTGGCTGATGCTCTTCTAGAGTCTACAGGACATACCTGATGGAAACATAATAGATGAACAAAAAAAGGACAACATGTAAAAGAAGAGTGACAAATAAATGTCACACTAAAATCTAAAATAAAAGTCAACAATCTATGGTGTAACTATTCCATCTTTACCAGGAATTAATTCCTTAAAATATAAAGTCCTACTCAAATTCCACGATAGACCATTGGCAAGTTATATTAAAAGATATATATATATATATATATATATATTTTAAAATAGCAAGGTAATATATTTTATTGGAAGGCCATGAAAAAGGAAATAGATAAATATGTAAACACCTCTGAGATTTGTTAAGTTTACAAGTTCAAAATGTAAGTTTCAGCCAGAAGCCTAACGCCACTACCAAATTCTAAAATTAAATGGGAAGAGCATATCAATGGGCTTGTTACAAATCTATCAAAATTGCAAAACGAAATGATCAAATTTTGTTTGTAATAAATAGACCCACAAAATTATAAGATTCATTCCTTGTAGAATGAAACAGAAAACACAATCAAAATGCATGTTTTTGAGATTCTATTTGAGCATACCCTGCCAAAGAAGATTGTATTTGTAAGTGATAGTAAACCCTAGGGCATTGAAAATCAGTGAAAATATCTCAATGAACTCAACTAAACTGCAATAGAAAAACCTACCCACGACTAATATGCAAACAAAAAGAATAATGGCTATTTATTAGCTGCTCCTAGCTCCATTTTTTATATCCTTCGGCAACAAATGCATTAGGATCTCTTCTTGAAGTTGCCCAATTACAAGAAAAAATTCAAGGCATTCTTCTTCTTAGTGATGGTAAGTTAATCTTGATTTTTTTTATGATTCAGTTCTCACCTTGAACCTCACATGGAGCTCTTTTGAAGGAATACCATGATATCTGTGAGGAAAATACATAAGCTCTTATTCTTGGTTACAAAGTTTCCTAACTTGGCTTTTAAGAAAGTGAAAATTTATCAATCCTAATCATATGATAAGATACTTGGGTATTTATTTTGGTATTGATATATCCTCAAAGGAGATGGAGGACTGGATTTTGAGCTATTTTGCACAAAACTCCTAAACTGCCTATGTACTAGTACTAGAAACTGGCTGAAAATCTACCAATACCAGTATGATGGGACATTGGGACTGATGTAAACATAAACATAGCTGAAAATGTAATAAATCAACCCCTCATCATCATCATCATCACTTACCTCAAAGAAGAAGGGCTTAGGGGGCCCCTAAAAAATGTAATAGTTGCCAAGGCTACCCTTCAAATTAGACGAACATGAGATATGACATAAGATTTCAGCTTTAGAAAAAAATTCTATCCCAAAATCTATGGCTTGAAGCCCTTATTTTGATGGCTAGAAATTTCTACAATACAATTGAAATTGAAATGCTTGCTGCTCCATACAAATTCCAATATTAAAATCATCATTTCCAGGTGATATACATTCAGAATATGAGAGAAACCAGAAGAGGAAGGTGGCAGGAAATTTCTGCAATTAGAATCCTGCTGTACCATACAATTTCCAGCACCTAGATCACCATTTCCAGTTGAAAATCACATGCACATGCAAATTTCCAAAAATTTGGAGGAAAAGATGGCTGAAAAATTTTGCAATAAAAACCCGGCTGCAAGCCATCGTTTCCAGCCCCAAAAGAATACTTATTTACTGAATTTTCACTCATAAATATATAAAACATTAAGGGGTTTTGTGGCTGGAATTTTTTTGCATAAATAATATTACAAAACAGCCCCAAATCATGAGAAAAATCAGCATTAGAGAGTGAAAAACATGGTGGGAAATGACCTTGCACTTGCTGCTCCAAATTCATCCTAGAAGAAGAACAAGGCTGCCTGAGATCTGCATCATGATGCTCTTCATGCCCAAGGTCTTTAATGTTACCATCCTCTTTTTCCTCTTCATTGGAGGGATCTTAATGCTTAAGAAATGTTTGAGTAAAACCTGCATAAGATGAAATATCTCCATTGCCCAAAGAATGGAACCATTTCCTAGCAATTCCTTCTAAAGATCTTGCAAAAAACCTCATAGCTACATTCTCATGCTCAACATCCAAATTTGAAATAAAATCTCCAACCAATGAAACATGTTTGGATACATTGTGGGTGTCATAAGGATCGTCATAAAATTGTGGAATAGAACTTTTCCCCAATGGAAGGAGTTTATTTGGGCTATCCAAATTTTTTTTAAAAATCCAAAGGGGCATATGCTACACTAAAATGCAATGGATTCATGTAACTCATTTATAAATTCTTCAACCAAGCAAAATATAGGGTTGCAACCAGATCTAAAAAATATCCCATGTGAAGTCACCAAGATGAGCTTTCAAATGCCTTCAAATGGATGGATGTGCTACTGCTCACCTCTACAACCACCTAATGTTTTAAAAAATCTGCAAGGAATAAGGGCTTAGTCCCATCATAGAGTAGCCATGTGAGAATGAGATCTTCAAAATAACACTCTCACAACATGTCATGAAGCATAGTCTTCAAAATTTTCAGGAAATGGGCTTTATCCCCAGCAACAACACCAAAATGTTATCACCCAAACTCACACCTTTCAAGATAAAGTCCTAAAGCTCTAGGTATGGCTTTGGTGTAACTAAGAGGAAGGCCAATGCCACCAAACCAAATCCTATTTTTCTCTTTAGGTTGGCTCTTCTCCAACTCAAGGGAGGCTTTTCTAGTATAGGATTACTAGAGGTTGCAATGAGGTCCAAGGTGAAATGAATAGATAGCTCTAGCAAAACGATTTATGATAGTAAATTAGGAATTAAGTGGATGGAAGGACAAGGAACTAGTGTCTTATCGATTGGGCACTATGGGGTCAACCAAGGTTCAATGAAGGCTCAAAGGAAAGATTAGAAGGACCAGGGAAGCAAGACTACAAACCCTATCTACCTTTAATTGCTTCACAAATTTCAGAAATCTACAAAAGGAAAACACCATTGAAGATATTTTCAAATGGTCTTGAAAGGATAATTATCATTGTAATGTCCTCTTCCTTTTAGGCCCTGAGGCCCATACCGCTAACCTATGTGATTCCGATGGGTTCGAGCGGTTACTGATAGCTAGGGAATCAGATCAGGACTGATGCCATCCATAGAAGATCTACGGCATCCTCACTTGGTCAAGAAGGGCCACCTGGGCCAAAGGCCACCTTCATGCATGACCATGCTCTTTTCCATGCTCCATGCATGACCATGCTCTTTGCATGCAAGTCAACGGCAAATTAGAAGATAAAGTGACCTAATTAGGTCAAAGATTAGGTTTTGCGCAGTTGAACTTTATAAATAGAGGGTAAAGCAAGAGGAGACGACACTTTGGATTATTATTATTTTGGGAGCTCTTGGATAGCAGCACAGCGTGCAGCACAGCAGTTGGGGTTGGAGACGGAGTCTTCAGCTAACAGGATTTCGGCAGTGAAACATCTGTCCTAGTCTTATTCCGGGTAAGCCATACAGGTTCACCACTTGTTCTTCATTCATTCATCAGTTATCTAGTACATGGTATAGATCGTTGCAGGGACACGTGTGCAGCCGTAAGAGGGGGTTTTCAGCCAGAAAGCCCTAATCAGCTGTTGGGCCTTCAGATCTCAGTAGAACCTCCGCATGCATCAGGCATTCTCTCCAGCATCATCAAACGGACAAGCTCAGAAAGTTTCAGCCCAAACGAACCTCTCCTCTTACAAAAACGTCACCTTCAGTCTGGAGGGTTTTTACAGTGCTGTGGGGCGGTGACACGAGAGGAAAATAGCATTATTAGACCACCCATCCGGATCCTTATGCATGCAGCTATCTCTGGAGTCATTATCAGCCAGAATATTAGTGGTAAGTGTTAATTTCTCTCTGCAAAGCCCTAGCCCTAATTTAGCTATATTTTAGGGCATTTTTGCATGGCGAGTTTGCATGCACAGTTATTTTGCAAATTTGTATGAGATTGAGTGTGCGAGTCAGCACTATCATAGAACATTAGAGAATATCAGTATTTGGGATATTACATAGTAGGCCGTGCCATTAGGGTAATGCCAAGGAAAATGAATGCATCTAGATTACATAGAGACCCCTAATGCCATCAAATGAAATACATCTACTCCATATCAATGGTAGAAACCCATAACAATGGAAGTGAAGCCTCATGTAAAATGAGGAGTAACAGCATCTACATTATATAATTTCACTTCAACTCAAATAGAAATTATCATTTTTTCAGAGGAAAATAAATTTGTGACATCAACAAAATTTGAATGCCTCTTCACAAACCACTCAAGCCATAGCAGCCCTATGCAAAGGCACCTATGTATGAGTGACAAAATTGATAGTGGTCTTGTATATGTATTAGAATTTAGACTAAGAACAATAGGGATTGTTAGTGCTAGAAATTGTTCCTAGACTACCACAAAAACAAGCTAACACAATCTCAAACAGATATAGGATAAAATTGGTTTTTGGGTTTTGGTTTATAGTTTTGGTTTAAAACTTCATCAGCAAGGAGGAAAAACAATAACAAGCTAATACATAACTGAATTATGCACAAGTAGATAAACTGGAGATCAAACACATCCCAATAAGCAATAAACATTACACATGAAACACTAATTTCACCCACATGCTACAAGCATTTACATGAATAAAACCTTTAAACAAGAAATGAAATTGTAGACTGAGCAATCAACCTAATCAGAAATGAAACAGCATGACAAGTAAAAGGGCTTATCAGTTTATATATAATCAAAAAACAGTCGTCCACTTAAATAAGAGTTGTGAGTGCTAGCTTGAGATATCACAGCACAAAAAGCCTCTCCTTGAGTGAAAATCGAACCCTTAAACTGTATGTTTGTCTTCATTTTATCATCCAAAGGTAAAGTAGTTCCATAACTACCTTATAGGTCGAAATTTGAAACAGTTACATCAATTAGTTACATGCTAACTCAAAATCTTTAAAGACAATTAACCCAAAAATAGCAAATTGGATTTGGGGAAATTTGGCAAATTTCTGAAAATTTGGGTCTGAAAGACGCCTCCATATCTCTCAATCCGGGACACCTGTGCAAAAACTGAGAGAGGTTTTTTTTAAATGAGTCTATTATGAACAAAAACCTCTCTTGGTTTTTAAAAATTCCCCTTAAATTAATCGAAATCCATGCTGGAAATTTGTGACTAAAACAGTAAATTATTAAATTTTTCAAACCCTGAAAAATAGGCCACAAAGATGAAATCGGAACTCTCAAACGATAACAGTTGTTGTAAAACTGAGAGAGGTTTTTGTGAATGAGTCTGTTGTGGACAAAAACCTCTTTTGGTTTTCCAAAATTCGTTTCCATCACCTCGTAATCTGGTCCCAATGATAATGACAAAAATAAGAAAAACAGAGCTGCTACAAGAATCCTTTTTTGAATATTTTTTGAACAATGACTCAAAAACGAGGGTTAGGTCATAAAGATAAAGCTTAGAACAAAATTCATTATAAGTTTTTCAGACTTCAAAGATATACATTAACTAATAAGCCCAAAAGAAAACTTTAAAACCAATAAACTGAAATAAATCAAGATCATTACAAGCATAAAATCAAACAAAAATATACTTATTACTAAAAAAGAAAATCTCAAATTGACTCAAAAATGTAAAATAATAAGAAATCAAATTTTTTTAAAGAAATAACACTCATAGACTAAGAACAAAATCTAGACATAACATCTGGCTCCTACTGCAGGATGAAAACCTCCCTGTGAGGTTTCAAGAACCTGTAGACCTTGTGCCTTATTCATTGGGTGATGGAGTCATTTGTATCTCATTCCCAGCCTACCATTCGCTGCTAACCAAAGGTTGCAACTCATTTTTCCAATCAAAATCTGAACCTTGTTCTGCAAACTGAAGTTACTCTGCAACTGATAATAAGAAGTTGCAGAGTGCTTCAATTGGGCTATGGAGTCATTTACCAAATCTCTGCAACTTTCTCAAACTCTGAACACATACCTCTGAAATGACAAAATACTGATACAAACCAGCATACTGAAAAAAATCTGCATGCTTATATAGCGAGCTTATTCTTCTACTCCTACTTCTAATCGAAGGAAACAACCCAATCAAGTGTAATCATATTTCCAGTGAAGCCAAGAAACCATTTGACTGAGAATCATAATTCGATGCATGGTACTGTTTGAGAAGACCTACAAAAGATGTGATAAATGCAATAAAGAGTCTGTAGGCAGCTGATACTTACTGGAAATAAGAAGTATGCCAAAAGTTGGAGCACTAGAAACCTTTGAAAAATACAACTCCATCCAAGAAGCCACGGGATCATGAAACTCATGCAAAATTATTCCTTCATGTTGTTTAGAAAGAAAGGACTGCAAATGGGTGTCCTCAATTCTCAATACTCCATGAGATAATGCAATACGAAAACAATATATAAAATCTTCAACTCCGTTGAGGTTATACTATTTTATATCTTCCACTAACTCAAGCTGACTGATTTCTGAAGAGTGTTGATCACTTCCCTTAATGCCTGGGTCAGATTCACATTCATCATCGAAAGGATGATTTGAAAAAATGCTAGCCTGATCTTCCTCGTCATTATCATCTTTTTTATCTAGATTTGAAGTAACGGGTACATAAAGAGAAAGAAAATACTCTTGTTATTCCTCCTTGGAAATAGATGATCTCTGCAAATCCAATTCTTCATGGTTGGCGCAATTTCCCTTTGTCTGCAAATCTGAAAGCTGAGGATTGCCCTTACTGATTTCCATTGGCATTTGACCAAAAGACAACTGATCATTGTGTTTTGTATCTAAAGAAACCAAATCTTCAGGTTTATAATAATCAGAATTAATGATAATAAAAGACTCTTCAGCTTCTTCATTATTCACTTCTAGTTTATATTTATGGAAAAACCTATCATCTTGAAGATCATTAGAGAACTGATGAAGATTGTGAGGGACCAATTCTTCTCTATCTATATCTTCAATTTCATCATGCAATTCACATTCCTCACAACAATTTTCAAATAGAAGATTTGCCAAATAAAATCTTTGATAATGATGATGAAAAACAGTATGAAACTCCTTCAAAGAATGAATGCTAGCAGCGGGAAGAGATTGACACCATTCACGAGCATGTTCTACTAAAGAAAATCTGAACATCTTGATTAAGACATCCTCGTGAACAAAATCATGTTCAAGCATGCATTTATGAAAATTTAATAAGTGCTCACGAGGATGCTCATACTTGTTTCCTCTGAATCTAGGAAGATAGTCACCCCACTCAGTTATAGAAAGCACTGGATGTGGAAAACCAGCAATATTTGAGAAATCACAGAAAGCATACCTCGCAGCCACAATGGCTTCCATGCTCATTGACATCTTGAATCGGTGGAGTGGCCAACAAATCTTTCTTCCGTGGAGTCACCGGTGAAAAATTGTAGTCTAAAATATTTTCTAACTTTGTTCACCTCTCAAAATCAGATGAATAATGATATCCCAGGGAAGATATACTTCAGCTTCGTCCCCGGCAACGGCACCAAAGATGTTAGTGCTAGAAATTGTTCCTAGACTACCACAACCAAAGATGTTAGTGCTAGAAATTGTTCCTAGACTACCACAAGAACAAGCTATCAAACATAAATCAAATAAAATTGGTTTTTAGGGTTTTGGTTTATAGTTTTGGTTTAAAACTTCATCAGGAAGAAGGAAAAACAATAACAAGCTAATACAGAACTGAATTATGCACAAGTAGATAAACTGGGGATCAAACACATCCCAATAAGCCATAAACATTACACATGAAACACTAATTTCACCCACATGCTACAAGCATTTACGTGAATAGAACCTTTAAACAAGAAATGAAATTGTAGACTGAGCAATCAACCTAATCAGAAATGAAACAGCATGACAGGTAAAAGGGCTTATCAGTTTATATATAATCAAAAAATAGTCATCCACTTACATAAGAGTTGAGTGCTAGCTTGAGATATCACATCACAAAATGTCTCTCCTTGAGTGAAAATCAAACCCTTAAACTATATGTTTGTCTTCCTTTTATCATCCAAAGGTAAAGTAGTTCCATAACTACCTTCTCAGTCAAAATTTGAAACAATTACATCAATTAGTTACATGCTAACTCAAAATATTTAGAGACAATTAACCCAAAAATAGCAAATCGGATTTGGGGATATTTGGCGAATTTCTGAAAATTAGGGTCTCAAAGACACTCCATATCTCTCAATCCGGGACACCTGTGCAAAAACTGAGAGGTTTTTTTAAATGAGTCCATTATGAACAAAAACCTCTTGGTTTTTAAAAATTCCCCTTAAATTGATCGAAATCCGTGCTGGAAATTTGTGACTAAAACAGTAAATTATTAAAATTTTCAAACACTGAAAAATAGGCAACAAAGATGAATTCGAATCTCTCAAACAATAAAAGCTGTTGCAAAACTGAGAGAGCTTTTTGTGAATGAGTCTGTTGTGGACAAAACCCTCTTTTGGTTTTCCATAATTCGTTTCCATCACCTCGTAATCTGCTCCCAATGATAATGACAAAAACAAGAAAAACAAAGCTGCTACAGGAATCCTTTTTTGAATATTTTTTGAACAATGACTCAAAAACGAGGGTTGGGTCATAAAGACAAAGCTTAGAACAAAATTCATTATATGTTTTTCAGGCTTTAAAGATATACATTAACTAATAAGCCCAAAAGAAAACTTTAAAACCAAAAAACTGAAATAAATCAAGATCACTACAAGCATAAAATCAAACAAAAATATACTTATTACTAAAAAAGAAAATCTCAAATTAACTCAAAAATGTAAAATAATAAGAAACCAAATTTTTTTACAGAAATAACACTCATAGACTTAGAACAAAATCTAGACATAACAGGGATCATTATTTCATGGGAATGGGCAATCAATTTATGCATCCTTGTTTCACAAGGAAGGGCACTCGATTGATTGTTACGAAGATAAAATAGAAAATAGAATAATAATTAATAATTAATAATAGTTTTAGGATAGTTAATGAAACATTAATTGAAAATATGAGGACGTGACCCTCCATGTAAATGGCCAACCCTATTTAAAGGGTGGCCTACTCATTTGTAAATCATCCATCAAATTATTATATTCATACATTCTTTTCTTCAGCATGGAAGTCGGATACACTTCTTGAAGTCAAACAACCGGATACAGTTGTGACATTGGTATCAGAGCAGATTCGCTCCTCCTATTTTGAGCTCGGATTCGGCTCCTCCAAAACCCTCACGCTACCTAGGGTTTTTGTCAGGTAGAATAACTCCCGAATTCATCTTATTCCTTGGGAAATGCCTTTATTTATACAATTCATATGTCGGTTGTGATTCAACTTCCAACCAACGTATTCATATTCCTACATGACTATTCACATTCAGAATATATTTAAAATGTTTACATATTGTATAATCCCGACGGATTATATTCCAACAATCCCCCCCCTTAATCCGAAGGGGTGTTAGTAAGTTCGAGCATGTTTCTGAATATTTCAAACTTTTCTCGTCCAAGCGCTTTGGTGAAGATGTCTGCAACTTAATCATTTGTGGAACAATGTCGAAGATGGACTGTCTTGGCCTCTACATGATGTCGAATCAAATGAAACTTTGTGTTGATGTGTTTGGTTCGATCATGGAATCTGGGATTCTTAGCCAGCTTGATTGCAGAAGTATTGTCGATCAATAATGGAGTGGAGTTCTCTTGTTTTTCTTGCAAATCTTCAAGTATCTTCCTGAGCCATACTATTTCTTTCGTTGCTTCAGCTGCAGCCACATATTCTACTTCTGTTGTTGAATCTGCCGGAACTGACTGTTTGCGTGATCTCCATGAGACAGCTGCTGATCCAAGACTCATAGTGTATCCAGAAGTTGATACTCCTGTCTCCTTATCGCCATCAAAATCTGAGTCTGAGTACCCAATAAGTTTGC